>OY804590.1:82488849-83006970 GCA_963680875.1 Bathymodiolus brooksi
TGTCCAGTCATTGTAAGTGAATGTTATGTATTACGTCCAGTCATTGTAAGTGAATGTTATGTATTATGTCCAGTCATTGTAAGTGAATGTTATGTATTATGACCAGTCATTGTAAGTGAATGTTATGTATTATGTCCAGTCATTGTAAGTGAATGTTATGTATTATGTCCAGTCATTGTAAGTGAATGTTATGTATTATGTCCAGTCATTGTAAGTGAATGTTATGTATTATGTCCAGTCATTGTAATTGAATGTTATGTATTATGTACAGTCATTGTAAGTGAATGTTATGTATTATGTCCAGTCATTGTAAGTGAATGTTATGTATTATGTCCAGTCATTGTAAGTGAATGTTATGTATTATATCCAGTCATTGTAAGTGAATGTTATGTATTATGTCCAGTCATTGTAAGTTAATGTTATGTATTATGTCCAGTCATTGTAAGTGAATGTTAAGTATTATGTCCAGTCATTGTAAGTGAATGTTATGTATTATATCCAGTCATTGTAAGTGAATGTTATGTATTATGTCCAGTCATTGTGAGTGAATGTCATGTATTATGTCCAGTCATTGTAAGTGAATGTTATGTATTATATCCAGTCATTGTAAGTGAATGTTATGTATTATGTCCAGTCATTGTAAGTGAATGTCATGTATTATGTCCAGTCATTGTAAGTGAATGTTATGTATTATGTCCAGTCATTGTAAGTGAATGTTATGTATTATGTCCAGTCATTGTAAGTGAATGTTATGTATTATGTCCAGTCATTGTAAGTGAATGTTATGTATTATGTCCAGTCATTGTAAGTGAATGTTATGTATTATGTCCAGTCATTGTAATTGAATGTTATGTATTATGTCCAATCATTGTAAGTTAATGTTATGTATTATGCCCAGTCATTGTAAGTGAATGTTATGTATTATGTCCAGTCATTGTAAGTGAATGTTATGTATTATGTCCAGTCATTGTAAGTGAATGTTATGTATTACGTCCAGTCATTGTAAGTGAATGTTATGTATTATGTCCAGTCATTGTAAGTGAATGTTATGTATTATGACCAGTCATTGTAAGTGAATGTTATGTATTATGTCCAGTCATTGTAAGTGAATGTTATGTATTATGTCCAGTCATTGTAAGTGAATGTTATGTATTATGTCCAGTCATTGTAAGTGAATGTTATGTATTATGTCCAGTCATTGTAAGTGAATGTTATGTATTATATCTAGTCATTGTAAGTGAATGTTATGTATTATGTCCAGTCATTGTAAGTGAATGTTATGTATTATGTCCAGTCATTGTAAGTGAATGTTATGTATTATGTCCAGTCATTGTAATTGAATGTTATGTATTATGTCCAATCATTGTAAGTTAATGTTATGTATTATGTCCAGTCATTGTAAGTGAATGTTATGTATTATGTCCAGTCATTGTAAGTGAATGTTATGTATTATGTCCAGTCATTGTAAGTGAATGTTATGTATTACGTCCAGTCATTGTAAGTGAATGTTATGTATTATGTCCAGTCATTGTAAGTGAATGTTATGTATTATGACCAGTCATTGTAAGTGAATGTTATGTATTATGTCCAGTCATTGTAAGTGAATGTTATGTATTATGTCCAGTCATTGTAAGTGAATGTTATGTATTATGTCCAGTCATTGTAAGTGAATGTTATGTATTATGTCCAGTCATTGTAAGTGAATGTTATGTATTATATCTAGTCATTGTAAGTGAATGTTATGTATTATGTCCAGTCATTGTAAGTGAATGTTATGTATTATGTCCAGTCATTGTAAGTGAATGTTATGTATTATGTCCAGTCATTGTAAGTGAATGTTATGTATTATGTCAGTCATTGTAAGTGAATGTTATGTATTATGTCCAGTCATTGTAATTGAATGTTATGTATTATGTCCAGTCATTGTAAGTGAATGTTATGTATTATGTCCAGTCATTGTAAGTGAATGTTATGTATTATGTCCAGTCATTGTAAGTGAATGTTATGTATTATGTCCAGTCATTGTAAGTGAATGTTATGTATTATGTCCAGTCATTGTAAGTGAATGTTATGTATTATATCTAGTCATTGTAAGTGAATGTTATGTATTATATCCAGTCATTGTAAGTGAATGTTATGTATTATGTCCAGTCATTGTAAGTGAATGTTATGTATTATGTCCAGTCATTGTAAGTGAATGTTATGTAGTATGTCCAGTCATTGTAATTGAATGTTAATAAAGCTATCGGTTCAACCCACCATTTCTTTAGAAATGCCTGTACCAAGACAGGGACATTACGGTTTTCACAGTTTTCCGGTTGTTGACTGATTTTGTCTGTTTATATACTTCTGAGTTTTGACTTTCCCTTCGTAAGATTGTTCGGTAATTTTGTTATTACCCTTATTTAAAATTTCATAGTGAACTACATTGAGTTATACTTCCCTTTACTTTTTTTTGAGTGGCAGTCAAAAGTCGCTGATCCGGTTGACTTTTCCTTTCCCTCATTTCTATTTAGTTTTTATATATTACTGAACTTGTTCTAGTCCTGCATACAGCTTAAGTACTGCTCACTGTACGTTAAACAATACTCAATCAATTCAAAGACCTACGTTATAATACTATTGATATTTTGCATCATCAAAGAGATGGACGATGTCCTATGTATCAGTACAAAAATAAACAGAATCTTTGATCTTGCACTAAAAATAAACATTTGTTTTGAAAATTCATTATGATTTGCCATTAAAACTGCGTCATCGGATAACAAATGGACTGAAACGATTAAGGAAATTGTTCTTTAATAAGTATGCTCGCTTTAAAAAGAAATGTTCAACACGTTATATATCCTATTACGTACATAGCTATTTATATTTTTGAAATAGAATCCGAAACTAGGATTAAATTATCGTCAACATGCAATATAATCCGTAAAGATAAACATGGCTATGATATTCTAAACTTAGTCAGTTCCCTGCTCGTCAGCTTTCAAATTATATCTTGCATAGGCCTATAAACATGAAAATATATACACAACTGACACCAGTAAGTCTGATTTATACCTAGACTCATTGTTGACTGATTTTGTCTGTTTATATACTTATGAGTTTTGACTTTCCCTTTGTTAGATTGTTCGAAGTTCGGTAATTTTGTTATTACCCTTATTTGGTCAAGTCAAATAAACGGGAAATTGAGTTCTTACATTTAGTTTAAATGAGATTCGCTTAATGTTCATATTTTAAATTTCCTATTTTTAAGTTAGTTATGGCCCTGTCTCCCATCACATGTGTTGTCTGTGTATTTCATGTTCTATCACACAGTTTGATCTAAATGGTGATATAGCATTATTTTATTATTATATAATACATCGGAAAGAAAAGTAACAGATGATGTAATGTCATTTAATAAACAAACGATTACAAAAAAATAATTAAAATTACATTCAAGTTGATTTAATGGCGATTTTTGGTCTTAGTGGCGTCTTCACTAGTTTTGAAAGTAGTCTTGGTCTAGATATAGGAATAGTCTTGGCATTTGCTGAGTCATCTTGAAATAGTATTGCGGGTCGCTTTGGTTTGGATTTAAAGGATCAACTTGGCCTAGTTTTTCGGGTCGTCTTGACCAACATTTTATTTGTATTCTTTACCCAGTGTTACCGGTCGTCTTAACCTAGTTTTAGTAATCATTCTTTTTTTATTCAGTGAGTTAAGGTGAGAGTTGATAGTTCCTTTTATTGATACTGTGGAACAGCTGACCATCACTGTTTAAACTTTCTCCTTATAATTAACAATACAAATTGATTTCTTAAAAAAGTAACATTGTGGATCCCTCTTGAGGTTTGTAAATAAGAAAAGTTTAAAGACACCAATAACCAAAAGAGAAAACGGACAGACAATGATCTACATAACACTACACAGAAAACGGACAGACAATGATCTACATAACACTACACAGAAAACGGACAGACAATGATCTACATAGCACTACACAGAAAACCAAAGATGGACAATTCGAGAGTCACAAACCCCACTAAGATCCGGGAGTGAACTCAGGCGCTCCAGAAGGCCTTGCAGATCCTGCTCCAATATAAAAAAATAATACACAACTTCACTTAAAGACGCGTGGTAAATGAGTACCTCGTGCTGTTGGGATGTCTCACTTTCCTTACAAGTAAAGGTTCCAGGTAAATAATTGTCTTTGTTAGGAATTGTGTTTGGTTGTCTGTTACAAGAAAACCTTGACCGATTCTATCCAGTCTCTCTTATTTCATTTGCGCTTCTGAAGATATTAATATCATTCCATAGCCACATTTTTTGTTGTTTTTTTTTTAAATTGTTTCTGCTTTATAAACATGATATTGTCATAAATATATCTGACAGACAAATTAATTCATTTATTTTTAAAAGCTATCTCCATTATAAATTTATTTCCAAATACTCATATATAATCTAAGGCTATTATATTTATTGGCAAAAAATAAATCACGCCTACAACTCCATGATAACATTAACAAACCAAAATCTATCATAGTGCCAAACATACAAAAAAGTTTAAAAAAATGAAATCTATCAAAATTATTCAATTGTTAGACGTGTATTTATGATATATCGTTTACTTCACACAAGTCAACAATAAATGTGTTATGCGATATGTAATGTTGTCGTCCTATCATAAATAAAAGAAATAAGAAAGATATTATTTTTTTATAATTGTATAATTTATGACATTGTGTCTTTTGAGTAACGATGTATATTAATAGGATTTTAGAACTGTCGCGAAAGTGTGATGTTTTTGTTTTTCGTTTAAAGACTAAATATGGTTTGTCGTAATCACATTCCTCATTCATGATTTATCTTCTGGTTAGTAACAAGAGTAATGCGAGTGGAGCATGAACTACTTACCTGCCCGGGGTTCACGGTCGGTTTTAGCGGGTTTGTGTTGTTCAGTCTTTAATTAATTGTGTAATGTTTTATAGATCAGCATTTGTCCCTTGTCTTTCCTCTTTTGGCCTTCTCCTTTGATTTACCGCCTCTAAATACCGCGTTTCTTAGCTCAAATTACTATACAGTAAAATCAGCGAGTGACGTTGACAAAGCTTACAATAAAATACAATTATATCTTAAGTACAGCCAACCTAAATTATTTTTCTCATCCCATTTTCATGGAATGAAATAATAAATTCCTTGAAATCGCGCCGTATAATGGCGGTAACTGCACACAAACCGCACTCTGTAATGTAGAAAGATAGTCAATGCCTTCATCGCGTGTGAATACATTTGATTTGATTTGATTTTTTTTGATTTTTGATGTTTAACGCCACTTTCAGCAATATTTCAGCTATATCATGGCGACCAGTTTTAGTGATGGAAGAAGCCGGGAGTACCCGGAGAGAACCACCAACCATGGGCAAGCAACTGGTAAACTTTATCATTTGCGGTTGCGAGTCGAGCGCACCCTTTTTGTAATTTACAAAGCCGGGAACGAACCCACGCCGTATTGGTGATAGACTTGTATGAGTTGTTAGGTAATCCAACTACCTAACTCATTGAGCCACCCGGGCCCTGAGTACATTTGCTCCGCATAATTTCAGTTAATATTAACAAACCGCACTCTGCAATATGGTAAGAAAATCAGTGTCTAAATCGAGCACATTTACTACAATATAATCTTACAAACTCTGCTACACGAATTGTGTCTTTGTTTAATTATCAAAAATGTCCATAGGAAACTCAAATGTTCTTGAGAACATCTTTTATATCTAGTTAACTATTGCAGCAGTATTTTATCGACATTTAATAAAATATCAATCATGAACTTGTTTGTTTTAATAGTGCTTGCTTCTTTTAAATGGATTAGTGTTGTTTTTATTTTCAATAGAAATTGTGTCCTTTTTGTTGACTACTTAATCATAGGATGTCTGAGGCATTACAAGTACTTTTGATGTGTTTTTTAGTAAGAATGGTGTTTATTGTCGATGGAGGTAAATTGAGTGTCTATGTCTACTTCCTGTTTTGATCGTTATCGATAATTAATCGTTTAATGTACAGGATATCACTTTCATTGTTTTATATATATCGTTGTTTTGTTTTTGTTTTTTCACAAGAATGATACGTCGTGTTTACAAGCGGTTATTTTCATTTAAATATCAGTATAATAAAAATGGTGTTTAATCTATATTAATTTAAAGATCAGATATATATATAAATGTATTATGAAAAGAAATTTTAAACATTGATGGAAATCAATTCCGTCAATATCAACAACAAAACGAAGAATCGCCTCTCACCTTAACTTAAATTACTGAAAACTATAAATACCATGACATATGATGTTGGAAATCCATGTCCTGGCTTGTGGCAGGCACAGAAAGGTGACGGGGTTAAACTGCTGTATCATTGTAGTAATTAGACAAAAATATCTAAAATAATCCAGAGCAATTATTTTTTGTTGTACTCAATACACCAGTCATATATTCGCGTACCGCACTAAGGGAGAGCTTTGGATCTGATTCGTACCGCAGCTCTGGGGGGGGGGGGGGGGGGTGGAGTTGGCCCCACAGCGGACAAATTATGTCATATTTCCATACCAGGGTAGGTAAATGATTTCATAGAATCACATTCTGCGCCCCTGCATATTTAGGTTCCACATGTGCAGATTACTAAAAGGATGGTGACTTCAGATTATGAACTGTTTATGACTAGCCTTAATGTAATATTACTAAAACGTAATTAACATGTGTTTTATATTTGACGGGGGTAAGAGCTTTTTTCTTATATTGTGTTTCTATATCAATAGATGAGGTGGGAGTGGAATGAACAGTTATTTATAATTGAGCTTCAGGCTATGGTCGTCTCAAACTGATGGTCACAATGAGATGCAGAGCGGACATTAAAACAGGCTTGTTCCGTAGCGCTTCAAAATATTGTTTACTATATTTTCTATGGGATTGTCCGTCATATCCAGTTACATCAACATCCTTTTTTGATTTATTTGTGGGCGTATGAAATACAAAATGTATTAATGTACAACGTTAGGCCTCCGATTTCCATCATCATATCTCGTGGTATTTTTTTTTTTAACGTTTATTGATTTAGGATGGGAGGTGGTTGTTCATTTTGTTGATATTGGTGTAATTGTTGACCATCACTGTTTAAACTTTCTTTTCATAGAATTGAAAACTCTAGCATGTCGATAAAACTATGAGAACATATTCGATAAATCGAAATAAATCTTTGATCCGTTCGTAATAGCTTTTAAATTACTTCATATTTCGAATACTCGGCATTTCCGAATTAGGTTGGTTTATGGTTTATGCTTAACGTCACTTTCAACAATATTTCAGTTATGTCGTGGCGGTCAGTTTCATTGGTGGTGGAGGAAACCGGGAATACCCAAAGAAAAATCACCGACTTGTCACAAGTCACTGATAAACTGTATCACATAATGTTGTATCGACTACACCTAGCCATGAACGAGGTTTGAACTCACAACTTCAGTGGTGATAGGTATTGATACCATACGATCACGCCCACGACGGCCCCTTCAATTTCGATTTCGATACAACAGAGTTGAAATGCATATCAAATATATATACACAATTGTTAAATTACTATTCGTGCTTACTAATCCTAAATGCTAATTTACTTTAATTTGCAAAATTCCCGAAATATTGATTAGTAATGAAAATAAAATGTGCAGTGTCATTTATCATGATTTCAAACATCGCGTGTCAATGTTAAAATTACATTGAAGTATAAATTGCGATTCGTTTTAATTAACGAATGCAATACGCTTGCTTCTCCTTGACATATGAAATAGTATTCTAATAAATCGTGACCTTCAATTTATATAACTAATGTGTAAATTCGTGACAAAATATTTGAACACAAAATGGAAAAATCAGAATTCAATACATTTGATTGTGTATAACAAACTGTTTAACTATGGGGTTAACAAATCAGAACTGCTTTAGATAATTACGAGATATCGATTGCACATCGGTCCATATACTATTTTGGGGTGACAGGTCGGTCCATAAACTGCCATATAACCCTCGGTACCATAGAATATTTGTATAATAGTGGAATTGACCATCAAACAGTAAGCGAATACGTGATGTACAAACATCGTGGGTTCCAATCCCACTGAGGAAAGAACAAACAAAAAATACAACGAATATTTCCAGCTAATAATCTGAACTGGGTTGCACAAACTTTAATTAAATTTAAGTCTCAATTAAACCTTAAGCTTAAATGAAGTTCATGTACATTTCAAATCAATTGACACTTAAATTTAAAAAAGGTTTATGCAACCAAGTCATAATTCTCTTACACTCTTTAAATGAATTTTCATTAATATATAAACAGCAGAAGATCACACAAGTTTTAAACGAGATTGCACAGACTGGTATGTTTCCACTTTAGATTATGTTTTGTATAATTGGTAGACAATACGGTTGTTTCGAATCATTTCCATTCGTCCAAATTTTTTTATTTTCGTCCGCCAGATCACGTGATTTCGATGGAATGCTCAGCGCTGGACTTCCAGTGTCAATGTACACAACAACAACTCCAATCGATATGTTTTAACGTTCGATCATCAATATCATTAATTAAGGGTAATAACAAAATTACCGAACTCCGATTTGTATCAAAAACTTCAATGCAGAGACAATTACTTCTTTAAAATTAAATTTGTTTTCTTTCTTTATTGGTGGCTGTCAGCATCATCAAAGGAAAACGATCTGCCTTTATGTATATATATATATCAGACATATAGTGGGGTACCGAACACCAGTATTTATTCAGCGGTTTCCTTGGCGTCTCCATATTACAATTACTTATAATCTACCGCATCTACGACTATGATATATTGACGTTGTCACAGTAATAGCGTAAATACCGGAAGTCGTCTGCCGAGAAATTCAGACGTTAAGACACGAAAAAGACGGAACGAGGTCGGAATTGACATGATTCGAAACAACCGTATTAGTTGTTCACCAGCGTCTTGTATTCAGTAAGGGACACAGGTTGGACATACGGTATGTGTTATTCTGTTCGTGCTGCTTTATCTTTATCTTTATTTAGATTTATGTGTTGTGTTTTGTCGAGGACTATTTGTTATTTTTCTTTTGGCTACCGTGTTGTCTGTACTTCGTCGATTTACAGATTATGATTACCCCTTTTGGGATCTTCAAACATTTCTTGATATATGTATGTATTATAGTACATTGTATCTATACTCGATAAAGCTTTTACATATGATCTTACCCTCCACTATCTTACCCTCCACTATCTTACGTCTTGTATGTTATGTCTTCACGTTTGTCTGTGGGATTCTTTTTCTAGTTCTATATTTTATATGCGTGTTCCGCCATGAATGAAATTCACAAATGATTGTAGATAAACTATAAGTATCTGTCTTGTATATCAACTTTCGAAGATTCCACTTTACCGAATAATCTGCTCAGATATTGGTTAATTCTAAAATAAAAGAAAACCTTTTTTTTTGTATATATTGAAAACGTGAGATATTTGAAAAATAAGTAAAGATATTGTTTTCTGATATTTGCATCACTGTGACGTTAATATATTTATCAGACTAACCATATGTACTCATGTTTTATTAAAAAAAATTAGAATTGAAATACAATTCTAAGACGCAATAACAAAAGCACGGCGGTTAATTTGCATCGAATCCCATATCAAGCTGACTAAATTGCTTTAATTATATATCGTTCTTATTTGATTTTCAAGTCTCGCTGATTTAATAAACGACAACACAATAAGGGTATTGCGTTTTTGTATTTCAATTACCATATATTACGTGTTATCATTCAAATGTGTAATAAAAATCTAATTAGCACGCCTTAAGATAGATAGAGCAATAAAAAAGAAAGTATCATTTAAAGGGAGAAATCACTTAAAAAACCTTGTGTCGATAACGATCTTGTTAGGTACTTTCATTCACTAAAATGTGAAAATTATTCATTAGATTGTACTTAGGTTAGAAAAAATATGTGTTTTTTCTCACAATTATGTAAATTCATGAAATAAATGCTTTTCATGTTTTGCTTCAGGGGCCCTGATGTAATATAAAAATAGTGTTTTTAATAAAGTTTAAAATGTTATAATGATGTTAATGTATATTTCTCTTGACAGGTACATTCAGGAAATTAAGAAAAAAGAAGTGGTAATGGACAAACACTGTCCGAAAGAAGAGTTTGAATATACCAAACAAGTAATCAGAATCCGTAAATCAATGACGGATAAACAACGCAATGGAAAAAGAAAAAGGGCAAACAATTATCTACAAAACACTACACAGAACATTAAAGATAGAAAAACACGAACTCAACTAAAAACCGGAGGTAAACTCAGATGCTCCGGAAGGGTCGGTAGTTTCTGCTCCAAATACATGTTATGGAAATAAAGTTTAACAGTGATTTTATTTTATTTGATTTATTGTGTTTAACGCCACTTTAAGCAATATTTCAGCTATATCATGGCGACCAGCTTCAATGGTGGAAGAAGCAGGAGTACCCGGAGAGAACCACCGACCATGAGCAAGCAACTGCACATGGTAAACTGTATCACTTGCGACTGCGAGTTGAGTGCACCCTTTTTGTAGTTTACAAAGACGGGCGAGAACCCACGTCGTATTGGTGATAGGCTTGTATGAGTTGTGAGGTAATCCAACTACATAACTCATTGAGCCACCCGGGCCCTTTAAACAGTGATGATGAGTAAATCCACCAATAACAACACAACGAAAAGTCAACTCTCACCTCAATTCATTGAACACAAAATAGACCTTGACATATGGCATTGGAAATGCGGGCTTAAAACAGATACAAGAACGTGCCGATGTTAAATATATTAATAGGATTCAAAGCCCACCTAATAATTCGATCTCCAGCGGAAATGCAGATATAACCAAAGAATGAAAAACCAGGAAAGATTCGATTCTCACTCACATGACTGTGAACATGAATTTGTGACAAATATATATATGCATTTATAGCTCGGTCTATGAGTCTCACATCTATCAGTTCACATATGTAATTGTACTTAAATATTGATTGATTGATTGATTGATTGATTGATTGATTGATTGGTTGGTTGGTTGGTTGGTTGATTGATTGATTGATTGATTGACTGTTGTTTAACGTCAGGCTAACATTACTCCATCTGTATGTATGACATTAATACGATCACGTAGGTAAAATGTGGAGTCGATGTAGGTCTTTTAATGAGTATTTTGATTACCACAAGGAAACAGGAGTTGGATATGGAAAGATATTTGCTCTTTCAACAGGCCACTTACGACCACTCTTTGGAACTATTGGTCATATAGAGCCGTTGACGGTTTTTAATGTATTCTTCAAATAAACGTCAGAGAAAACCGAAGAGGCAATCACGAATAGACTATCTAGAGACACTGGTAACATGAATAAACGTTAGAGAAAACCGAAGAGGCAATCAAGAATGGACATCCAGAGACACTGGCAACATGAGTAAACGTTAGAGAAAACCGAAGAGGCAATCCAGAATGGACTATCTAGAGACACTGGCAACATGAGTAAGCGTTAGAGAAAATCGAAGAGGCAATCAAGAATGGACAAACCAGAGACACTGGCAACATGAGTAAATGTTAGAGAAAACCGAAGAGGCAATCACGAATGGAGACACTGGCAACATTACTACACAGGACGAAGACAAACGAAACAAAAACCACAACACACAAAGAATAACAAGATGAGCAACACGGACCCCACCAAGCACATGAGGTGAACCCAGGTGCTCGGGAAGGGTAAGTAGTCCCTACCTTCCACTACACACCTATTGTGGTCCGGTCCTAGAGGTCGGGTTGTTTATTTAATTCCTCCATCACTGGAAGCAGAGAAACAATGACCTATTTGTATACTCCGGGACTCCCGCGTTGTTTTCTTAGTTTTTAAAAATCCACATTTCAATAATATCATTGCATTATTAAAAATTTGACAAATCGAAAGAAATATTATATTTAATAAAATCAGGAACAACAACACATATATTGAAATTTAGCTTAAAATCTCATTACTCGCATTATTGTTTTTTTCTTAATATTAAACCTTGTACGTAAATACAATATAAATGCACAGTATGTTGTCTACAGAAATGTTGCAGTCGCATTACTTGCTACACAGATGAAATTAGTTAATTTATAATACAATGACGTTTCTATCAGAGAAATTTTACAAAATATCAAGATTAATGGACGGCCATTTTCTTAATTGAATGAGTTCGCGATGTGATTCATAGATATGAAAATTAATAAGGAGGTTTTAGTGGTAAAATGAAATAAAATCATTCACGTAGCCATTCATATAGTGACACTTTTCATTTTCACTCTATTATCATTATTTAGAATGAAGTTTAGTGTACGTTGTTCTTCTGCGCTTTTAGTAAGAAAAGTTTGAAGATACCAAAGGGTTAGTCTGAAGACATAAATCAAAGAAGGAAACTTTCCAAAATAGATAAGACAATACGATAACAATAATCTACAAAACACAAGGCAGAAAACTAACATTGAGTAGCGCAAGCAACTGGGATTGAACCCATGTGTCATGGAAGGGTAAGAGCAGTTCTTACTCCGTTAGTGGCACCAGTTGTGTTATGTATGTACAATGTAGCAAACGAGAGAATGTAATTTATGTACAATTCAGCATACGGGAAAATGTAATGTATGTGCATTCAGCGCATATGAGTATATAATGTATGTACATTCAGCGCATATGAGTATAAAATGTATGTACATTCAGCACATATGAGTATATAATGTATGTACATTCAGCACATATGAGTATATAATGTATGTACATTCAGCACATATGAGTATATAATGTATGTACATTCAGCACATATGAGTATATAATGTATGTACATTCAGCACATATGAGTATATAATGTATCTACATTCAGCGCATATGAGTATATAATGTATGTACAATTCAGCGCATATGAGTATATAATGTATGTACAATTCAGCGCATATGAGTATATAATGTATGTACAATTCAGCACATATGAGTATATAATGTATGTACAATTCAGCGCATATGAGTATATAATGTATGTACAATTCAGCGCATATGAGTATATAATGTATGTACAATTCAGCGCATATGAGTATATAATGTATGTACAATTCAGCACATATGAGTATATAATGTATGTACAATTCAGCGCATATGAGTATATAATGTATGTACAATTCAGCACATATGAGTATATAATGTATGTACAATTCAGCGCATATGAGTATATAATGTATGTACAATTCAGCGCATATGAGTATATAATGTATGTACAATTCAGCGCATATGAGTATATAATGTATGTACAATTCAGCGCATATGAGTATATAATGTATGTACAATTCAGCACATATGAGTATATAATGTATGTACAATTCAGCACATATGAGTATATAATGTATGTACAATTCAGCGCATATGAGTATATAATGTATGTACAATTCAGCACATATGAGTATATAATGTATGTACAATTCAGCGCATATGAGTATATAATGTATGTACAATTCAGCGCATATGAGTATATAATGTATGTACAATTCAGCGAATATGAGTATATAATGTATGTACAATTCAGCACATATGAGTATATAATGTATGTACAATTCAGCACATATGAGTATATAATGTATGTACAATTCAGCGCATATGAGTATATAATGTATGTACAATTCAGCACATATGAGTATATAATGTATGTACAATTCAGCGCATATGAGTATATAATGTATGTACAATTCAGCGCATATGAGTATATATTGTATGTACAATTCAGCGCATATGAGTATATAATGTATGTACAATTCAGCACATATGAGTATATAATGTATGTACAATTCAGCACATATGAGTATATAATGTATGTACAATTCAGCACATATGAGTATATAATGTATCTACATTCAGCACATATGAGTATATAATGTATGTACAATTCAGCACATATGAGTATATAATGTATGTACAATTCAGGGGTGAATGTAATTGAAGACGACTGTATATGTGATTTCAAGCTATATTGTAGCCACAAGTCTAGAGTAAATCGACCTTCACAACGAATAAATAAAAACGTAGATATCTAATCTAATGCGCACGACGTATTTATGGAATAGTCTTCTTCAGGTGTGCTCATTGTCAAAAGATTGGAATGACAAATAATTTAAAAGTCTTCAGAACCTACACAGAATAGCAAAAATCGATTAATGTTGCATACGATTGACCTCATTTATATTAATTAACATATTCAGGAATTGTCACGTTCAAACAAAAGTTGTTGACCATGTTTCAATATAACCGGAAGTCTTATTACTGATAACCGATTAAAACTCTGTACATTATGTTTATTGAATGTTTAGCGACTAAAGTATCTCCA
This sequence comes from Bathymodiolus brooksi, assembly GCA_963680875.1. Classification (NCBI taxonomy): domain Eukaryota; kingdom Metazoa; phylum Mollusca; class Bivalvia; order Mytilida; family Modiolidae; genus Bathymodiolus; species Bathymodiolus brooksi. The sequence continues at coordinate 82,503,298 of OY804590.1, forward strand.
AACAGTATCAATTATCGTTACTTGTAAGATGTGTAAGATTGTTGAAGACCCATTTGTTCTTTTACTTTCCAGGAAACGTGGGTGTCGAACGACATCTGATTATATTGACCTTATAATAAACTTAATTATATCGTTATTAGACATGGACAATTTTGTTCTTCAAACGACTGTTAGGGTTATGGTGTTTAACGCCATTTTCAACTATATCAATGATATCGTGGCGGTCAGTTTTATTGGTGGGGAAAACAGGAGTAGCCGGAGAAAACCACAGACTTGCCGTAAGTCACTGACAAGCTTACACCTCGCCTGAGTGGGATTAGACATCACAACGTTAGTGGTGGTATGTGCTGATTGCATAGGTAGTTGTAAATCCAACTACCATAAATCACGAACACGACGGCCTCTCTCTTCTAATGACCTATTTGATTTTAAACAAATACAAAATGTATAATCAACGTGTTAAAATAGAGTACCACGACGGGTGCTACGTGTGGATCAGTAACTGTTAACACTTCTGCAGCACCCGAGTTCACCACCGGTTTCTAGTGGGGTTCGTTTTGCTCGATCTTTTCAGTTTTCTGTGTAATGATATGTATATATGTTACAGTCAATGTGTCAAACCAGTCATTTGGCCAAATGACTGAAATTTTCAGTCATTTGGTCAAATGCCTCTGACCGCCAGTCATTTGGCCAAATGACTAAAGGGTATTTCTTGGGTGTTTTCTAATAACTAAACTATGTTTCATCTGTATTTATGTTTATTATAACAAAAATGAATAATCAAATGGCCAAATGACTAAAGGATATTTCTTGGATGTTTTCTAATAACTAAACTATGTTTCATATGTATTTATGTTTATTATAACAAAAATGAATAATCAAATGGCCAAATGACTAAAGGATATTTCTTGGATGTTTTCTAATAACTAAACTATGTTTCATCTGTATTTATGTTTATTATAACAAAATTGAATAATCAAATACATGTAACAACAAATTTACCAGTATAATGCATTGGTGACACATAATACATACTTCATTTATTTAAACAATTTACACTGTTGTGACATCTACTATTACACAAAACATTATTTTTGAAACAAGCACATCGCTTACCAGTATAATGCATTGGTGACACTTAATACATACTTCATTTATTTAAGCAATTTACACTGTTGTGACATCTGCTATTACACAAAACATTATTTTTGAAACAAGCACATCGCTTACTCCGACATCTCTTAGGTCCATTACAATTGCACTTGACGAAACCCTGACCACCGTGTTGAGACTCCTTTTTATTGGCTTGACGAAGCGACACACTGCTATCACTGTTAATGTCAGATTCACTCAGGAGTCGCTGAGGACATAAATCAAACAGGTGTCGAATATATTTCCCTTTCAGAATACCAGAAGGGCAACCAATGGTATATTGTCCGTTTTCTACAGCTAATATAACACCTAGAATATTTCTGGGATCACCACGTCCCCTGTCAACAGACGGAATGGGCACAGCTACGTTATCACCAACGGTACAATCCTTCATAATCACGCGACTTCGCTTAACAACACGCTCGGCTTGTTTCTGTTGTGCGGCTATTGCAAGCTTTCTTTTTTTTGTCTATGCTGCTCGTTGGTTGAGTCGTTTCTGGTAGAGGTTGAGTTGTTTCTGATAGAGGTTGAGGTGTTTCTGGTAGAGGTTGAGTTGTTTCTGGTAGAGGTTGAGTCGTTTCTGGTAGCGGTTGAGTCGTTTCTGGTAGAGGTGGAGCCATTTCTGGTAGAGGTTGAGTGTCTGGTTGAGTTGAGCTGCTGGACAGAATGGCTAGTAAGTCATCTTCCGTCTGTAACTTCTGGATAACATCCTGCGGTAACGACGAGGAAGTCAAACCAATCCTGGCTTCGATGCCAAATAAGGTTGCATAAGGTGACTGTTTTATTCCCGCATTGAAACTCGAGTTTTTGCGAAACTGAACAAATTTAACACCAACAGTCCAATCTGCGGTATCATTCTCACTCATCCACGCAACAAGCATGTCTTTAATGTCATAATTCGCACGTTGTACAGAACCTTGACTCTGTGGGTGGCGCGGTTTACCATGTACTATAACTAGCTCTGGCCACAACTCCTTCAAATCGGAAGTGATTTGAACTGTAAATTCGGAACCGTTGTCGCTCTGTAATATATGTGGCGCACCGAATAGCAGAAATATGTCCATGAGTTGGTATGCAACCTCTGCAGCTCGCTTTGATGTCAGTGGGCGGATAACAACGAACTTTGTAAGATGGTCCTGATACACTATAATCCACTTGACAGAACCATGCGGTAACGATTGCATATCGATGAGATCTACTTGGCCACGAGCGGAGAACTCTTTAGACAAGATCGGTCGGACAACCACACCCTTCGTCATCGGTCGAACACGTTTACGCTGACAGTCAATGCACATTGACTTAAACAGTTCAATAGAATCCCTGGTAACATTGGCATACTTCTTGCCTAACTCCTTTACCATTCGATTGCGACCACCGTGGCCAGTGGCAATGTGGGCACGTTTGATAACATCAAATGTCTCTTCGATGTGCACGTAATACTGTATCGGGTCATCGTTGGATTTGCGACGTCATATCAACTTCTCAACATCACTACACTGTAGAATTTCATACTTGGACAGAAGATAATAACCTTAGTGTGACTTAGTTGATGATTGTTCATTTAAATGCTTCAGTTCATTTATCAACAAAAAGTACTCTGGTTTTGGTATAAGTACCTTTTTCAGAGATTCATATTTCTTATATAGCTCATTTTTGAACGTATCTTCTACTGAAAGCTCCATACTGACAACTGATACCTGAACCTTAATGGCCCAAATATGTATAGGCCAAGGGATTTGGATGTTCAATGAAGTGTAATCTAATTGTTGCTTTAAGGACACAGGCTAATTAGTACAAAACAAAGACAAAAAAGTTCAAAGAAGATGTAAAATAAACAGTTGTAAGAACTGTGCACAAAGTGTAATCTTAGTGTTGCTTTAAGGACACAGGCTAATTAGTACAAAACAAAAACAAAAAAGTGTTTACAATATTTGACATAATGACTGAAATAAATTCCCATTCAGGCAATCTGTCAAATTATATACAAACAAAACATGAAAACAACAAACAAAAAATAGTTTTTTACAATACTTGACATATTGACTGAATTCAAAATTCCCTATCAGGCAATCTGTCAAACTGAGGGCACTCATTTTCAGTCATTTGGCCAAATGACTGGAAATTTTAGGCATTTGGCCAAATGACTAGGGTCAGAGGCATTTGACCAAATGACTGAAAATTTCAGTCATTTGGCCAAATGACTCGTTTGACACATTGACTGTAACATATATACGGCTTCTGATGACCCATTTGTTATCTTCAAACTTCTCATGCTTTATATCTACTGATGCACGGGTGTCAAAACTAACACTGGTATCGTATGGATTTTATATCTACTGATGTACGGGTTTCAAAACTAACACTGGTATCGTATGGATTTTATATCTACTGATGTACGGGTGTCAAAACTAACACTGGTATCGTATGGATTTTATATCTACTGATGTACGGGTGTCAAAACTAACACTGGTATCGTATGGATTTTATATCTACTGATGTACGGGTGTCAAAACTAACACTGGTATCGTATGGATTTTATATCTACTGATGTACGGGTGTCAAAACTAACACTGGTATCGTATGGATTTTATATCTACTGATGTACGGGTGTCAAAACTAACACTGGTATCGTATGGATTTTATATCTACTGATGTACGGGTGTCAAAACTAACACTGGTATCGTATGGATTTTATATCTACTGATGTACGGGTGTCAAAACTAACACTGGTATCGTATGGATTTTATATCATCTGATGTACAGGTGTCAAAACTAACACTGGTATCGTATGGATTTTATATCTACTGATGTACGGGTGTCAAAACTAACACTGGTATCGTATGGATTTTATATCTACTGATGTACGGGTGTCAAAACTAACACTGGTATCGTATGAATTTTCGAGGCCTTTAGTACATTATTAAAAGGAAATTTGTCAGGGATGGCCATCAATTCCACCAATATCAACAAAGCCAACAAGCACATCTCGCCTCAAACCATTGAACTCAAAAATACCACGACATATATGGCGTTGAAATCCAGATCCTAGCTAGGCAAATTCACACAAATGTGGCGGGATAGCACCGACTAATGGGATAACAACCCTTGTTCTCTGATAGAAAGATCACTAGCGACAGATATTAGCAATTGTATTTTGTTGTTTATTTGTTATTTTAATTTTGCAAATTATGAAATGATCGCTGTTTTTGTAGGCGATCGGTAGCCTATTTAGATAATAGAACATTGTCTGTATAATTAAGCACAGGCCAAACAGTAAATGGTTCATCTGATGTAAGACAATAATGCATTTTTCTTGTATCTCATTGCAAAATACTATTTCTAAATATCTGTTTAGTTTTCTTTATAATAAACGGAAATATGTAATAATGGATTAATGTACAATGGTACAAATATTTCATCTCCAAACGGAAGTTGTATCTTTATTTAGAATAATGAAATAAAGTAAACAATATCAATGATCAAAACAAATTTATTTACAAATGCGCATACATGTAGAATAATGGCAGTTGTGAAGATCGAGACAGACATTAACGCTTGTATCGATTCGAGGCCATTAGGACGAGCTGTGCAAATGTTTTTCGAGATCTTCTCAGATCTGTTCATCAGTAATGACATAATGTATTTGACGTCACACTGATCGATAATTTGCATCACCTAACATTATGTATGGTTTCATTTGCAATAAACGAAAGTCGCCTGTCTGATACAAGGTGTCTGATAAAAGATGTTGTATCACCACAACTGTGGTGATACATGATTGACGCGACGTTGCACGAGACATTCTCTGCCGAACTAATTTGTCATGACGTCATACCATTGGTATGCATGACAAAACACATATATGTAAACAAGGTAAGCATAGCGATGGCTTAATGTTCATTCAGTCATATTATTTATCGCGTATTCACGGTCATAATATAATTTCCAAGGAAATAGTTTCAGTATTTCCGGTCCACATTTCTCCAAATAAAAAATCGTTACTGGACGATTGTACAGTGACATTGAAAGTGATCAAACAGTAACGTGGCATTGGTGAATGAACGGCAAAAAATAACGTAAAGTCATACAGATTTTTGTACAAATTTTAATTCAACACTTGTTGTTTGTTTAAAATCCTTTTTTTTGAAATGTTAGATAAAGTTATTACATACATAGTATGTTGGTAAAAGACTTTATATCACGTCTTGCCTGTTGCGTGAACTAACCGCATCACAACTCGTCGCTTTTGCGACTCATAGTGATACTGGTTCACACAACAGGCTCGACCTGATACAAAGTCTTGTACCAACACACCATGTATGTAATGGGTTTGTATCAGTCCGTTGACATTAACAATATCTCTCGTTGAAAGCAAATGATAAACGCTTAAATTAATTAATTAAACTATTTTACACATAAACGCGTAAATATTATTTTCAATAATCTTAAATTTATTTAAAAAATAATAACAGTGGTAATATGACCCCCCTTACCTTTGGTTCCACTTTACCTCATTAGAATAAACAAAAACAAAGTGCACAATGCTTAAGCGAAACAGATATTACACAACTTAACCTCCATTTAAAGCTTCCACAAGAAAAGTTTGAAGATACCAAAGAGGTAACCAGAATCCACATATCGAAGAATGTCAGAAATCACAATGGCAAATAGAAAAAGGACAAACAACAATCTACAAAAAAACCACACAGGAACCTAAAGATCAAGCAACTTGAATCCCACTACAACCCGGAGTTGAGCTCAGGTGCTGTTGAAGGGTAAGTATATACATATATGATGTACGTCTTAGTTGTGTTGCTAACTACTTAGCGATTGGATTTAAAAATTGATGACCCAGGACCATTTGAAACTACGGCAATCAACTGCATAACCCGCAAAACTAATAATATTCAGTCAGAAACAGATCAATTACCTCTTTAGTTTAATAGATTAAAGCAATATGATGGAAAGTGACATCAATAAGAAAAGTTTGCAGATACCAAAGAGGTTACCCGAGGTAGTCATTCGAAGAAGGAATTCAGACAATACAATGGCCATAAGAACAAAGGACACAAGGACGAACAGTAGTCATTCGAAGAAGGAATTCAGACAATACAATGGCCATAAGAACAAAGGACACAAGGACGAACAGTAGTCATTCGAAGAAGGAATTCAGACAATACAATGGCCATAAGAACAAAGGACACAAGGACGAACAGTAGTCATTCGAAGAAGGAATTCAGACAATACAATGGCCATAAGAACAAAGGACACAAGGACGAACAGTAGTCATTCGAAGAAGGAATTCAGACAGTACAATGGCCATAAGAACAAAGGACACAAGGACGAACAGTAGTCATTCGAAGAAGGAATTCAGACAATACAATGGCCATAAGAACAAAGGACACAAGGACGAACAGTAGTCATTCGAAGAAGGAATTCAGACAATACAATGGCCATAAGAACAAAGGACACAAGGACGAACAGTAGTCATTCGAAGAAGGAATTCAGACAATACAATGGCCATAAGAACAAAGGACACAAGGACGAACAGTAGTCATTCGAAGAAGGAATTCAGACAATACAATGGCCATAAGAACAAAGGACACAAGGACGAACAGTAGCCATTCGAAGAAGGAATTCAGACTATACAATGGCCATAAGAACAAAGGACACAAGGACGAACAGTAGTCATTCGAAGAAGAAATTCAGACAATACAATGGCCATAAGATCAAAGGACACAAGGACGAACAGTAGTCATTCGAAGAAGGAATTCAGACAATACAATGGCCATAAGAACAAAGGACACAAGGACGAACAGTAGTCATTCGAAGAAGGAATTCAGACAATACAATGGCCATAAGAACAAAGGACACAAGGACGAACAGTAGTCATTCGAAGAAGGAATTCAGACAATACAATGGCCATAAGAACAAAGGACACAAGGACGAACAGTAGTCATTCGAAGAAGGAATTCAAACAATACAATGGCCATAAGAACAAAGGACACAAGGACGAACAGTAGTCATTCGAAGAAGTAATTCAGACAATACAATGGCCATAAGAACAAAGGACACAAGGACGAACAGTAGTCATTCGAAGAAGGAATTCAGACAATACAATGGCCATAAGAACAAAGGACACAAGGACGAACAGTAGTCATTCGAAGAAGGAATTCAGACAATACAATGGCCATAAGAACAAAGGACACAAGGACGAACAGTAGTCATTCGAAGAAGGAATTCAGACAATACAATGGCCATAAGAACAAAGGACACAAGGACGAACAGTAGTCATTCGAAGAAGGAATTCAGACAATACAATGGCCATAAGAACAAAGGACACAAGGACGAACAGTAGTCATTCGAAGAAGGAATTCAGACAATACAATGGCCATAAGAACAATGGACACAAGGACGAACAGTAGTCATTCGAAGAAGGAATTCAGACAATACAATGGCCATAAGAACAAAGGACACAAGGACGAACAGTAGTCATTCGAAGAAGGAATTCAGACAATACAATGGCCATAAGAACAAAGGACACAAGGACGAACAGTAGTCATTCGAAGAAGGAATTCAGACAATACAATGGCCATAAGAACAAAGGACACAAGGACGAACAGTAGTCATTCGAAGAAGGAATTCAGACAATACAATGGCCATAAGAACAAAGGACACAAGGACGAACAGTAGTCATTCGAAGAAGGAATTCAGACAATACAATGGCCATAAGAACAAAGGACACAAGGACGAACAGTAGTCATTCGAAGAAGGAATTCAGGCAATGCAATGGCCATAAGAACAAAGGACACAAGGACGAACAGTAGTCATTCGAAGAAGGAATTCAGATAATACAATTGCCATAAGAACAAAGGACACAAGGACGAACAGTAGTCATTCGAAGAAGAAATTCAGACAATACAATGGCCATAAGAACAAAGGACACAAGGACGAACAGTAGTCATTCGAAGAAGGAATTCAGACAATACAATGGCCATAAGAACAAAGGACACAAGGACGAACAGTAGTCATTCGAAGAAGGAATTCAGACAATACAATGGCCATAAGAACAAAGGACACAAGGACGAACAGTAGTCATTCGAAGAAGGAATTCAGACAATACAATGGCCATAAGAACAAAGGACACAAGGACGAACAGTAGTCATTCGAAGAAGGAATTCAGACAATACAATGGCCATAAGAACAAAGGACACAAGGACGAACAGTAGTCATTCGAAGAAGGAATTCAGACAATACAATGGCCATAAGAACAAAGGACACAAGGACGAACAGTAGTCATTCGAAGAAGGAATTCAGACAATACAATGGCCATAAGAACAAAGGACACAAGGACGAACAGTAGTCATTCGAAGAAGGAATTCAGACAATACAATGGCCATAAGAACAAAGGACACAAGGACGAACAGTAGTCATTCGAAGAAGGAATTCAGACAATACAATGGCCATAAGAACAAAGGACACAAGGACGAACAGTAGTCATTCGAAGAAGGAATTCAGACAATACAATGGCCATAAGAACAAAGGACACAAGGACGAACAGTAGTCATTCGAAGAAGGAATTCAGACAATACAATGGCCATAAGAACAAAGGACACAAGGACGAACAGTAGTCATTCGAAGAAGGAATTCAGACAATACAATGGCCATAAGAACAAAGGACAAAAGGACGAACAGTTATGTACAAAACACTGCACAGAAAACTAAAGATGCTCAACAAGAACTCCACAAAAACCATGGGTGCGTGGACTCAGTTCCTCCGGAGGGAAGCAGTTTATGGTCTGCAGTATAAAACTACTTTTAGATAAAAGAAATACAACCTAAATGTAGCAATGGTTACACACATTTTAGTCAGTCGCACATCAAACTCGAGAGTTACATGCACACAACCCGCACAGTACTGTTTGACACAATGACTGAAGGTTACTCTAACAACACGGAACACCTATACTGTAGTTATAGCTCACTGATGGGGAAATCATTATGCTGTACAACAAAAACCTATATTGTAGTTATAGCTCACTGATGGGGAAATCATTATGCTGTACAACAAAAACCTATATTGTAGTTATAGCTCACTGATGGGGAAATCATTATGCTGTACAACAAAAACCTATATTGTAGTTATAGCTCACTGATGGGGAAATCACTATGCTGTACAACAAAAACCTCATGGACAATCTCACACGTCCAATATGTATTCATGTATTGTCAAATAAGGGTAATAACAAAATTACCGAACTCCGAACAATCTTACAAATAAGGGTAATAACAAAATTACCGAACTCCGAACAATCTTACAAATAAGGGCAATAACAAAATTACCGAACTCCGAACAATCTTACAAAGGGAAAGTCAAAACTCATAATTATACAAACAGACAAAATCAGTCAACAACCGGAAAACTGTGAAAACCGTAATGACCCTGACTTGGTACAGGCATATCTAAAGAAATGGTGGGTTGAATCAGATTTTAAAGCGCCAAACCTTCCACTTTCACTACGGCTCAAAGGTTCCGACTGTCACTATAACAGTATTTATAACAATACTGGAACAAAATAAGTAAAATAGTTGTCAAAGCAGTACCAATTTCAGTGAAGTAAATGTCAAAGACACTTTTACGTCACACATTGATAAAAAAATATTTTTGACATTTTTGTTGACTTCCTTATCTTTATACATTTTCACTATATGAAAATACTATGCTTAATTAATATTTGAATTCATTTCTAAATGAATGAAATGTGTCCGAGAAAGCCTTGAATTATCTCCGATTTCGATGCCTCGTAGTCATTTTATTTATATTCTTCGACAATGTACATATTTTGTTTTTAGTTTTTCAGTCTTTTGATTTTGAGCCTACCTGTAAAAGGTTATTATGGAAACGCTACACTTTTATCTATATTTTTATTCATTATTGATATTTGTCTAACAACAGGCTTACAGCTATACATAGAGATGAATGCAGACAATATTATTTAGACGTGACCTTGACCGTAATATTATATTTCAGGCTTGGGAACGGCCACAGACAAGGAAGAAGGTAACATAAGTTCATTCAGTAACAATTGTTCTTTCACATAATCGACGAAGGGACGCCAGACACCTTTTTTTTAAATTAATTTTCTCTACGAAACAGAAAGAAAAGAAAAAAAATCAAAAAAATCAGACAAATCTAGTTATGTTATCTCTATATAGTAAACAAAGTATACAAATAAACCGACGTGTTTTTTTCTAAATAAGTTTGAAGATACCAAAGAGGTAATCAGAAGCCGTAAATCTAAGATACCAATGAGGTAATCAGAAGCCGTAAATCTAAGATACCAATGAGATAATCAGAAGCCGTAAATCTAAGATACCAATGAGATAATCAGAAGCCGTAAATCTAAGATACCAATGAGGTAATCAGAAGCCGTAAATCTAAGATACCAAAGAGGTAATCAGAAGCCGTAAATCTAAGATACCAAAGAGGTAATCAGAAGCCGTAAATCGAATGACAGACAACACAATGGTCAAACGAAAAAGGACAAACAACGATCTACAAAATTCTACACAGAAAATTAAAGATTGAGCAACACGAACCCACTAAAAACTTCCGGTGAACTCAGGTGCCCGGAAGGGTTAGCAGTTCCTGCTCCACATGTAACACATGCTCCTGTTAAACGACACGAACATAATCCTTCATGGAAATCGTGTTGTGTACAAGTATACGTAAACAAATAAAACTGACATACATAAATCAACGTCTTCGTTTCCAGTCGCTCATGTCACAGAGCAAACCTAAGGATCCAGCTATAGTTATTTATTATTGATTAAATGGTGTTTAACGTCAACTTTAGCGGCATTTCAGCTATATCGTGGCGTGAACAAATTCTGCAGATTAAATAAATAACTACAATTCCTTTAGATATACACAAATCATGTATATGAAATAACCAGGTTAGACAAATCATGTGTACAGAATAACCAGGTTAGACAAATCATGTGTACATAATAACCAGGTTAGACAAATCATGTGTACAAAATAACCAGGTTAGACAAATCATGTGTACAGAATAACCAGGTTAGACAAATCATGTGTACAGAATAACCAGGTTAGACAAATCTTGTGTACAGAATAACCAGGTTAGACAAATCATGTGTACAGAATAACCAGGTTAAACAAATCATGTGTACATAATAGCCAGGTTAGACAAATCATGTGTACAGAATAACCAGGTTAGACAAATCATGTGTACAGAATAACCAAGTTAGACAAATCATGTGTACATAATAACCAGGTTAGAATCATGTGTACAGAATAACCAGGTTAGACAAATCATGTGTACAGAATAACCAGGTTAGACAAATAATAGATTATTTAAAACGATAAAATCATATATTTGGGACGTGTGTTTTTCCATTTATATTTTAATATAAAAAATTTGTTTAAAATATTTTGAAAAATGTGTCGGCTACGCTTTGTTAATAAATCGGATAAAGTGTTGAATATCTGACGGAAGTATCATCAACATCTGTGTAGTTCATTAAGATATTAAGGAGGCGGATTAGTATAAACCATAACAAAATAAGCTTGTTTCTGAATCCTACATTATGTAATTTTATATTTGTGTTATAGTGTAGTAGTCTGTCTCTTCTTATATAATAGTATGTTTCAGTCAGTAATTTGAATTACACGGAATAAATTCCAGACTTCCTCATTATTTAATGAATAACACTAAGTTATTTATGTAATGTAGTAACTCACTCTACTTCAAAGCCTAAATCCTAATATAGACATTATGTTTCTGTTGTTTGTATTACAATATATCCTGATCATTGGTAACGTTGAAGTTAATCCAGGTCCAGAATTAATAAATCATTCAAGTGTTAGTGATAATTCCATTTCAATATGTAACATAAATATTCGTAGTGCGCGGAACAAATTAGATTTTCTTAATAATTTCACTGACGAATTTGATATCATTGCTGTAACAGAAACACATTTACATCCAAACATCAGTAATAATGATATTGAGATTGATTCCTTTTCAAAACATATAATCCGTAAAGATCGAAACAATGCAGGCGGGGGTCTTCTGATTTACTTCAAAGATTATATTTCAGTTATCCGTAAAAATGAACTCGAAAATCACATTGATGAATCCATCTGGGTAGAAATACAAGGTAAGAGTACGACGTTTTTATTATGTAGTACATATAGACCTGAATGGACAGACGCCGACTACTGGACACGACTTAATCATGCTATAGGGATGGGTTATCAGATTAATCAAAACATAATACTAACAGGTGACCTGAATTCAGATTTATTTACTTCTCATAACAATAAATTGATTGACACAATGAATTTGTTTAATTTGACGAATGTTATTGAAAAGCCCACGAGAGTTACAGAACACAGCAGTACGATGCTTGACCCTATTATAATAAGCGATTCTATACATTATTCTTTTTCGGATGTTTTGAAAGTCCCATCTGATATAAGTGATCATGATGCATCAATAATTTTAATAGAATGTCCTAAATTTCAAACCAGATCATTTCAAAGGGAGGTATGGTTATATGAACGAACTGACAATGAAAAAATTGCAAGCAAACTAGATACCGTCGATTGGAATGCATTACTTTCTGACTCTCAGGATGTTGATGAAATGTGTAATACTTTCACCGAGACATTCCTCAGAGTCGCAAGGGAGTGCATTCCAACCAAAATTGTCACAATACGTAATAGCGATCGACCATGGTTTAATAGTGAACTCAGAAGAGAAATTAGAAAACGAGACCGTATTCGTAAGACAGTAAAAAAATATAGCAAACAATCAGATATCGACAAATACAAGAAACAGAGAAATAGAGTTAATAACTTAAAAAAGATTGCTAAAGAACATTTTGAACAAAATTTAGACAATATAATCTTAGAAAATATATCAAATCCAAAAACTTACTGGAAAATAATGAAGATGTTAATTAAATCTAATAAAGGATGTAGTAATATACCCCCTCTCCAAAATATAATTCAGGATGAAGGACTAGAGGAGATAGTTTACAGAGACGACGAGAAGTGCGAATTACTAAATAAATATTTTTTTTTAGTTTTATTTCTTCATTGGAAGATGCGAACGTTCCTCTTCCAGATATTGAACTTAAGACCGATAATTTTCTACGAGATATAGTCATTACCACAGAGGAGATTGTTGATATTAATAAAATAATAAATCCTAATAAGGCATCGGGGCCAGATATAATAAGTCACAAAATGTTAAAAATCTGTCCTGAAAAAATAGCAGCCCCTCTCCAAATAATTTTTAATAAATCTCTTCTACAATGTAAATATCCAACCAGCTGGAAGATTGCACACGTGATTGCTATTTTTAAAAAAGGTGACAAGTCATTACCGTCTAATTATAGACCTATATCTCTCATAAGTTGTGTTGGAAAAATAATGGAACGAGTTATCTACAACTATGTATTTAACCATCTACAAAGAAACAAGTTAATTTATGAATATCAATCTGGTTTTCTCCCAAAATATTCAACAGTACACCAACTATTAGAAATGTATAACTGCATTTTAAATTCACTAGGAAAAAAGGAAATTATCTGTTTTGTATGCTGTGACTTTTCTAAAGCATTTGATAAAGTTTGGCATAAAGGGTTGATACATAAAATTAAATCATACGGTGTGGATAGTAATTTATTAAATTGGTTCTCTAGTTACCTGCAAGACCGACTACAGAGAGTATTAATAAACAAGTCGTTTTCTTCACTTTGCAATGTTTCAGCTGGTGTACCCCAAGGATCAGTACTAGACCTTTATTATTTATTATGTATATCAACGATATTGCTGAGAAGTTAATCTCTCTTACCCGACTTTTCGCAGATGACACTTCCTTCAGCTATTCCAACCGTGATGAATTACAGATAAAAACTGTGATTGATCACGATTTGAAAGAGCTGGATGAATGGTCAAAGAAATGGTTGATGACTTTTAACTCAGATAAAACAGAAATTATGCTATTTTCAAATACGGATATTCCAGAATTCAATTTTACATTTAATGAAAGAACTATTCCTATTACAAATTCTCACAAACATTTGGGAGTTACATTTAGCAGCGATGCTAAATGGAATATACATGTCGAAAATATATTGTTAAGTATTTACAAACACCTGAATGTTCTTCGAAAGTTAAAATATAAACTTTCTCGGAAAAATCTAGAGAAATTATATTTAGTTTATATCAGACCAATTTTTGAATATGCTTGTGAAGTATGGGATAATTGTAGGGTAGGGAATTCTAATAAACTTGACCATTTGCAACTTGAGGCTGCTAGAATCGTTACTGGTCTTCCAATATTTGCTAGTTCAATTTTAATTTATAAAGAATTAGGATGGGAATCATTGGCAGAAAGAAGAAAAAGGAGAAAATTACAAATGTTTTATAACATACAAAATAATAATGCACCCATGTATCTTTGTGACTTAATTCCACCATCAATTCAAAGTACAACCGTTTATCCATTGCGTAATGGAAGTGATATTATAATGCCATTTTGTAGACTATCGAATACTTCTGATTCATTTATTCCTTCAACTATACGTCAATGGAATAGCTTAGATCCATCTCTTCGAAATGTGGATTTTATTGCAAAATTTAAAGCTGAATTAAGAAAGCGGAAAGATATTAGCCAAGTTCCTAAACATTACGAAATTGGACCTCGAAAACTGAATATTATTTTAACCCAGCTTCGATGTTTTGCTTCTTTTTTGAATTACGATTTGTTCCAAGTAAATATAGTCTCAGATCCGTCTTGTCGTTGTGGTGCCAATAGCGAAGACTCCTATCATTTCTTCTTCGATTGTTCCCATTATTCAAATATAAGACATACATTGTTTCAAAATCTCAACTGGCTACCTAATTATTGTGCTTTAGACCTTACACTTTTGACCTGTGGTAATCCTACACTCCCGTATGAACAGAACGAAATTATTTTTAAGCATGTGTTTGAATATATAAAGAGGTCTGAAAGGTTTCTTATTGTCTAGTTGTTCACCAAAACAACAATCGCACACATCACCACCACTAACCCTCTCTCTCATTCCTTTCTTCATTCTCTGTTTTAGTTCAATCTACACATATTAATGTAAGAAATATGTATATACATGCATGCTCTATCAAATAATGTTGTAACTTATTGTATATAGGAGAAGACTTCATAAGTTTGTTTAACTTGTGTCTTATCCTTTTTGCACATTTGAGCAAATAAAATATGTTTAAACTAAACTCTTGGAATGCAAATATCAAGGTACAAGTCTATCTAATACCTACAGTTTATCTAATATCATATTATTATAACCGACACTATATAACTTAAATATTGCTGAAAGTGGCGTAAAACACCATAAAGCCAAACTATTACTAAGATACTCGAGGGTTGATAATGCTACGATATACTGATCGATCTAAAGGTATTCGTCAGTGATCTTGTGATCAAAGGTATTCGTCAATGATCTTGTGATCTAAGGTATTCGTCAATGATCCAGTTAACTTATAAAGGTATTTGTCAATGATTTAGTTACCTACGATTTTTGTCAATGATCTAGTGATCTACGGTTGTCGTCAATGATTTAGTTAGCTACGATTTTCGTCAATGATCTAGTGATCTACGGTTTACGGCAATGATCTAGTGATCTACGGTTTTCGTCAATTATCTAGTGATCTACGATATTCGTAAATGATCTTGTGATCTACGGTATTCATCAATGATCTAATGATCTAATATATATGTCAATGGTCTAGAGATCTAAGGTATTCGTCAATGATGTAGTCATCTAAGGTATTCGTCAATTGTCTAGTGATCTGATGTATTCGTCAATGATCACTTTCATAAACTACTTTATTTGCATCACAAATCCGTAATTCTGATCTTTTCTTATTTATTATCAGAAAGTGCAATATGTGCATCGAGGTATAATGCTTCCGTTGATGCTAGTTCAAGGCACAACAACAAGGGAACCATATTTCAAGCAAACCTTCAATGTGCAATGCAACAGTATTAAGCTAAGAGCTCAATTATTTTCTTAAATACGTTTTACTAGGACATGTGTCCTCTTTATCAACAAGGAAATTATACAGTACATATATTCATTATGATAGGCGGATAATGCGATTAACCTTCTTTTAAATCTGAAGTTGTTACAAATACGTTTAATCAGATCGGAAGTACATTCGCCTCGTTCGATAACATGAGTATTATGATAAGATCAACGAATTATTTAACTTGCAATGGTGTATGAACGTGACGGTATCCATGGTGAACTGTATTCCACCCACTAAAGTAGATATATCTTACTATAATCAATTATTGTAGCAACGAAGCCCCAATTTGTGATATACGTAGTTGAACCTTACACCTACTCCGGAAGACATAACAATACAAGGAGTAAGGTATTGTTCAACTATCATAAAACTTCACCCCCGGTTTTTAGTGGGGTTTGTGTTACTCGATCTTTAGTTTTATGTGTATGTTTTGTAGATTGCTGTTTGTCTTTTGGGCCCTTTTCGTGTGGCCATTTTGTTGTCTGTCCTTCTTGGATACGGTATATTCAAACTCTTCTTTCGGAAGACATAGCATTAGAGGAAGTAAGGTACTGTTCAAATGTCACAACACGTGGCATTTAACATTTCTTGTTAGCGCTCACAACATCAAATGTTAAATAGCGCTTTAATTGCTGTTTGTCTCGCAATCAGTATTAAGACAATGTAGAGAGAAAATTGATCACGTTGTCTTATGATAAACACTCTAATGGTCAATCAACACTTTATACGTGAGGTGCAGACTTAAATTTACTACTATGTCAACTTAAGGATCAGACTTTTGGTTACTGTTATGTTAATGTTAACTAACTTTCTTGTTTGCACAAATCAGACATGGTCGGGTTTTGAGTTCAGTGAGTGAGAGATTGTTGTTTAACGGAAAATCAGCGATTTATCAGCTATATCATGGCGAGAACAAGGTAATTTCCAATGAGATGATGTAGGGTTTTGAAGTTTACTTTGAAACTAGATTTGGATATAGGTCAGATTCGCTACATACTTGTTAAATCCTTTGTAGCAAACCAGACTTAATAAAATGTGAACTTGTCAGTAAGAGTTGCTATGCCAAGCCTTAGCCCTTCATATTATAATTCAATTATTCCAAACAGATATATGAGTGTATCTTCAAAGAATATTTGTTTGTATTTTTAACATTTTCAAATGGAAAGGAGAAAAACAAGTTTTATATACAGTAAAAATTAATAACTTTTTTAAAGGGTATATATTATCTGGTAGCAAAAAATTAATCTAAATGACATCTTACACGGAAACCTTTTAGGCTTCAAGGTTCTAGTAATTTAATTTTAGTTTTAAGTCTTTCCAAAAAAATAATAAAATTAGATAAAGAAAACTAAGATTTAAAAGAAACAACATCAAGTGAACTTTGGTTATTATATGTTTTCTTCACTTATTTATAGATGGACTATTCATATTTCTTTTATCACAGAACTTTGGTTATTATATGTTTTCTTGCTCAGCTTCACTTATTTATAGATGGACTATTCATATTTCTTTTATCACAGAACTTTGGTTATTATATGTTTTCTTGCTCAGCTTCACTTATTTATAGATGGACTATTCATATTTCTTTTATCACAGAACTTTGGTTATTATATGTTTTCTTGCTCAGCTTCACTTATTTATAGATGGACTATTCATATTTCTTTTATCACAGAACTTTGGTTATTATATGTTTTCTTGCTCAGCTTCACTTATTTATAGATGGACTATTCATATTTCTTTTATCACAGAACTTTGGTTATTATATGTTTTCTTGCTCAGCTTCACTTATTTATAGATGGACTATTCATATTTCTTTTATCACAGAACTTTGGTTATTATATGTTTTCTTGCTCAGCTTCACTTATTTATAGATGGACTATTCATATTTCTTTTATCACAGAACTTTGGTTATTATATGTTTTCTTGCTCAGCTTCACTTATTTATAGATGGACTATTCATATTTCTTTTATCACAGAACTTTGGTTATTATATGTTTTCTTGCTCAGCTTCACTTATTTATAGATGGACTATTCATATTTCTTTTATCACAGAACTTTGGTTATTATATGTTTTCTTGCTCAGCTTCACTTATTTATAGATGAACTATTCATATTTCTTTTATCACAGAACTTTGGTTATTATATGTTTTCTTGCTCAGCTTCACTTATTTATAGATGGACTATTCATATTTCTTTTATCACAGAACTTTGGTTATTATATGTTTTCTTGCTCAGCTTCACTTATTTATAGATGGACTATTCATATTTCTTTTATCACAGAACTTTGGTTATTATATGTTTTCTTGCTCAGCTTCACTTATTTATAGATGGACTATTCATATTTCTTTTATCACAGAACTTTGGTTATTATATGTTTTCTTGCTCAGCTTCACTTATTTATAGATGGACTATTCATATTTCTTTTATCACAGAACTTTGGTTATTATATGTTTTCTTGCTCAGCTTCACTTATTTATAGATGGACTATTCATATTTCTTTTATCACAGAACTTTGGTTATTATATGTTTTCTTGCTCAGCTTCACTTATTTATAGATGGACTATTCATATTTCTTTTATCACAGAACTTTGGTTATTATATGTTTTCTTGCTCAGCTTCACTTATTAATAGATGGACTATTCATATTTCTTTTATCACAGAACTTTGGTTATTATATGTTTTCTTGCTCAGCTTCACTTATTTATAGATGGACTATTCATATTTCTTTTATCACAGAACTTTGGTTATTATATGTTTTCTTGCTCAGCTTCACTTATTTATAGATGGACTATTCATATTTCTTTTATCACAGAACTTTGGTTATTATATGTTTTCTTGCTCAGCTTCACTTATTTATAGATGGACTATTCATATTTCTTTTATCACAGAACTTTGGTTATTATATGTTTTCTTGCTCAGCTTCACTTATTTATAGATGGACTATTCATATTTCTTTTATCACAGAACTTTGGTTATTATATGTTTTCTTGCTCAGCTTCACTTATTTATAGATGGACTATTCATATTTCTTTTATCACAGAACTTTGGTTATTATATGTTTTCTTGCTCAGCTTCACTTATTTATAGATGGACTATTCATATTTCTTTTATCACAGAACTTTGGTTATTATATGTTTTCTTGCTCAGCTTCACTTATTTATAGATGGACTATTCATATTTCTTTTATCACAGAACTTTGGTTATTATATGTTTTCTTGCTCAGCTTCACTTATTTATAGATGGACTATTCATATTTCTTTTATCACAGAACTTTGGTTATTATATGTTTTCTTGCTCAGCTTCACTTATTTATAGATGGACTATTCATATTTCTTTTATCACAGAACTTTGGTTATTATATGTTTTCTTGCTCAGCTTCACTTATTTATAGATGGACTATTCATATTTCTTTTATCACAGAACTTTGGTTATTATATGTTTTCTTGCTCAGCTTCACTTATTTATAGATGGACTATTCATATTTCTTTTATCACAGAACTTTGGTTATTATATGTTTTCTTGCTCAGCTTCACTTATTTATAGATGGACTATTCATATTTCTTTTATCACAGAACTTTGGTTATTATATGTTTTCTTGCTCAGCTTCACTTATTTATAGATGGACTATTCATATTTCTTTTATCACAGAACTTTGGTTATTATATGTTTTCTTGCTCAGCTTCACTTATTTATAGATGGACTATTCATATTTCTTTTATCACAGAACTTTGGTTATTATATGTTTTCTTGCTCAGCTTCACTTATTTATAGATGGACTATTCATATTTCTTTTATCACAGAACTTTGGTTATTATATGTTTTCTTGCTCAGCTTCACTTATTTATAGATGGACTATTCATATTTCTTTTATCACAGAACTTTGGTTATTATATGTTTTCTTGCTCAGCTTCACTTATTTATAGATGGACTATTCATATTTCTTTTATCACAGAACTTTGGTTATTATATGTTTTCTTGCTCAGCTTCACTTATTTATAGATGGACTATTCATATTTCTTTTATCACAGAACTTTGGTTATTATATGTTTTCTTGCTCAGCTTCACTTATTTATAGATGGACTATTCATATTTCTTTTATCACAGAACTTTGGTTATTATATGTTTTCTTGCTCAGCTTCACTTATTTATAGATGGACTATTCATATTTCTTTTATCACAGAACTTTGGTTATTATATGTTTTCTTGCTCAGCTTCACTTATTTATAGATGGACTATTCATATTTCTTTTATCACAGAACTTTGGTTATTATATGTTTTCTTGCTCAGCTTCACTTATTTATAGATGGACTATTCATATTTCTTTTATCACAGAACTTTGGTTATTATATGTTTTCTTGCTCAGCTTCACTTATTTATAGATGGACTATTCATATTTCTTTTATCACAGAACTTTGGTTATTATATGTTTTCTTGCTCAGCTTCACTTATTTATAGATGGACTATTCATATTTCTTTTATCACAGAACTTTGGTTATTATATGTTTTCTTGCTCAGCTTCACTTATTTATAGATGGACTATTCATATTTCTTTTATCACAGAACTTTGGTTATTATATGTTTTCTTGCTCAGCTTCACTTATTTATAGATGGACTATTCATATTTCTTTTATCACAGAACTTTGGTTATTATATGTTTTCTTGCTCAGCTTCACTTATTTATAGATGGACTATTCATATTTCTTTTATCACAGAACTTTGGTTATTATATGTTTTCTTGCTCAGCTTCACTTATTTATAGATGGACTATTCATATTTCTTTTATCACAGAACTTTGGTTATTATATGTTTTCTTGCTCAGCTTCACTTATTTATAGATGGACTATTCATATTTCTTTTATCACAGAACTTTGGTTATTATATGTTTTCTTGCTCAGCTTCACTTATTTATAGATGGACTATTCATATTTCTTTTATCACAGAACTTTGGTTATTATATGTTTTCTTGCTCAGCTTCACTTATTTATAGATGGACTATTCATATTTCTTTTATCACAGAACTTTGGTTATTATATGTTTTCTTGCTCAGCTTCACTTATTTATAGATGGACTATTCATATTTCTTTTATCACAGAACTTTGGTTATTATATGTTTTCTTGCTCAGCTTCACTTATTTATAGATGGACTATTCATATTTCTTTTATCACAGAACTTTGGTTATTATATGTTTTCTTGCTCAGCTTCACTTATTTATAGATGGACTATTCATATTTCTTTTATCACAGAACTTTGGTTATTATATGTTTTCTTGCTCAGCTTCACTTATTTATAGATGGACTATTCATATTTCTTTTATCACAGAACTTTGGTTATTATATGTTTTCTTGCTCAGCTTCACTTATTTATAGATGGACTATTCATATTTCTTTTATCACAGAACTTTGGTTATTATATGTTTTCTTGCTCAGCTTCACTTATTTATAGATGGACTATTCATATTTCTTTTATCACAGAACTTTGGTTATTATATGTTTTCTTGCTCAGCTTCACTTATTTATAGATGGACTATTCATATTTCTTTTATCACAGAACTTTGGTTATTATATGTTTTCTTGCTCAGCTTCACTTATTTATAGATGGACTATTCATATTTCTTTTATCACAGAACTTTGGTTATTATATGTTTTCTTGCTGAGCTTCACTTATTTATAGATGGACTATTCATATTTCTTTTATCACAGAACTTTGGTTATTGTATGTTTTCTTGCTGAGCTTCACTTATTTATAGATGGACTATTCATATTTCTTTTATCACAGAACTTTGGTTATTATATGTTTTCTTTCTCAGCTTCACTTATTTATAGATGGACTATTCATATTTCTTTTATCACAGAACTTTGGTTATTATATGTTTTCTTGCTCAGCTTCACTTATTTATAGATGGACTATTCATATTTCTTTTATCACAGAACTTTGAGATAAAAATAAAACAAGCACAGGAGCTTCATTGAACTTCATATCTTGACATTTATCTCGAATTTAAAGACAATTATTCTACCACGCCTCTGTAACAAAAAGACACCTACAGTTGACATCATACATTTCCCACACCTTGAAGGTATATGTAATACACAAACTGTCGCCGCGTATGGAGATTAAATTTCATAACTTTGTCGTTACGCTCGAGGTTTTAATTTGTATTCAGACTATTCTGAGTACAGAACTGTTGAGTTAAATGGTTTCTAAAGAATTGTCTTATCTTATATTTAAAAAAGTGGAATATATCTGTGTGCAATATGAAAATCACATACGATCGAATTCAATGCGGATGTTGACTTATTATTTTATACTATAATATACGTATCTATATACATTGTAGTAACATGATAATTAATCAGTCTGTTTGACAATATACTATAATCTATTTATGCGCTAAGAAAAGTTTGACGCCATCAAAGGGGACATTAGGCGCCGTCAATCGAAGAAAGACAGACAACACAATGGCCAATAGAAAAAGGACATTTGTGAGTTAATGCCCAGTTCGGTAGTAAGCCTATCAAGATTCTTGATAAGTCGTTAACATACATTGTATTTGCAACAATAAAAAAAGCAAAAAAAAACCCAACAGATTAGTGATCCTATATAGATCAATCACTCTTTCTAGAGTAATCATGGAATTTGTCACACGAGTAACATGACATGTGAAACTAGTGGAGATGGAACTGCTTATGCTAATAGTCCACCACGTTTTAGTAGGAATCAGTTTTCTCCCAGTTTTTTGTTTGTTTTGTCTTGTTTTTGTTTTTGCTTTTCGCTTTTGTTTTATTGCTTTGTAGATATAACGTTGCTTGTCTCTTTGTCTTTCGATATTTCAAACATTTCTCATTGGACAATTTCTAGAGCAATCAGCTAGGAAGTAAGTAATCAAAGTTAATGCCGAGTGAACATTTTATCTGATATAAATACTCGTTGATGAGATAATAATGATGCTGATCATTATTATGAAGACCAATGTGTACCACACACTGAGCTGGATTTTAAATTTGTCATGCTCCTCTCAGAAACAGTATCCTGACTCCGATTGATCAATCAATCAATTGATTGATTGATTGATTGATTGATGTGAAACGCCAACTTTAGCAGTATTTCAGCTATATCGTGGCGTGAACAAATTATATATTAACTTAAGACACCTACAGAACCATTAGAAATAAAGCATATTTGTCTATAAAACAAACAGGTTTTTAACATTAAAGGGATAAAACCATATGTTTAGAATCTGACTGCTTACCAATTCAAATCCATATGCCTTCTTATGAAACTATATTTCTTAATAGTGCCAATACAGTATAGTGTTCCGTGTATCGATGTTTTCTGTTTAACATGACAAAGAAGTTTGTGTGTCGATCAATGTATCTTATAATTTGTAATGTTATTTTTAATTCTATTTTTGATAAACATTGTATTTAGTATTGTATTGCTTAAACTATAAATATAATTGATCTATTACAGTTTTCTACATAATCAGTAGATAGCGGGTTTCTGGATATCTCTTAGGAAAGATCAAAAGACTCCTAAACATTTGATGAATGGTCGTCGCGTGTGTCTCTACACTGAATACTATCAATTGATTTTACATTATTTTGAAATTAAGGAAAGAAAACATAATTGAAATTTTCTTGGAAAAGGTCATCGGAACTTTGTATCGATACAACAACATATTGAAGGAACTAATTTATCAAATATCCTGATGGCTTTGACACATATACTACAAAATATTGTAGACGTATTGACATAGAACTGGAATTAGCCAAGTACATAGTTAGGCGGTTATTAGATTAATATAGTTTTTTTTATATGTTGTGTTGTACTTTATTTCAATAATGTAGGATTAATAAAGCGAAAAAGAAAAAGTACCAGCATAATGTCTGAACAAAGTTTAAATCAAATGTCAAAATCGTAGATAGAGGCAAAATAATTATAGTGAATAATTATAATATTTCACCTTAAACAGTACATATGGAAATCGGTGTATTCACCGCAGTCCTACGACACAATGATCACTTTAATCGGTTAAATATTTGTGTGGGATTGTTTTTCTTCATTTAAATAATTATACAATCACCATCAAACTAAACAACTGTATGGCTAGCCATTTTGTTGTCATGGACATATTAACGTTGGGGCTCATAACACAAGTTTAGCCCCGCCACTTGTTATTGAAGTGCCTGTACTAATCCAGGAAAGTGTGAGGTCATGTATTTGTCCTAGGGGGTATCGATTTTTCATCTTGGTACGATTTTTTTATGGGATTTTGTAACTGTTTCGACAATCTTTTATTTTATGTTTTTTTATTTTAATGCTAGCATTACTACGAACGTAGTTATTGAACTGGAATTCGGTTGTTTTAAAACTAGTATAGTTTTACTCTGCCTTATTCACGATAACACAGGATTACAGAATTATAATTTCCCGCGTTTTACAGTACTAATGAAACACGGAGAAAACCACCGACCTGTCGCAAGTCACTGACAAACTTGATCACACACTGTTGTATCGAGTACATCTAATCCGAGTTGGAAATCCAACTACCATGCGATCACGACCACGATGACCCCTAGACAACCCAGAGCCACTGGCAAATATATGATAATTATATATCAACACGTGTACCACATCCTGATACCAATATTGTTTATGACTATATAATACATTGTAGAATTTTACCTGCATCTTGATTTTTTTCTATATATATGATAACTTAAAAATTGAATGGTAAAATCTGTATCGCATGATAAATCATCCCCCTTTGACATATATCATTTATGATCACAAAATAAAACTGGGAATTCGAGTCTATTGTTGAAATGTACTGTTTGTCTTTCTGTCGTCTTTGGTATTGTCTTAAACAATAAATAAGGGTAATAACAAAATTACCGAACTCCGAACAATCTTACAAAGGGAAAGTCAAAACTCATAAGTATATAAACAGACAAAATCAGTCAACAACCGGAAAACTGTGAAAACCGTAATGACCCTGACTTAGTACAGGCATTTCTAAAGAAATGGTGGGTTGAATCAGATTTTAAAGCGCCAAACCTAAATGGCAAGATAAGTATCCCATAGTGAATCAACCCTCGAGTTTTGCCTCTCCTGTTTCTCATGATGATACATAATGTAATACTGATTTTGCTGTGCTTTATTCTCTGTTTAGCACTAATCCATGTCTCATCTGTTTCAGACCAAAGTAACTTCACCATATTTTGGCTATCTTGTGTATGAGCCATTGGCTTACTTGCTGCAAACGTTCTCATCTCCTTCAGACAAACGTAACTTCACCATATTTTGGCTATCTTGTGTATGAGCCATTGGCTTACTTGCTGCAAACGTTCTCATCTCCTTCAGACAAACGTAACTTCACCATATTTTGGCTATCTTGTGTATGAGCCATTGGCTTACTTGCTGCAAACGTTCTCATCTCCTTCAGACAAACGTTCTCATCTCCTTCAGACAAACGTAACTTTATCAGATTTTGACTATCTCGTTTTTGTCTGCTGCCAAATAATTTTAAATTACTGTGCTTTCCAATCACTTGAATATATGGGTACCTGATGAAAGTTATTCCAGAAACGCATCTGGGCACTAAATTGTATATGCATGTTTAATCTCTGCGATTTTGGAATAATTTTGGAATTGTTCGACAGTGTCGTAGTTTTGATTTTTGATTTTTTTAATTTAATAGGCATATTCAATTGCTTTGCTATATCATAGCAAATTCAAATTCATTACAATAATAATTTCAAAAGTTACTTTATTCACAAAATAGCACATTTATTTTTTCCATCAGATTTTACTAATTATATTTAAGAAAATGACAAGATATGATAAAGAGGTATGTCCCTGTAAGCCATTTGATTTGCACCTGTACAAAATATACGTAATATACACAATATTATACAATAAGATATGTATATTGAAAAAAAAGAAAAAAAAACTTACTTTCTGTCGATGGAACGGTAATATCTTACAATGATTATTGGGAATTCCACTTTTCAAATAGATATGTTATTATTAATATGTCATATTTAGAAATATCAGATTAATACGGTCATTGTATTGACATCGTTTTCTTTTCTTTTTCGAATTACCCATAAACCGGATGTAAGAATAGTGTAAATCATTTTTTAATCTTTGTCTTCTCAGCGTTTTATTTATGTCATGGACAAAAACAATGACACGATTATCGGATAATAACGCAATGTAATACGAGATTAGAGACGTTCTTAATCCGTTATTGTTTTTCATTTAATGAAATAATACGAAGTTCCTGGTTTGTTTTATAAATGAATAATTTGTTTAATACAAACATAGATATCAAAATAAGTGCGCACGACACGCTTCTGGAATAACCTTCATCAGGTACGCTCAAAATAACCTTCATCAGGTACGCTCAAAATAACCTTCATCAGGTATGCTCAAAATAACCTTCATCAGGTATGCTCAGAATAACCTTCTTCAGGTACGCTCAAAATAACCTTCATCAGCTGCGCTCAAAATAACCTTCATCAGGTACGCTCAGAATGACCTTCATCACGTACGCTCAGAATAACCTTCCTCAGGTACGCTCAAAATAACCTTCCTCAGGTACGCTCAGAATAACCTTCATCAGGTACGCTTAAAATAACCTTCCTCGGGTACGCTCAAAATAACCTTCTTCAGGTATGCTCAAAATAACCTTCATCAGGTATGCTCAAAATAACCTTCATCAGGTATGCTCAAAATAACCTTCATCAGGTACGCTCAGAATAACCTTCATCAGGCACGCTCAGAATAACCTTCATCACTTACGCTCAGAATAACCTTCATCAGATACGCTCAAAATAACCTTCATCAGGTACGCTCAAAATAACCTTCATCAGGTACGCGCAAAATAACCTTCATCAGGTACGCTCAAAATAACCTTCATCGGATACCCTCAAAATAACCTTCATCAGGTACACTCAAAATAACCTTCATCAGGTACGCTCAAAATAACCTTCATCAGGTACGCTCAAAATAACCTTCATCAGGTATGCTCAGAATAACCTTCATCAGGTACGCTCAAAATAACCTTCCTCGGGTACGCTCAAAATAACCTTCTTCAGGTATGCTCAAAATAACCTTCATCAGGTATGCTCAAAATAACCTTCATCAGGTATCCTCAAAATAACCTTCATCAGGTACGCTCAGAATAACCTTCATCAGGCGCGCTCAGAATAACCTTCATCAGATACGCTCAGAATAACCTTCATCAGGTACGCTCAGAATAACCTTCATCACTTACGCTCAGAATAACCTTCATCAGATACGCTCAAAATAACCTTCATCAGGTACGCTCAAAATAACCTTCATCAGGTACGCGCAAAATAACCTTCATCAGGTACGCTCAAAATAACCTTCATCGGATACCCTCAAAATAACCTTCATCAGGTACGCTCAAAATAACCTTCATCAGGTACGCTCAAAATAACCTTCATCGGGAATGCTCAAAATAACCTTCATCAGGTACGTTCAAAATAACCTTCATCAGGTACACTCAAAATAACCTTCATCAGGTACGCTCAGAATAACCTTCATCAGGTACGCTCAAAATACCCTTCATTAGATACGCTCAAAATAACCTTCATCAGGTACGCTCAGAATACCCTGCATCAGGTACGCTCAGAATAACCTTCATCAGGTACGCTCAGAATAACCTTCAACAGGTACGCTCAAAATAACCTTCATCAGGTATGCTCAAAATAACCTTCATCAGGTACGCTCAGAATAACCTTCATCAGGTACGCTCAGAATAACCTTCATCAGGTACGCTCAGAATAACCTTCATCAGGTACGCTCAGAATAACCTTCATCAGGTACGCTCAAAAATAACCTTCATCAGGTACGCTCAAAATAACCATCATCAGGTATGCTCAAAATAACCTTCATCAGGTATGCTCAAAATAACCTTCATCAGATACGCTCAGAATAACCTTCATCGGGTACGCTCAAAATAACCTTCATCAGGTACGCTCAAAATAATCTTCATCAAGTACGCTCAGAATAACCTTCATCAGGTACGTTCAAAATAACCTTCATTAGGTACGCTCAAAATAACCTTCATCAGGTACGCTCAAAATAACCTTCATCAGGTACGCTCAAAATAACCTTCATCAGGTACGCTCAAAATACCCTTCATCAGATACGCTCAAAATAATCTTCATCAGGTACGCTCAGAATAACCTTCATCAGATACGCTCAAAATAACTCATCATGTACGCTCAGAATAACCTTCATCAGGTACGCTCAGAATAACCTTCAGGTACGCTCAAAATAATCTTCATCAGGTACCCTCAGAATAACTTTCATCAGGTACGCTCAGAATAACCTTCATCAAGTACGCTCTGAATAATCTTCATCAGGTACGTTCAAAATAACCTTTATCAGGTACGCTCAGAATAACCTTCATCAGGTACGCTCAGAATAACCTTCATCAGGTACGCTCAAAATAACCTTCATCAGGTACTCTCAAAATAACCTTCATCAGGTACGCTCAGAATACCCTTCATCAGGTACGCTCGGAATACCCTTCATCAGGTACGCTCAAAATAATCTTCATCAGGTACGCTGAAAACAACCTTCATCAGGTACGCTCAGAATAACCTTCATCAAGTACGCTCTGAATAATCTTCATCAGGTATGCTCAAAATAACCTTCATCAGGCACGCTCAGAATAACCTTCATCAGGTACGCTCAGAATAACCTTCATCAGGTACGCTCAGAATAACCTTCATCAGGTACGCTCAAAATAACCTTCATCAGGTACTCTCAAAATAACCTTCATCAGGTAAGCTCAAAATAATCTTCATCAGGTACCCTCAGAATAACCTTCATCAGGTACGCTCAGAATAACCTTCATCAAGTACGCTCTGAATAATCTTCATCAGGTACGCTCAAAATAACCTTCATCAGGCACGCTCAGAATAACCTTCATCAGGTACGCTCAGAATAACCTTCATCAGGTACGCTCAGAATAACCTTCATCAGGTACGCTCAAAATAACCTTCATCAGGTACTCTCAAAATAACCTTCATCAGGTACGCTCAGAATAACCTTCATCAGGTACGCTCAGAATAACCTTCATCAGGTACGCTCAGAAAAACCTTCAGGTACGCTCAAAATAATCTTCATCAGGTACCCTCAGAATAACCTTCATCAGGTACGCTCAAAATAACCTTCATCAAGTACGCTCTGAATAATCTTCATCAGGTACGCTCAAAATAACCTTCATCAGGCACGCTCAGAATAACCTTCATCAGATACGCTCAGAATAACCTTCATCAGGTACGCTCAGAATAACTTTCATCAGGTACGCTCAAAATAACCTTCATCAGATACTCTCAAAATAACCTTCATCAGGTACGCTCAGAATAACCTTCATCAGGTACGCTCAGAATACCCTTCATCAGGTACGCTCAGAATACCCTTCATCAGGTACGCTCAAAATAATCTTCATCAGGTACGCTGAAAACAACCTTCATCAGGTACGCTCAGAATAACCTTCATCAGGTACGCTCAGAATAACCTTCATCAGGTACGCTCAGAATAACCTTGATCAGGTACGCTCAAAATAACCTTCATCAGGTACACTCAGAATAACCTTCATCAGGTACGCTCAAAATAACCTTCATCAGGTACGCTCAAAATAACCTTCATCAGGTACGCTCAGAATAACCTTCATCAGGTACGCTCATAATAACCTTGATCGGGTACGCTCAAAATAACTTTCATCAGTACGCTCAGAATAACCTTCATCAGGCACGCTCAGAATAACCTTCATCAGATACGCTCAGAATAACCTTCATCAGGTACGCTCAGAATAACCTTCATCAGGTACGCTCAAAATAACCTTCATCAGGTACTCTCAAAATAACCTTCATCAGGTACGCTCAGAATACCCTTCATCAGGTACGCTCAGAATACCCTTCATCAGGTACGCTCAGAATACCCTTCATCAGGTACGCTCAAAATAGTCTTCATCAGGTACGCTGAAAACAACCTTCATCAGGTACGCTCAGAATAACCTTCATCAGGTACGCTCAGAATAACCTTCATCAGGTACGCTCAGAATAACCTTGATCAGGTACGCTCAAAATAACCTTCATCAGGTACACTCAGAATAACCTTCATCAGGTACGCTCAAAATAACCTTCATCAGGTACGCTCAAAATAACCTTCATCAGGTACGCTCAGAATAACCTTCATCAGGTACGCTCAGAATAACCTTGATCGTTTACGCTCAAAATAACTTTCATCAGTACGCTCAGAATAACCTTCATCAGGTACGCTCAGAATAACCTTCATCAGGTACGCTCAAAATAACCTTCATCAGGTACGCTCAAAATAACCTTCATCCGGTACGCTCAAAATAACCTTCATCGGGTACCCTCAAAATAACCTTCATCAGGTACGCTCAAAATAACCTTCATCTGGGACGCTCAAAATAACCTTCATCAGGAATGCTCAAAATAACCTTCATCAGGTACGTTCAAAATAACCTTCATTAGGTACGCTCAAAATAACCTTCATCAGGTACGCTCAAAATAACCTTCATCAGGTACGCTCAAAATACCCTTCATCAGATACGCTCAAAATAATCCTCATCAGGTACGCTCAGAATAACCTTCATCAGATACGCTCAAAATAACTCATCATGTACGCTCAGAATAACCTTCATCAGGTACGCTCAGAATAACCTTCAGGTACGCTCAAAATAATCTTCATCAGGTACCCTCCGAATAACCTTCATCAGGTACGCTCAGAATAACCTTCATCAGGTACGCTCTGAATAATCTTCATCAGGTACGCTCAAAATAACCTTCATCAGGCACGCTCAGAATAACCTTCATCAGGTACGCTCAGAATAACCTTCATCAGGTACGCTCAGAATAACCTTCATCAGGTACGCTCAAAATAACCTTCATCAGGTACTCTCAAAATAACCTTCATCAGGTACGCTCTGAATAACCTTCATCAGGTACGCTCAGAATACCCTTCATCAGGTACGCTCAGAATATCCTTCATCAGGTACGCTCAAAATAATCTTCATCAGGTACGCTGAAAACAACCTTCATCAGGTACGCTCAGAATAACCTTCATCAGGTACTCTCAAAATAACCTTCATCAGGTACGCTCTGAATAACCTTCATCAGGTACGCTCAGAATACCCTTCATCAGGTACGCTCAGAATATCCTTCATCAGGTACGCTCAAAATAATCTTCATCAGGTACGCTGAAAACAACCTTCATCAGGTACGCTCAGAATAACCTTCATCAGGTACGCTCAGAATAACCTTCATCAGGTACGCTCAGAATAACCTTCATCAGGTACGCTCTGAATAATCTTCATCAGGTACGCTCAAAATAACCTTCATCAGGCACGTTCAGAATAACCTTCATCAGATACGCTCAGAATAACCTTCATCAGGTACACTCAGAATAACCTTCATCAGGTACGCTCAAAATAACCTTCATCAGGTACTCTCAAAATAACCTTCATCAGGTACGCTCAGAATAACCTTCATCAGGTACGCTCAGAATACCCTTCATCAGGTACGCTCAGAATACCCTTCATCAGGTACGCTCAAAATAATCTTCATCAGGTACGCTGAAAACAACCTTCATCAGGTACGCTCAGAATAACCTTCATCAGGTACGCTCAGAATAACCTTCATCAGGTACGCTCAGAATAACCTTCATCAGGTACGCTCAAAATAACCTTCATCAGGTACACTCAGAATAACCTTCATCATGTACGCTCAAAATAACCTTCATCAGGTACGCTCAAAATAACCTTCATCAGGTACGCTCAGAATAACCTTCATCAGGTACGCTCAGAATAACCTTGATCGGGTACGCTCAAAATAACTTTCATCAGTACGCTCAGAATAACCTTCATCAGGTACGCTCAGAATAACCTTCATCAGGTACGCTCAAAATAATCTTCATCAAGTACGCTCAGAATAACCTTCATCAGGTACGCTCAAAATAACCTTCATCAGGTGACGCTCAAAATAACCTTCATCAGGTACGCTCAGAATAACCTTCATCAGGTACGCTCAAAATAACCTTCATCAGGTACGCTCGATATAACCTTCATCAGGTACGCTCAAAATCACATTCATCAGGTACGCTCAAAATCGATTGGATAGGAAAGCCAAATAATAAGTTTTGGGAGCAATCATAGATTTGTTTAAATTTGTATTAAATATTGATGTATAAATACGGTTTCATTTTCAGCCCAGAATTAACATATCAAATATATTTCAACAACGTTACCCTTCCCGAGCACCTGAGTTCACCCCCGGTTTTTAGTGGGGTTTGTGTTACTCGATCTTTAGTTTTATGTGTATGTTTTGTAGATCGTTGTTTGTCCTTTTGTCCTTTTTCTTTTCGCCATTGTGTTGTCTCATCTTCGATTTACGGATTCTGATTACCCCTTTGGTATCTTCATCCTCTTCTTACGATTGATTGGGTATTCTATATTGCTATTTAAGGGTAATAACAAAATTACCGAACTACGAACAATATAACAAAGGGAAAGTCAAAACTCATAAGTATATGAACAGACAAAATCAGTCAACAACCGGAAAACTGTGAAAACCGTAATGACCCTGACTTGGTACAGGCATTTCTAAAGAAATGGTGGGTTGAATCAGATTTTAAAGCGCCAAACCTCCCGCTTTCATTACGGCTCAAAGTTTCCGGCTGTCACTATAACAGTATTTACAACAATGCTTGAACAAAACAGGTAAAACAGTTGTCAAATCAGCGCCAAATGTCAAAAACACTTTTACGTCACACATTGATCAAAAAAATATTTTTGACATTTTTGTTGAAACGTTATCTTTATACATTTTCACTATATGAAAATCCATCGTTTATAATCTTTTCTGCAGAGACGGAATATATTTCGACAAAATCTTGGTATCGGAATATAAACTTTTTAAGAGATCGAATAAGGCGAATCTTTTCATAGCCCTGGTCCAGTAGCCTGTTTCTCAGATGAAGATGACGTTTCAGGAAATCAGAATAATTGCTACTGGCCCTTGCATAACGAATCAATTGCGAGATGTAAACACCATATGCAGGAGAAGCTGGTATATTGCTGCACATGTTTGGAAAATTTATGATCTTAAAATTGAAGTCGTCCCGCTTATCATAAATTTTAGTACTGATTTGACCACTGTCGTCAAATTCGATACATAAGTCCAAAAATGATGCGGACGAAGCGGTATCTGTGGTCTCTATAACTTCCAGCTCTGGAGGATATATCAATGGAAGAAATTCTGCAAATCTAGAATTATTGATAGATAAAACGTCATCAATATACCTGTATGTGAAGCCTTTGCATACATGATTGTTCATTGGATATCTACTTTTCTTGAACGATTTTCTAAAATTTTCTTAAATCTATCTCTCATCCATTAGCCATTTCAAATGCGTTAATAAGTGGCATCCCTGAAAGATTAATCGCAAATTTACAACGGGTCGATACCTCTTCTTGTAGACTATTAAGTCCGCGTGGGTATCATCCACCCATTGGGACTGACATTATTTATTAGATGTATTTTTCTATCGAAATTTACAGTTCGTAAATAATGTAATTCTTATTAAAACTAGGGTTCTCCTCTCTCAGTCGATTTTGCTATCCTGATTAGGATTATCTTTCTTCCTACCAGAGACTTTTAGATAATTTAGCTTTCAAATATTTTCGACTTGAGCGTACCAGGAAAAAGTTTCTCCAGAAACGCGTCTTGCGTACTAATTTTGATATACGTTTGTATTACAACATTTACCACACAAAAAGAGAAAGATAATTCAATCTAGATACAAAAGAAAACAACATCAAAAATTAAATAAATAGATAAATAAAACGTACCCCACAACAATCAGGGTGTGACATTATGAGTCTCTATACGTACAATGTATGTAATCAAAATTTATAATATACTGAACGATGCATAATGACACATTATCAAGTAAAACAACATAATACAAAGATATGCAACACAAATACTCTGGAACAAGACATCTAGAAACTTTAACGTTCATTTTGTTTTATTAAATAGATTGAACTCTCACAAAAACTAGAGAGGGCCCATGTGGCTCAATGAGTTAGATAGTTGGATTACCTAACAACTCATACAAGACTATCATCAATACGGTGTGAGTTCGCTCTCGGCTTTGTAAATTACAAAAAATGGTGCACTCGACTCGCAACCGATAAAGTTTACCAGTTGCTTGCCCATGGTCGGTGGTTCTCTCCGGGTACTACGGCTTCCTCCACCACTAGAACTGGTCGCCATGATATAGCTGAAATATTGCTGAAAGTGGCGTTAAAACACCAAAAATCAATCAAATCAATCACAAAAACTAGAAAGGAGATTGGAAATTACAGAATGGTTAGCATCATACGAAACATATTGCGCCAACTGTAATCAATATTGTAGTCAAAAAGAATATATTTATTGGTAAAGATTGTTTTTAATTTTGCATAGTTGTCAGAAAAAAAATTAGATGCCCAACCTCTGTTCGCCTATAGTGTATGGGAAACAAACACAATACTGTAGAAATTGAACAAAGACTACTGCTCAAGTAATACCTAGCTACCATTTATGTGTTTAAATAATACATCCTACCTTATCCTTTCGGAGCACTTGAGTTCGCTCCTGGTTTTAAGTGGGGTTCGTGTTACTCGATCTTTAATTTTATGTGTATTGATAAATTAAGCAATAGGATCGGACACAAGTTATTGCAACTTATATTAAGTCCTCTCCTTACATGAACAATGCACATAATTTATGACAGCAAAACATATACAACATAGTATTAGAAATAAGAGATAAGCAACAGAGGCATGAATTAATGCAAACAGGGAAAAAAAGGAAAAAATCAGAAAAATCAAAATATAACAAAACTCTAAAGCTGCTGACTTGGAGTACATATTTTGTTTTGTCTGTTTAATAAAAAAAAAGTTTCTCAACAATGTTCGAATTAGTTTGATCAGCATATGTATCATTTCCAAACAATAGTGTTTCAATATTTATCTCAATATACATATTAATTAAATCATTGATTAACGATATCCTTTGGTTATAATATAATTGACATTCTTAAAGGAGATGAATGGCATCTTCAATAAGAGAACCGCAGGAACATTTTGGATCGTCCACTACGATAAATTTAGTTAGATCAGCTTTTGAAGAACTACATTGATGTGTTAACCTTGTATGGAATATGTTAAATTTTCTAGATCCTTCACCATAATATATCGGTGGTCTAAATTGTTCACCTTTTATTTTTAATTTAGATTGTGAAGTCGTTTGTAAATTTCTTATAGCTGGACTAAGCACATTCCAAATTCTGACAGTGTATGGTATAAAGGACTTTTCACTTAATCGTAGTCTGCATCTGGGAAGTACATAATTTTCATTATTTCTAAGGTTGTGTATGATTTGCAGATCGTTTACTTGTCCGTTTGTCCCTTTTCTGTTGATCATTGTGTTGTCTGTCCTTCGATTATTCTGATTATGTGTTTGGTATCTTTAAACTCTTCTTAAGGGCATTGATTGAAGCGATGTTTCATAGCCACAAAAAAAAATTTGTGATCTCCTAAATTATTTTAATTGGCCGGTGTTGTCTCTAATTCTGACATTCTGAGAGATAAAACAAAATGCACATTTAGCTAATCACAATAAGGATACGTAATGATTTACTACGCAACACATATATCATAAGATTTATGACATTTCAATGCATCAATATACAATGTTACAAAATCAATGCACATTACATGATTATTTCAATTTACGGTTTCTTCTTGTCAATTTGTGAAGCTAAGAAGTTGTACAATATATTTGTTAGAGGGTCCTTTACAACGAATTAAGCATTTTGAAACCTTACCAATATCATACTTATAGAGAGCAGCCATACAGATAGAATACCATAATTGTAAACCATTGTCCAACAATTTTATTTTCTTAATTGAATTTCATATATTGTCCCAGTTTTACGACAGTATTCTTGCACTGATAATTTTGTGAATCCCACTCCATCAATACAAATTAATTGCTTGGATAAAATAAACTCAAGTGACGTCATATTATAGAAGGGTAGATATTAAATTTAGTACGCACGAACCGTTTCTGGAATAACCTTTATCAGGTATGCTCAAAGTCGAAAGATTTGAAAGCCAATTAATTTAAATAAGATAAATATAGGACCACAAGAGTACAATAATAAATACAAAGTAAACGTGACAATTAAGATATATACGAGAGTACGTGAGCAAGAATAAAAAAAAATATTGATTTGATATAATAATGTAAAAACAGTAGATATCTAATTTAATGCTCACTATGCGTTCCTAGAATACCTCGCACCAGGTACGGTTTTACTCAAAGGACTTGTTTGCAAAAGTAAATAACAGTTTTATCGATAATATACAATTATGGCCTTCATGAGAAGTTAATTCGGACCTCGGGAAAATAACCCTTTCGAGATTTAATAATTATGGATAGTAACTTCTCATGAAGGACATAACTGTATTATTATACTAAACTAATATGAGGGAAATAACTACATGTAGTTATTGGTTCGACGTGCTGAGGGAAATAACTAGTTATTGGTTCGACGTGCAAAAGCGCGCCAATTTCAAACAGTTATTTGGTGCTACGTGCAGATTCCCTCACAGTTATTTGACCTACGTGCAGTTTGCCGCGGGAATAATGAGTTATTTGTTGTTCCATGGAATAAAACTTTTAAAAGATTTTTTTTTATCGTTTTTCCAATCCATATATTATTATTGTGATTTCTAGACTTTGACATTTGAATATTTCTTTAGAACTTGATCTTCTGAAGTACTTTTAGTTGTATTTTTTTATTTCTGCGCCATTGATATCTGAAGCCATACACGACGCATTTCTGGAATAACCTGCATCAGGTACTGAAACAGATTAGAAAACCAAATAAAGTAAGTCTTTAGGGACAAGATAAACAAAGGGACTAAACAGGATAGCTAACATCGCTGTGGGAGGGAAATAGGAACGGCAAATTTCAATAATATCTTTGTCCAATAAACCATGGTAGTGCTGAAACACCAGTTACTGGGTGGGCAATATTCCAACAGCAAAGGGGTCAATAAATAAAAACGCAGATATCTAAAATAGTGTGCCTGATGACAACAAATTGAAATTTTGTGTATGTAATATACGTTACAAATAATGTTTAGCGTGTCTAAGTTTTCTATCATGTATGGCAGTCCCTTGTGTACCCTATGTTGCCAGTGTCTCTGTATTGTCCATTTTAGATTGCTCCTTCCGTTTTCTCTAACGTTTATTTATATAGGGATAACTTTAATGGGTGGAGGAAAGCGGAGTACCAGCAGAAAATCACCGACCTGCAGCAAGTCACTGATCAACTTTATCACATAATGTTGTATAAAATATTGTAATTTCCAGACTTTTCATCTTAGAATCCTTCGTTTGAACTTGATCTTCTTGAGGATTCCTAATTCTATTTGTATTTCTATAGTATTGATATATAAAACCGTACTAATTACCTTAAATGTGGGTATTACATTTAACTTCTGACTTTTACAGATTAAAGGTATTAAAAGAGGAGATTTTATCATGGCAGGATCATTAAACTTGATCACGATATTGCTTTGTCTCCGGAGGTATCATCCAGTGACGTCAGAAGACTTTATAATAGCAGTTTAATGCATATAGATCAAGTAGATTAAGTTAAATTTGATATGCAACATATGTGCATTGTTTGAAAATAGAAAACTTTTTTCCATGAGCTTTATAAACAGTTAGAAAAGCGAACTTTGTGACCTGTTTCGCACCGAGAGCAAATATATAGTACACTTGCTGACAATGTCCGTCTATTGTGGTTTTCGTGCAATGTAAGCGAACTGCCAAATAGTATAAAAAAAGCAGAAAAGCATTGTTCTAATAATTTTTAATTCGTCCTCTATCACGCATGCGCGCTTCTACTGTTACCATTTCTTACCATACACTCTAAATGCATCAGGTAGCAGTCACCATAGAAAATAAACTTTATCCACTGAAAGCAATTTTACTACTCAACTAAAACCAATGCAGGGTAAATCTTGTAATATCCTTTAAGCAAATCCAAAGTGAAAAACTTAGAAGAGGATTTATAAGGGGGCTCACGTTATTTGTGTTTGTTTGCTTATAGTGGTGTCCAACAAATATTGTGTTGTGTTTTTGTTTTGTTTTCCTTCGCCTTGTGTGCCCTATGTTGCCAGTTTCTCTAGATTTTTCATTTTTGATTGGCCCTTCGGTATTCTCTAACGTGTCTTTGCATAGAGATGTGCATCAATGGACACATTTCACCTTTTTCATATTTTAACCAGAAAAAAATCCGTCAGATCAAAACACTAATAACGCGATGCTCTGACCCATCTGTTACTAATGATTAAGCCCCATAATTTCTTAAAACTACATGTAAATCGTTACGTTATTTCAGTTATACCGTGGCGCTCAGTTTTATTGGTGGAGGAAATCGGAGTATCGGAGAAAACCACCGACTCGAAGCAAGTCACTGACAAACCTGTTCAAATAAAGAGGTATCGAATACAACTCGTAATTAACAGGATTCGAATTTTAGTGGTGATAGGTACTGATTAAATACACTACAAATCTTCCATGAAGTGAGTAAGAGCTGAGGAGAAATACAACATAATAAATGTTTGCTTCATCAATGACATGGCTTAATAGATAAATTTATGATTCAAATTTACAGTTCCTAAATAATGCAATTGATTAAAATTACGTTAACTCGTCATAAGGCGTTTAACCTTGCCCTATCTTATCTATTCTGTTGGGACCCTTTGGTTTATTTACATCCAAAAACGTTTAAAATTATTAGATTTTCCAATCATTTGATTATGAACATATCTGATTATTCCAGAGAAATGTATTTTACATACTTAGTTAGATATCTACGTTTCAACTAAACAGTCAAGTGAAATGAAGATGTGGGTAGTAGACAAAGTCAAGCGAAATGAAGATGTGCGTAGTAGACAAAGTCAAGCGAAATGAAGATGTGTGTAGTAGACAAAGTCAAGCGAAATGAAGATGTGCGTAGTAGACAAAGTCAAGCGAAATGAAGATGTGCGTAGTAGACAAAGTCAAGCGAAATGAAGATGTGCGTAGTAGACAAAGTCATTTTTCCCAAGATCCGTGATTATTATGCAAACGAAACCAAGAAAAAATCTTTTAAATTTATATTAGTTCAACTATTCACAAAACCTAAAATTCTGCACTTTTTTGTGAACAAAATACAATATATTAACAACGGAAGATTAAAGTAAAATGATAATACTGGAATTATAGCGAAATAGAAATCAGAACAAAATAGTATTTCAATAGATTAACGATCTTACAAAGCCAATACTATTAAATCTTAGAACAGATATGTGCTTCTATTATCTATAATTTTACGAGTAAGCTAGAATGGTTGTCGATGCTTTTATCGTACTTTAAGATGCAAGATAAGAGTTAGGAACTAATTGGTAAATTTTGTAGCATTCTAGCTTGATGATGGTTGTTTATGGTAAGGAGTTGAGCTTAAGTGTGTGAAATTCGCCAGAAAAAGAGACTGAGGACATCAAAGGGAGGTAATCAGAATCCGTAAATAGAATAAGAACAGACAACACAATGGTCAAAAGAAAAACAGGACAAACAACGATCTACAAAACACTACATAAACAATTAAAGATCGATCAACACGAACCCCCTACAAACCGGGGAAGATCAAGTGCTCCAGGAAGGTAAGCAGTACCTGCTCCAGGTAGTAATACAAATGTGATATGTCAACAATATGTTCTAGTGTGGTACAACACGTGTAATATAAGCTCACAGGTAATGAGACAAGACACTAATATAAACACGCCAGGTATACAATATGTCTCTAACATAAAAACATATGACCCAAAATCAAAGATTTAAAATAGTCATGGTAATTGTGTATTTCGCCACTTTTAACAATATTCAGCTATATTGTGTCGATCGGTTTAATTGGTGGATGAAACCAGAGTATCCGAAGAAAATTACAGACATGCCGTAAGTCACTGACAAACATTATCATACAATGCTGTATCGAATACAACTCGCAATGACACTGATTGCATACTATAGGCACCATATATGACCCTGACAAACATACTAGACACCATATATGACCCTGACAAACATACTAGACACCATATATGACCCTGACAAACATACTAGACACCATATATGACCCTGACAAACATACTAGACACCATATATGACCCTGACAAACATACTAGACACCATATATGACCCTGACAAACATACTAGACACCATATATGACCCTGACAAACATACTAGACACCATATATGAACCTGACAAACATACTAGACACCATATATGACCCTGACAAACATACTAGACACCATATATGACCCTGACAAACATACTAGACACCATATATGACCCTGACAAACATACTAGACACCATATATGGCCCTGACAAACATACTAGACACCATATATGATCCTGACAAACATACTAGACACCATATATGACCCTGACAAACATACTAGACACCATATATGACCCTAACAAACATACTAGACACCATATATGACCCTGACAAACATACTAGACACCTATATGGCCCTGACAAACATACTAGACACCATATATGGCCCTGACAAACATACTAGACACCATATATGGCCCTGACAAACATACTAGACACCATATATGACCCTGACAAACATACTAGACACCATATATGACCCTGACAAACATACTAGACACCATATATGACCCTGACAAACATACTAGACACCATATATGGCCCTGACAAACATACTAGACACCATATATGACCCTGACAAACATACTAGACACCATATATGACCCTGACAAACATACTAGACACCATATATGACCCTGACAAACATACTAGACACCATATATGGCCCTGACAAACATACTAGACACCATATATGACCCTGACAAACATACTAGACACCATATATGACCCTGACAAACATACTAGACACCATATATGACCCTGAAAAACATACTAGACACCATATATGACCCTGACAAACATACTAGACACCATATATGACCCTAACAAACATACTAGACACCATATATGACCCTGACAAACATACTAGACACCATATATGGCCCTGACAAACATACTAGACACCATATATGGCCCTGACAAACATACTAGACACCATATATGGCCCTGACAAACATACTAGACACCATATATGGCCCTGACAAACATACTAGACACCATATATGGCCCTGCCAAACATACTAGACACCATATATGGCCCTGACAAACATACTAGACACCATATATGGCCCTGACAAACATACTAGACACCATATATGGCCCTGACAAACATACTAGACACCATATATGATCCTGACAAACATACTAGACACCATATATGGCCCTGACAAACATACTAGACACCATATATGACCCTGACAAACATACTAGACACCATATATGACCCTAACAAACATACTAGACACCATATATGGCCCTGACAAACATACTAGATACCATATATGGCCCTGACAAACATACTAGACACCATATATGGCCCTGACAAACATACTAGACACCATATATGACCCTGACAAACATACTAGACACCATATATGACCCTGACAAACATACTAGACACCATATATGGCCCTGACAAACATACTAGATACCATATATGGCCCTGACAAACATACTAGACACCATATATGGCCCTGACAAACATACTAGACACCATATATGACCCTGACAAACATACTAGACACCATATATGACCCTGAAAACATACTAGACATCAAATACAACAACATAGATATACTAAGCATCAGTTACGAGAAAAGTCAATAGAATATACTAGGATTACGGTTTCTGATGTTAAAATACAAAAAAAACCGAAGTACCGGCAGATAACTCTGGGCCTGCTACAACATACAAACAAATCGCATTTCATGTTCTATTCAGTACAATTGGCAAATAGCTGAATTTTAACTCAAACCTTTTGTGGTGATGAATGTAGGCACTGATTACCTTCCATTATGACCAGGACAGTCACTAGATACTTATATGTAAATGTTAATCATATTAATTATTAAATGATCTAGAAATATACGATTTAGAGTAGAATAACATTACTGTTATGAGTGGTTTGAAATTTATTTCTTTTCTTTGATAATAGATGTATTTTGTACTTTTGAAAATTAGTTAGTTAGTAAAAAATGGCATGGATGATAATGAACATGACAGACTACCTAACATTACACTTAAACACACAATCAAGTAACGAAACAGCGCTTTTTTATGTTCTGCATTCTACAATGACAGTATGGTCTTCAACAAAGAGCATAACTTATACCGTATAGTACGTATTTCTGTTCCTAGTTCTATACATAAACGTTAGAGAATACCGAAGGGGCAATCCAAAATGGACAATGCAGAGAAACTGGCAACATAGGGTAGAAAGGACGAAGAAAAAAAAAGAAAAACGCAACGCAAGAAAATAGAAATAACGTACATGTAGATAAGACATGAGCCTTCTACAAACAACTGGAGGTAAAGAAGAACCAAAATCTTTACCGAACACCATTTTTATGCGGAAATCGTAACTTACACCAAAACATTCAGAACGTAAAGACACATAATAGGAGAATACAAAATCCTGAAAAGATGAACAACGCGGACCCCACCAAAAAACCGGGGATGATTGTAATGTTCCATTAAAATGTATCTGTTCTTGATATCGATAGATCTATTTAATATTTGATTGTAATTTTGCAGTAAAACCACATGCTATATAGAGGTCATATCCGGCATAACGTACATGAATTCTTATTAAAACATTCAACAATCAGAGAGCTTTATATGTCTGGTGATGTATTGGAAATGTTCTAAAGACGATTTTAAGATTTTGCCAGCAGCGTTCCCATCGGCTGATCACGAGTTAATCTCGACATGACTACTAATCGGGGTCTGTCCGATTTCAATAAGATTAAATATGGTCATACAGCATCCTCAAAATATTGATCCATGTGAATTCTGTTTGACGTCAAGCGCGTTGACGAAGACAAAGCAAAAAAAAAGAGTTTAGGGTTATTGTGTGCAACACCACATTCAACAATATTTCAATTATATCGTGGCGGTCATTTTTATTGGCGGAGGAAACTTGAATGTCTCAGAGAAAACCTACGACCTGGCGCAAGTCACTGACAAACTTTGTCACGTACTGTTGTATATAGTACACCTCGTCTGAGCAGGATTCGAACTCACAAAGTAAAAAGAGAACATCACAGGAAAATTGCAATGTAATTTTAAAAATAATGACTGATAATGAATCGATATCACACTTCTTCCCTCTTTGTTATAATGAAGTTTTAATATTTGCGTATTTCCTTAAGAGATAGGTCAACGGTCTATAGATATGTAAATAACGCGCATTCATCTTAGTTTGTGCACAAACAGAATACTATTTATTTAATGAAATAAACTGTCCGCGATAGTCTTATCGCATAAACGAAATTGACACTTCAGTTGGCATCTGTCTTATAACGATATGTATAAATGACAATACAATCTAGACTAATTTACGTTCGAACATCATCCAACGTAGAACACCATAATGATGTATTTATAAACATTGTTTTTTCTGTTTCGCCTAAGCTTTCGCAGAGCAAAGTGAAAAATGGTTCATGTCATATCGCGAGCTCTTCTCTCTAACAGTGTTAGATCTCCATGACCCTGTGTCATCTACTAGTTCAAGAGGTCAAGAGCTGTCCAAAGTTCAAATTTTTCATGGTCAGTTTTCAATGTTGTAATATTGTTTGGTTTTAATGTTTGCTGCAAAATTACAAAACTGAATGAAATGAAACTGTTTAA
Source organism: Bathymodiolus brooksi (assembly GCA_963680875.1). Taxonomy (NCBI): domain Eukaryota; kingdom Metazoa; phylum Mollusca; class Bivalvia; order Mytilida; family Modiolidae; genus Bathymodiolus; species Bathymodiolus brooksi. Next base: position 82,547,559 of record OY804590.1, read on the forward strand.
AAGATATTAAGGGATTCCATAGGTGTCTTTGTTCTGTATTTGGTCTGCCAGTTTAGATTACTCTTTTCAGGGTCAAATGTTTATCCTTGTCATTTTTCAATTGTGTAGTATTATTTATGTTTACTGCTGCTACAAATCTACAAAATGTAACAAAATAAAATAGTGTTCAAAACGTTAAGGGTTTCCAGTGATAACTTTGGTCGGCCAATTTAAATGATTATTTACAGGAGGAAATCTGTCCTTTGATATTCCTATAATATGTTATTCAAAAACTAATTTTGTAGAAATAATCAAACACCTAATCAGAGTATAACTTGGTGTACATTTGATAATATTTTTGCTCCGAATTTATACAGAAATTTTTATTTGGAAGAATTTTTTAGCATTGTTCTTATCGCTCGTATGGACACCTAAAACTTAGTTCCTATATAATATTTATTTCGGATACATTTTGATAAATATAGAGATAGTATTTACTGCATAGTGGCTAAGAGTACGATTTATCCCCATTAATTTGTATTCACTTTGAGGTATTTGGTATATTCCTTGTACATGTTATTGGAAATTCACTGCGGTTGACAAAACAGAAACAAAAGCCCCTAGCCTTCTTTACCAGATGGATTTTTTTTCAAACCTTCTTGTGTGACAATATAAGAAGAATCATATTAATTACAGCCATTGTAATCAGATAGGAATTTGTATGGGGGTCCTGTGTATTGTTCTGGTGAAAAGACAAGTTTGAAGATAACAATGGGTAATCGGAAACCGTAAATCCAAGAACAACAAACAACATGATGGCAATAAGAAAATGGATAAAAGTATAGACAATGGCCTACAAATTTTTATGAAATTTGTGGAAATGTCATTGATAACATTTTTATGATATCCCAATAACATTTAAGTTTTTGAGACAGATTTTCCTCGACAAAAACGTTGACCATTTCCTGGCTGAAGTATTGGTCAAAACAGCAGCCGAATATCAACTACTGGAGTATTTTGGATATATTTTTAACTGTTAAATGTGTTAATTTACTCGCATGTAGAAAGCAGTGCACCCCGCATCATTTCACCAAGAGGCAAGAGTTGGGCTCATAAAACTAGTTTAACTTCGCCGCTCTTTATTGCAGTGCCTGTACAATGTATGGAAAGGGAGCGGTCATGCATTTGTGTGATAAGGGTTTAGATATTGTCTCTTTCTACGATTTTTCTACTGGGTTTTAGAATTGTGCCGACAGTAGTATTTGTTATGCTTTATTCGTGTTCTCACTCTGAACGTTATCGAAAATTATTATACTGAAGAATACGTTTTCTTATTAAAAAGACATGTTCATAATATTCTGTTAGCTGGTTATTTATGTAATGAACTATCGACCGGTGAATAGACGGTTCATCTCTTCAGTGCTATTCACCAGAGATGCAATATATTTTCACGGAATGTTTAATCCTCCTGACTTATTGGATGAAACACGGTAATAGACATTCAACATTATCGGGATTTGCCTTATGCTAAACTAAATTCACGAAATCCACAGACGACAACAACACACATGGCGAGCAGGTTCAGTGTCTGTCCATAGTATTATAGTCAATTATACTGGTCGGTTATTAACTTAGATATTTTAATAATAACAAGCTTAGAGTTCCCTCGAAACCAGCTATTGTCCTTGGATTTGCCTCGGGCAATAGCTACTGTCTCCGTGAACAATCAACTTGCTTTCAACCTCATACCAGTCAATAAGTGTATATTATTACCTATTGTGGATGTTATGATAATAATATTGAATCTTTAAACAAAGTAGCATTTGTGATGAATGTCCTTGAATGTATAGTGTTCTTCCAATAAATATACTTGTATGTATAAAACTATGACCATTCACTGACCCTGATATTATACCGTATGCCTATCGTTATTGTACTGTACATGGGTATCTGTCCTTATATTCCAAGTTCAATCTGTTCAAACGAATATAAATTAATTGTATATTACTAGTAAACTGTATAGTCTTCTTGTATTACTTTTGCAATATCTTGAGCTTATTAACAAAACAATTTGCTGTTGATATTGTCAGCTAGGTGTGGTGGTCATTTTATTTTATTAGTAACACATACAGACACAGAAGACACAATATAGCACACATGTCCACATTATTCTATATGAATTATCGGAAAGAAATCTAAATACGACATATCATAACAGGCATATGCATTGCAACAGATAACATCTTTAAATAAAAGTTCCCGTATTTGCAAATGTAGTCGGTATGGTCAGCGCCATAATTCTCGATATTTAAAGATCGAACGCATGGTTTTAAATACATGTGCTTCATTAATGCGGAAAGAAACGTTACGAGAGTCCTACGCATACCTTACATAATTATATTTATCGTTAATATATTTGGGCCAGAAACCTAGTGCAACTACGCCACTTTTTTTTTTATTGAAGTGTCTGTATAGCAAGCCAGAAAAGTGAGCGGCCATGTATTTGTGTGCTAGGGGTATCGATTGTTTCTCTTTCTAAACTTTGTTCTCTTGGATTTTGGAATTTATTCGACAGTGGTATTTGCTTTGTTTTTTATTTTATTTTATACATGTTTGCAGGACGAACCAGCATTGTAACATATCAGCTTTTCTTCTGTCTATCTCCTCTTTATTTTATTATGCTTAGCCAGAGCAAGGACGCCATTTCTACTACCATACTAAGCCAGAGCCAGGACGCCAGTCCTACTACCATACGAAGCCAGAGCAAGGACGCCATTCCTACTACCATACTAAGTGTAATACGGTTCTGAAAAAATACTAGACATTTTGACAAATCAATTGTCTTCGATTATGAAAAGAACGTTTAACAGTGATGGTCAACATACAGCGATTGAAACTTTCAACTAACATTGACAAAACGAACATCTTCTCACCTCAAGTCAGTACTCATAAGAAACACCACGACATACCAATTGAAATCCAGGATTGAGAGATACACAAAAATATGGCGCCCATTTTCAATATTTCGATCAATACAAGAATTTTTTCAAAAACGCGATGTATCTACGATCCAAATATCACTTTACTGTAGTCTTATATTCCAGCATCTTGTGGTGATTTGTTTATGTACAATATTTATAAAAAGAGAGCTAAGCAGTGACGACCAAGTTATGGAATTTATTAGACCTGAGAATACGTCAACTTTCAACTTTTGAATCCTTCAAGTACAAATTGAAACAACACTACTATAAAAATGCTAAACCCCCCTCCTATTATAATATTGGCAACAGATATTTAAATATACTGCATACTAGAATAAGGAATAATTGTAGTGCATTACATAATGATCTATTTCATGCTAATTTGATTCATAGCCCATCTTGTTCTTGTGGATATTCCACAGAGAATGCTGAACATTTTTTATTGTACTGCAAGAGGTTTGATGCACAAAGAAATATTTTGTACCGTTCTTTATTAGCTGCAAATGTACACATTGACTTAAACACCTTGCTGTTTGGAAGTAAATTTATAATATTGACACAAATAGGCATGTATTCATTACTGTACAGACATATATTAAGGAAACATGTCGCTTTTCTTTCCGCTGATTATCGTGAATGTAATCAGGTGACAATTGGTTTGTGGCTGACCTGGTGTGAATTAGTAAATGTTGCAATACACACGTGTGAGCACTTTATGTTAAAATTTTTACTGAATAAATAATGATATTGTTATATATTTTGAAACTAAATTTTAAAAGATCCTACCTTTACCGAATTAATAATCCCACTACATTGTATAACAATTATTGATTTTCTTCATTCTAGGTGTGTTCTATAAACTAGTCCATTTATTGTAAAGGTCTGTTCGATTTGTCATTGGGTAAATTTCAAATTGTGTTGCACTCGTACATTTCATGTTGTTGTTTTTTGTTGTTTTTCTAATTATTAAGAAAGACTGTAGCTTTTGTGTATTTATGTTCAACTGTATTTGTATATTGTTTATATAAAGGAGAAGATGTTCTAAGTTGAAAAACTTGTATCTGATCCTATTGTCATGTTTTTGGACAATAAAATATGTTTAAACTAAAAGTGATGGTCAACAGTTACACCAATACCAACAAAACTAACAATTACTTATCATCCTAACTGAACTCACTGAACACAAAAAGAGAAACCACGAGATGCATTTTAATTTAATTTAGTAAACACTATCAAACAGATATCTTGAGGAAACTAGCCAAAGAAATGTATGTAATTTCAAATATTAATTACATTTACAAGTACATTTGTTTATAAGAATATGCATGAAACAAAGCACAAAGAATGGATGCCTACGTCATTAAGAGAACGTTTGCTTGGTAAAATTAATTAATAGAGTTAATATATACAATGGTTTTATTTCCAATTTATTCATGAACAGCATTTGTCTTGAAAATAATTCACACGCAGTTTTTATTTTCAATTTCATCATACACTCGAACGTCCACGTTATACACCATAAAGTACATGTACGCAATAATGATCACATCAGACACACGTGTACTACGTAAACCGCTTAAATCATAGACAACGATACTAATAGTGACGTCTTTGCATTGAATGTTGTAGCAGCTAATGGTAACGAACAAACGCTATTTAAAGTCATGTCACATGCACTAATGATGTCTTGCAGTTGCTACCATTCAATTAACATTTGATATACAATTCTGAAAATAATTATTTAATTAATTACCTTTAAGGAGAAAAATTACTCTGGCAGTGTGATTTATATAATCCATAATTTTAAATGGTGGAAGACTCTGAAGTAATTACCTAATATATATAGGAGGTAACTGGGTGCTTTTTTTTCTTTTAATTCTGTCAATTACCTGACAACACGATTAATCAATTAAATTAAGGAGGAAAGTGAATCTTGGTGTGTGATTTGTAGAATTTACAAGTTTAAATCACGGAAGGCTGTGCGATTATTACATAATATTTACACAAGCAGACATTGGTATTTTTTCTGTAACAACTCGATTTACTTCTTCGGAATATACCTTTGACATCTTCATTCTTTTGTATCTATGCAATATAATTAATCAAAATGTTCTACATAAACGTTAGAGAATACCGAAGGGCAAATCAAAAATGGACAATCCAGAGAAACAGGCAACATAGGGTACACAAGATGACGAAAAACAAAACGAAACACAACACAAAATGTGTTGGACACCACTATATGTAAACAAACATAGATAACGTAATTAAGACATGAGTCCTACACACAACTGAATGTAAAGACGAACCGAACATCGTTTGTATGCAGAAGTCGTAAAGGACATGACAACATGAAACTCAGAACGTAATTGTATATAACGATAGCTTTAAAAATAAACTTATTGATAAGAATATACATACGTAAATGAAGACACAGTTGTAAGGTTGTATGCTTAAGTCATGTACGAAATAATTATACAAGATTACTATAGTCTTTTATATTGTTCATGAACATAATTTATTAATAAGACCTAAAGGTAATTCCTCTGTATATTTTAAGATTTTAATTTTACATTACACTCGAATTGTGTGCACTTCGGTGGGATCCCGGTCTGACATACTATAAGTATTAAATAATAACCTCATGGTATACAGTAGTTGCCTAAACGGTTTTGAATTAGAGTCTATGAAAACGTAGATATCTAGATTAGTAAACACGACGCATTACTGGAATAACCATCATCACGCATTACTGGAATAACAATCATCAGGTACGTTCATAGTTAAAACATTGGAAAGATAAATCATTTAAAAGTCCTTGACAGCAAGTAAACCAAAGTGCTTAAACAGGATTACCACTCCTAAGGTTATATATGCTAGTGTTTAACGTCACTTTCAACAATATATTTGTTTTATCTTGGCGGTCAGTACCCGGTGAAAACAACCGACCTGTCGCAAGTCACTGACACACGTTATCACATACTGTTGTATCGAGTATTCCTGGCCATGAACGGGGCTCGAACACACAACTTTAGTGGTGATGGGCATTGATTACACAGATAATTGTAAATCCAACTACCATTCGATCGCGACCACGACGGCCTCTGAATTACATTATATAGGTATTGTCTGTTTTTTAATCTAATAAGCCACGTCAGTGCAGAGGCACTGTCTACTAAGCGAATGAAACCAATAGGAATTTAATAGTTAATAGTCCACCATTAGAGGTATCGACCCAGTGATAGAAAGGTTGATATTTAACTACAGTGCACACGACGAAATTAGACACAACTAATATTAACGTGAATTGATGTCGTATCTGATATTGCTAATGAACAAACTCTATTTTATGTCATGTCTCGTGGCCTAATGATGTCTTCCAGTTGTTGTCATCCAATTAACATTTAAGACAAAATTCTAAAAATAGCCTTTTAATTAATCACATTAGGGAGGGAGATGGCACTTAGTGTGTGATTTGTAGAATTTACAATTTACAATTTTAAATGATAGAAGGCTTTGAGGTAATTGCATAATATTTATAGCGGTTTACAGAGTGCCTTTTTTTAATCAGAGATTATTTTGTCAGTTTTCTAACAACATATCATCAAATCTCCTTTCATTTTTACAGAGTTTACATTATATAGGTATATAGGTACAGATAAAGGTGAAATAAACACAGAAGTGTATTGCATGGCACTGAATCAGCAATATCCGAAGTCCATAAACGATAAAAAAAAAAAAATTCGGGATCGATATATTATTATATGAACATTTGTGATAATATTTTATGTTTTTTCTAAAAAATGAAAAAAAAAATGGCTACGTCAAATAATAGTGATAATTTGAAAACAACAAAAGGGTGTCTACGTGCATTCTTCACTTAAGCTGTGTACTTTTATATCGGTTTAACTGCTGGATATAAAAACATTCGTTTGTCCGCTATTTTCACATAAGCATGTACTATGAATGCAAAGGTCAGTAGACTGGTTATCAATATTTCAATTAAACAAGCATACAGACATGTGTTGAAGACCCTAATATGACTGTCAAAGCAGAACAGCAATACAAGCTATATTCCGTTTATTGAAGTGTTAAGTGTAATGTTGGATAGTCTATCATGTTCATTTACATCCATATCGTTTCTTACTAATTAAAAATATATCATATTTGAATTGCAGAAAATAAATAGCTCACCTATGCAAGTTTCCAGTTTGTAATCGAAAACGTCATACATAATTTTTGAGATGTGTATTAATGCTCAGCTTATTATTACATTCTCAAAATAAACAGACCAAAGCTAGAAGTTGGTATTTTCGAAATGTTATATTCATGTAGATAACATTTCATAATTAAGAAAAGACTCAATATATTTCCCAATCAATGAGTGTGTATTGGTCTAAAATGAGACATTATTTATAACGTGAATATATGTTATGTTAGAACTTGTGTTGATTGAAACAGGTACCAATAGGTACAAGCGAAGTTCATCCAACATGGAAGGCAGCATATTTAAGACACTTTATCAACGTTAGAGAATACAGAAAGGGCAATCAAAAATGGGCAATCCAGAGAACCTTCTTCTTCTCCTTCTTCCCGGTATGGAGTGAACTCTTCTACGAGTGTTGAAACTCCAGCACATGGTGGGTGAACAGCAGAAAATCACCCGAGTATGTACAATTAAAATGTCTCTATTTACAGTTAAAAGCAGTTCAAAGCAGCTGGTCCTGTTCACATGCTGCGGATGAGTCCAGGCATAATGATGGTAAGTATGTGATGCCTGAACGACTCAACTGTTGGATGGCTTCGCAACTCTGGTGGTAGCAAGTTCCAACTTACGATGGTTCTTGGTAGGAATGAGTACTTGTATGCATCTAATCTGGTGCTTATCTGCCGGATGTTATGGGCACAGGTTCCTCTAGTTCTGGTGGTATTAATCTGGATGTACTGATGGAGTGGTACTTCCACCAGGTTGTTCAGGATTCTGTAAAGCATTATTGATCTACTTCTGGCTCTACGTTCTTCTAGAGTGTCCCATTTTAGTTGTTGCAGCATTCTGGTAACAGAGACTGGGTCTCTGCTGGAATAATCACCGGTGACAAGTCTGGCGGCTTGTCGTTGTACCCGTTCCAGTGCGTAGATCTGTTGGAGCGTGTACGGATCCCAAACTGTAGATGCGTACTCTAGCACTGGTCGCACCAATGTGGTGTAGGCCTGGGCTTTCACGTCTTGAGGGCAACCTCTCAAGTTCCGCCGTAGGAAACCTACTGATCTGCTGGCTTTGGCTGATGTCTACTGTATGTGGTCATTCCAGGATAGATCTTTGTTAACATGGACGCCAAGGTATTAGCTGCCAGAGACACTCTGAAGTGTATGACCGTGTAGCTTGTAACCGGTGTGGATTGGGTTTCTCTTCTTGGAAATGTGGATGGTAGTACATTTTTCTTGGTGGAACATCATTTGCCAGTCGGACTCCCATTGTTGTAGTGCTGACATGTCACTTTGTAGAGCTGCTGTGTCCTCCACTTTGTTGATGCTGCGATATACAAGACAGTCGTCTGCGAAGATTCGAACTGGGGAACTGACAACTTCCGGGAGGTCGTTGATAAAGGCCAGGAACAAAAGAGGTCCCAGGACTGTGCCCTGAGGCACTCCTGAATCAACGTCTGTTACAGTTGATCTTTCGCCTTCTACCTGACAACATTGGGTACACAAGACGTAGACTAACAAAACAAAACACAACACAATATGTCATAACGTTAATAAAACATGAAATCTCCAATATACAACGGGGGTTAAACATACTGCACATTGATTGATTTGATTTGATATTTGGTGTTTAACGCCACTTTCAGCAATATTTCAGCTATTTCATGGCGACCAGTTTTAGTGATGGAAGAAGCCGGAGTACCCGGAGAGAACGACCGACCATGGGTAAGCAAATAGTAAACATTATCACTTGCGGCTGCGAGTCGAGTGCACCCTTTTTGTAATTTACAAAGCCGGGCACGACCTCACGCCGTATTGGTGAAAGGCTTGTATGAGTTGTTAGGTAATCCAAATACCTAACTCATTGAGCCACCCGGGCACTACTGCACATTGCATACAAAATACATGCATTATATGCTTATAGGGAGCGTTTATTGTATTGACCCTGTTGATCGACGTGCTAGTTTTTATGTTATGAGGAACTGGTCTTATAAGACATTATTTATCGCATCGGTGGTGTAATGTTTACTGCGCTCGCCTCAAGTGTGGGAGATCGTGGGTTCGAGACAGTGATCTGCGCGAATTACAGACTATTAATTGGATACTTGCAACTTATCCGCTAAGCACGCAACGATAAACAGTAAGTGCAAAGACTTGTTGGCTCGAAATCAAGACAATGTTGCCAAATGGAGCACCACGTATTCAACTAAGCGTGCTAGTCTAGTGCAAAGCAGATACCATTATCATCTTATCAAATGTAACAGTTTCTTTCAATGGTATAGCTGATAAATTGTTCATTTGGTGTTAAACTACAAACACTCACTTACTACGAGATATTATTTTTCAGATAAATTACCCTGATTTCAATCACGGTTTGTTCGATACTGTATTTGCTCTCAATACAATTATCATTAGTACCTTCTTGCACGCAATGGATGTTTTTGCTTTAAACACTTACTTTATATATCAAATTGTGTTTTAAATGACAAATGAATGACTTTTACGGATTACCCATCATGCATCGTCGTATCAGTACAGTCGTTTTATTTATTATTGTAGTTTTGATCAATCAAATTAATACCGGTAATGATTCGCAGAGGTACCAAATACATGGTAATAATATGTCTTTGTAGCAGAAATCTTTGAAAATGTATAAACATCTCATTAATGCAGTTTATACCATGATCTTATTTTAATGACATTATTTGGTTAGATGAAACATTAAACGATAACTTTGCAGAATATGAAATACAAATCATCTAAATTTCAGGAATATTGGCTATTGACGAGAAATCAAATATTGAAATACGAATATAATAAAAACATAATGTACACCCATACATGATGCTTATGGTGGTATTGGAACTGCCTTTATTTTCACATGTTAGTTGCCTATAGTGAACACAATGAATGTCTCCTTCCCACTCTATAGTGAACACAATGATGTCTCCTCCTCATTCTATAGTGAACACAATGATGTCTCCTCCTCACTCTATAGTGAACACAATGATGTCTCCTCCTCACTCTATAGTGAACACAATGATGTCTCCTACTCACTCTATAGTGAACACAGTGATGTCTCCTCCTCACTCTATTGTGAACCCAATGATGTCTCCTACTCACTCTATAGTGAACACAGTGATGTCTCCTCCTCACTCTATAGTGAACACAGTGATGTCTCCTACTCACTCTATAGTGAACACAATAATGTCTCCTCCTCACTCTATAGTGAACACAATGATGTCTCCTCCTCACTCTATAGTGAACACAATGATGTCTCCTCCTCACTCTATAGTGAACACAATGATGTCTCCTCCTCACTCTACAGTGAACACACTGATGTCTCCTCCTCACTCTGTGGAGTACATAGACTGATAGATTTGCTACAAGTCCTATAGTGAACACAATGATGTCTCCTCCTCACTCTATAGTGAACACAATGATGTTTCCTCCTCACTCTATAGTGAACACAATGATGTCTCCTCCTCACTCTATAGTGAACACAATGATGTCTCCTCCTCACTCTGTGGAGTACATAGACTGATAGATTTGCTACAAGTCCTATAGTGAACACAATGATGTCTCCTCCTCACTCTATAGTGAACACAATAATGTCTCCTCCTCACTCTATAAAGAACACAATGATGTCTCCTCCTCACTCTATAGTGAACACAATGATGTCTCCTCCTCACTCTATAGAGAACACAATGATGTCTCCTCCTCACTCTATAGTGAACATAATGATGTCTCCTCCTCACTCTATAGTGAACACAATGATGCCTTCTACCCACTCTATAGTGAACACAATGATGTCTCCTCCTCACTCTATAGTGAACACAATGATGTCTCCTACTCACTCTATAGTGAACACAATGATGTCTCCTACTCACTCTATAGTGAACACAATGATGTCTCCTCCCCACTCTGTAGTGAACACAATGATGTCTCCTCCTCACTCTATAGTGAACACAATGATGTCTCCTCCTCACTCTATAGTGAACACAATGATGTCTCCTCCTCACTCTATAGTGAACACAATGATGTCTCCTCCTCACTCTATAGTGAACACAATGATGTCTCCTCCTCACTCTATAGTGAACACAATGATGTCTCCTCCTCACTCTATTGTCAACACAATGATGTCTCCTCCTCACTCTATAGTGAACACAATGATGTCTCCTCCTCACTCTATAGTGAACACAATGATGTCTCCTCCTCACTCTACAGTGAACACAATGATGTCTCCTCCTCACTCTATAGTGAACACAATGAATGTCTCCTCCCCACTCTATAGTGAACACAATGATGTCTCCTCCTCATTCTATAGTGAACACAATGATGTCTCCTCCTCACTCTATAGTGAACACAATGATGTCTCCTCCTCACTCTATAGTGAACACAATGATGTCTCCTACTCACTCTATAGTGAACACAGTGATGTCTCCTCCTCACTCTATTGTGAACCCAATGATGTCTCCTACTCACTCTATAGTGAACACAGTGATGTCTCCTCCTCACTCTATAGTGAACACAATGATGTCTCCTCCTCACTCTATAGTCAACACAATGATGTCTCCTACTCACTCTATAGTGAACACAATGATGTCTCCTCCTCACTCTACAGTGAACACACTGATGTCTCCTCCTCACTCTATAGTGAACACAATGATGTCTCCTCCTCACTCTACAGTGAACACAATGATGTCTCCTCCTCACTCTATAGTGAACACAATGAATGTCTCCTCCCCACTCTATAGTGAACACAATGATGTCTCCTCCTCATTCTATAGTGAACACAATGATGTCTCCTCCTCACTCTATAGTGAACACAATGATGTCTCCTCCTCACTCTATAGTGAACACAATGATGTCTCCTACTCACTCTATAGTGAACACAGTGATGTCTCCTCCTCACTCTATTGTGAACCCAATGATGTCTCCTACTCACTCTATAGTGAACACAGTGATGTCTCCTCCTCACTCTATAGTGAACACAGTAATGTCTCCTACTCACTCTATAGTGAACACAATAATGTCTCCTCCTCACTCTATAGTGAACACAATGATGTCTCCTCCTCACTCTATAGTGAACACAATGATGTCTCCTCCTCACTCTATAGTCAACACAATGATGTCTCCTCCTCACTCTATAGTCAACACAATGATGTCTCCTCCTCACTCTACAGTGAACACACTGATGTCTCCTCCTCACTCTGTGGAGTACATAGAATGATAGATTTGCTACAAGTCCTATAGTGAACACAATGATGTCTCCTCCTCACTCTATAGTGAACACAATGATGTTTCCTCCTCACTCTATAGTGAACGCAATGATGTCTCTTCCTCACTCTATAGTGAACACAATGATGTCTCCTCCTCACTCTATAGTGAACACAATGATGTCTCCTCCCCACTCTGTAGTGAACACAATGATGTCTCCTCCTCACTCTATAGTGAACACAATGATGTCTTCTACCCACTCTATAGTGAACACAATGATGTCTCCTCCTCACTCTATAGTGAACACAATGATGTCTCCTACTCACTCTATAGTGAACACAATGATGTCTCCTACTCACTCTATAGTGAACACAATGATGTCTCCTCCCCACTCTGTAGTGAACACAATGATGTCTCCTCCTCACTCTATAGTGAACACAATGATGTCTCCTCCTCACTCTATAGTGAACACAATGATGTCTCCTCCTCACTCTATAGTGAACACAATGATGTCTCCTCCTCACTCTATAGTGAACACAATGATGTCTCCTCCTCACTCTATAGTGAACACAATGATGTCTCCTCCTCACTCTATAGTGAACACAATGATGTCTCCTCCTCACTCTATAGTGAACACAATGATGTCTCCTCCTCACTCTATAGTGAACACAATGATGTCTCCTCCTCACTCTATAGTGAACACAATGATGTCACCTCCTCACTCTATAGTGAACACAATGATGTCTCCTCCTCACTCTATAGTGAACACAATAATGTCTCCTCCTCACTCTATAGTGAACACAATGATGTCTCCTCCTCACTCTATAGTGAACACAATGATGTCTCCTCCTCACTCTATAGTGATCACAGTGATGGCTCCTCCTCACTCTATAGTGAACACAATGATGTCTTCTCCTCACTCTATAGTGAACACAATGATGTCTCCTACTCACTCTATAGTGAACACGATAATGTCTCCTCCTCACTCTATAGTGAACACAATGATGTCTCCTCCTCACTCTATAGTGAACACAATGATGTCTCCTCCTCACTCTATAGTGAACACAATGATGTCTCCTCCTCACTCTATAGTGAACACAATGATGTCTCCTCCTCACTCTATAGTGAACACAATGATGTCTCCTCCTCACTCTGTGGAGTACATAGACTGATAGATTTGCTACAAGTCATATAGTGAACACAATGATGTCTCCTCCTCACTCTATAGTGAACACAATAATGTCTCCTCCTCACTCTATAGTGAACACAATGATGTCTCCTCCTCACTCTATAGTGAACACAATGATGTCTCCTCCTCACTCTATAGTGAACACAATGATGTCTCCTCCTCACTCTATAGTGAACACAATGATGTCTCCTCCTCACTCTATAGTGAACACAATGATGTCTCCTCCTCACTCTATAGTGAACACAATGATGTCTCCTACTCACTCTATAGTGAACACAATGATGTCTCCTCCTCACTCTATAGTGAACACAATGATGTCTCCTCCTCACTCTATAGTGAACACAATGGTGTCTCCTACTCACTCTATAGTGAACACAATAATGTCTCCTCCTCACTCTATAGTGAACACAATGATGTCTCCTACTCACTCTATAGTGAACACAATGATGTCTCCTCCTCACTCTATAGTGAATACAGTGATGTCTCCTCCTCACTCTGTAGTGAACACAATGATGTCTCCTCCTCACTCTATAGTGAACACAATGATGTCTCCTCCTCACTCTATAGTGAACACAATGATGTCTCCTCCTCACTCTATAGTGAACACAATGATGTCACCTCCTCACTCTATAGTGAACACAATGATGTCTCCTCCTCACTCTATAGTGAACACAATGATGTCACCTCCTCACTCTATAGTGAACACAATGATGTCTCCTCCTCACTCTATAGTGAACACAATGATGTCTCCTACTCACTCTATAGTGAACACAATGATGTCTCCTCCTCACTCTATAGTGAACACAGTAATGGCTCCTCCTCACTCTATAGTGAACACAGTGATGTCTCCTCCTCACTCTATAGTGAACACAATGATGTCTCCTCCTCACTCTATAGTGAACACAATGATGTCTCCTCCTCACTCTATAGTGAACACAATGATGTCTCCTCCTCACTCTATAGTGAACACAATGATGTCTCCTCCTCACTCTATAGTGAACACAATGATGTCTCCTCCTCACTCTATAGTGAACACAATGATGTCTCTTCCTCACTCTATAGTGAACACAATGATGTCTCCTCCTCACTCTATAGTGAACACAATGATGTCTCCTACTCACTCTATAGTGAACACAATGATGTCTCCTCCTCACTCTATAGTGAACACAATGATGTCTCCTACTCACTCTATAGTGAACACAATGATGTCTCCTCCTCACTCTATAGTGAACACAGTGATGTCTCCTCCTCACTCTGTAGTGAACACAGTGATGTCTCCTTCTCACTCTATAGTGAACACAATAATGTCTCCTCCTCACTCTATAGTGAACACAATGATGTCTCCTCCTCACTCTATAGTGAACACAATGATGTCTCCTCCTCACTCTATAGTGAACACAATGATGTCTCCTCCTCACTCTATAGTGAACACAATAATGTCTCCTCCTCACTCTATAGTGAACACAATGATGTCTCCTCCTCACTCTATAGTGAACACAATGATGTCTCCTACTCACTCTATAGTGAACACAATGATGTCTCCTCCTCACTCTATAGTGAACACAGTGATGTCTCCTCCTCACTCTGTAGTGAACACAATAATGTCTCCTCCTCACTCTATAGTGAACACAATGATGTCTCCTCCTCACTCTATAGTGAACACAATGATGTCTCCTCCTCACTCTATAGTGAACACAATGATGTCTCCTACTCACTCTATAGTGAACACAATGATGTCTCCTCCTCACTCTATAGTGAACACAATGATGTCTCCTCCTCACTCTATAGTGAACACAATGATGTCTCCTCCTCACTCTATAGTGAACACAATGATGTCTCCTCCTCACTCTATAGTGAACACAATGATGTCTCCTCCTCACTCTATAGTGAACACAATGATGTCTCCTCCTCACTCTATAGTGAACACAATGATGTCTCCTCCTCACTCTATAGGGAACGCAATGATGTCTCCTCCTCACTCTATAGTGAACACAATGATGTCTCCCCCTCACTCTGTAGTGAACACAATGATGTCTCCCCCTCACTCTGTAGAGTACATAGACTGATAGTGAACACAATGATGTCTCCTCCTCACTCTATAGTGAACACAATGATGTCTCCTCCTCACTCTATAGTGAACACAATGATGTCTCCTCCTCACTCTATAGTGAACACAATGATGTCTCCTCTTCACTCTGTAGAGTACATAGACTGATAGATTTGCTACACGTCCCTTTTGTATTAATAGCCCCTTTAGATAAAATGTTGGTATGAAAATATTTTGATTGACCACTTATATTTAATATCCACATGTTGACGGAGTACATGATATCCACATGTTGACGGAGCACATGATATCCACATGTTGACGGAGTACATGATATCCACATGTTGACGGAGCACATGATATCCACATGTTGACAGAGTACATGATATCCACATGTTGACGGAGCACATGATATCCACATGTTGACGGAGCACATGATATCCACATGTTGACGGAACACATGATATCCACATGTTGACGGAGTACATGATATCCACATGTTGACGGAGCACATGATATCCACACGTTGACGAAGTACATGATATCCACATGTTGACGGGGTACATGATATCCACATGTTGACGGAGTACATGATATCAACATGTTGACGGAGCACATGACATCCACATGTTGACGGAGTACATGATATCCACATGTTGACGGAGCACATGATATCCACATGTTGACAGAGTACATGATATCCACATGTTGACGGAGTACATGATATCCACATGTTGACGGAGCACATGATATCCACATGTTGACGGAGCACATGATATCCACATGTTGACGGAGCACCTGCTATCCACATGTTGACGGAGCACCTGATATGCACATGTTGACGGAGCACATGAGTTCACTCCCTGTTTTTAGTGCGGTTCGTGTTACTCGATCTTTAGTTTTATGTGTATGTTTTGTAGATAGTTGTTTGTCCTTTTGTTCTTTCTGTCTTTGGCCATTGTGTTGTAGTTCTTCGATTTATAGATTCTGATTACCTTTTTGGTATCTTCAAACTCTTTCTGACTCCACATTAATCAGTAAAGAAATGTTGTTAGTAAATACCAGTGGTCAGTCAAGACTTTAACTTTCACAGCAGTAATTTAATTATTAATAAAACAAAATGGACTTGTAGCAAGTCTAAGAGACTGTCTTACATTTTGCATGTTATGGTGATCATGATTATGTGCCTTCACTCTGGAGCATCAAAACTGCCTGAAATTCTATATGTAAGGCGTTTGTGGTGTCACATGATAACACGCGTTCTTCACTCTGGATTTCGCGGCTGCCTGGCATTCTACACGTTATATGTTTATTGGGAGAACGATTATGTATTTTTCCGCAGAGGAGTTTTCGGGACTCTCTGGAATTCTGCATCATACGTTATAGTGATCACAATAATGTGTCTTACAGACCATATGTAGGTGTCTTTACGAGAGACACGGGAAATAATCGCGTACTTCCAATAAATCTAAAAGTCTTTAATAAAGCGGACATTATTAATATTGTCCATAAGTAAACAAATACCATCTTATCATTATTACCGGCAAAGTTCAAGTATTGAACGAAAAAGCATTTAATATTGGGGCCCGGGTGGAATAATGAATTAGGTCGTTGGATCTAACAACCCATAAAAAGCCTATCACCAATACGGCGTGAGTTCGCGCCCGGCTTTGCAAATTACAAAAAAGGGTGCACTCGACTCGCAGCCGCAAGTGATAACGTTTACCAGTTGCTTGCCCATGGTTGATGGTTCTCACCAGGTACTCCGGCTTCCTCCACCACTAAAACTGGTCGCCATGATATAGCTGAAATATTGTTGAAAGTGGCGTTAAAACACCAAAAATAAATCCAAAAAAAATCCAATAAATCTAAAAGTTTTTAATAAAGCAGATATTATTAATATTGTCCAAAAGTAAACAAATACCATCTTATCGTTATAACCGGCAAAGTTCAAGTAGTGAACGAAAAAGCAATTAATAGTTTTTCATTCTTTCTGATTACATGGAGTTGATAAAATTAATGACAATCTTGGTAAACACATTTTTTTATTTTAACTGTTAATTAATATTGGTTTGTGTTACAAGGTCTCCGTTATGTAATTAATGAACAAATGCTAAACACAGTTCAAATGTTCAAGGTGTATAATTCAGTGACTTGGTGTGTCAATCTTTGAAACAGAAATTCTTGAAAACATTATTGAGGATGTCCATATTTATCACAATCGTCATACAAACCAGTGTATACTTAGTGAACACAAAATCCATGGGCAATTACTACGCACATCAATTAATGAATTATTTGGGTGTGCTTCAGATTATAAAACAACGAAACAGTAATTACACTTGAGATTTTGAGAATTGTTATTCCCAGAAAATATGTCAATATTTCTGCATTAGTTTTTTTAGGTTTAATTTTAGATCTTCATACATATTTCACTTGATATGATTTAACGAGACCATGGTTTCGTAATGAGGAATGGAAGTATCCCTTTGGGACATTAAATGAAACAAACATAGTGTCTTATTGATGTACAGATCTATTTTCAATGTTCAATAATATTCAAATCAAGCTTTTTATAAGAAGTTACGTCATTCGGCTGCTGTCTGTTTGAATCTAAGTGAAAAACATCCCAGTCCACCTTTGCCCCACTTTTAAAATACCAGCGCTACGGCCATGTAATTGTTAGTAGTAAACATTCTATTATGCTGAATAGTTTTACATGTAGCTATTCCTGTATGTTCCCCACGTGATATAGCATATATAAACCATACTGCACTATCCCCTCTCATTCTCAGTTATTATGGAAAGTATACCTGTACTCGTGGGGCAGTTGTGACTTGTGACAATTCGTTGTTTTTTTCTTGTACTCTGTTTTCCACCACCAATAAAATTATTTACATATAAATTTAGATCTTTTTTTTTTTTTCTTTTTTTTTTTTTTAACATCATAATATAATTTGTTCAAAATTTAGATCTTTAATGTACCTATCGGGAGAACATATTATTTCCTTATACATATATATAGATACACATTGTACATTTCTCTAAATATGTTTCATGTTTCATTCAATCATACCATCAGTGATTTAGGATATTACATGTATCTCACAGTTATTCGTTTTAAGTAAAATTATTATGTATAAAACTGCTCATTTTTATTCACATTCTCTAAATAGAAATTAAGTTAGAACATATTGTTAATGTTGTAACCTTGTCATCGAGTTTGTTGATGATTTAGACCATGACAATCGTTTGCTATACTACGTTTATTTTATATCAGTTAAAAGATAACATGTTGGTAATTACAATGTATACCTGTTAACTTTTATATCAGTTAAAAGATAACATGTTGGTAATTACAATGTATACCTGTTAACTTTTATATCAGTTAAAAGATAACATGTTGGTAATTACAATGTATACCTGTTAACTTGTATATCAGTTAAAAGATAACATGTTGGTAATTACAATGTATACCTGTTAACTTTTATATCAGTTAAAAGATAACATGTTGGTAATTACAATGTATACCTGTTAACTTGTATATCAGTTAAAAGATAACATGTTGGTAATTACAATGTATACCTGTTAACTTTTATATCAGTTAAAAGATAACATGTTGGTAATTACAATGTATACCTGTTAACTTTTATATCAGTTAAAAGATAACATGTTGGTAATTACAATGTATACCTGTTAACTTTTATATCAGTTAAAAGATAACATGTTGGTAATTACAATGTATACCTGTTAACTTTTATATCAGTTAAAAGATAACATGTTGGTAATTACAATGTATACCTGTTAACTTGTATATCAGTTAAAAGATAACATGTTGGTAATTACAATGTATACCTGTTAACTTTTATATCAGTTAAAAGATAACATGTTGGTAATTACAATGTATACCTGTTAACTTTTATATCAGTTAAAAGATAACATGTTGGTAATTACAATGTATACCTGTTAACTTTTATATCAGTTAAAAGATAACATGTTGGTAATTACAATGTATACCTGTTAACTTTTATATCAGTTAAAAGATAACATGTTGGTAATTACAATGTATACCTGTTAACTTTTATATCAGTTAAAAGATAACATGTTGGTAATTACAATGTATACCTGTTAACTTTTATATCAGTTAAAAGATAACATGTTGGTAATTACAATGTATACCTGTTAACTTTTATATCATATAAAGATAACATGTTGGTAATTACAATGTATACCTGTTAACTTTTATATCAGTTAAAAGATAACATGTTGGTAATTACAATGTATACCTGTTAACTTTTATATCAGTTAAAAGATAACATGTTGGTAATTACAATGTATACCTGTTAACTTTTATATCAGTTAAAAGATAACATGTTGGTAATTACAATGTATACCTGTTAACTTTTATATCAGTTAAAAGATAACATGTTGGTAATTACAATGTATACCTGTTAACTTTTATATCAGTTAAAAGATAACATGTTGGTAATTACAATGTATACCTGTTAACTTTTATATCAGTTAAAAGATAACATGTTGGTAATTACAATGTATACCTGTTAACTTTTATATCAGTTAAAAGATAACATGTTGGTAATTACAATGTATACCTGTTAACTTTTATATCAGTTAAAAGATAACATGTTGGTAATTACAATGTATACCTGTTAACTTTTATATCAGTTAAAAGATAGCATGTTGGTAATTACAATGTATACCTGTTAACTTTTATATCAGTTTAAAGATAACATGTTGGTAATTACAATGTATACCTGTTAACTTTTATATCAGTTTAAAGATAACATGTTGGTAATTACAATGTATACCTGTTAACTTTTATATCAGTTTAAAGATAACATGTTGGTAATTACAATGTATACCTGTTAACTTTTATATTAGTTTAAAGATAACATGTTGGTAATTACAATGTATACCTGTTAACTTTTATATCAGTTTAAAGATAACATGTTGGTAATTACAATGTATACCTGTTAACTTTTATATCAGTTAAAAGATAACATGTTGGTAATTACAATGTATACCTGTTAACTTTTTCCCCGATTGTGATAACAGACAGTCGATATGATTTAATTGTATAACCATGGCAAGAACACTGTATTTGATTTGATTTGATTTATTGTGTTTAACGCCACTTTCAGCAATATATCAGCTATATCATGGCGACCAGTTTTAGTGGCGGAAGAAGCTGGGTTACCCGGAGACAACCACCGACCATGGGCAAGCATCTGGTAAACTTGATCACTTGCGGTTGCAAGTCGAGTGCACTCTTTTTTGTAACTTACAAAGCCGGGCGATAACCCACGCCGTATTGTTGATAGGCTTGTATGAGTTGTTAGGTAATTCAACTCATCCCGGCACTGAAAGAACACTGTAAATGGATGTTCATATAGCATATGAATATATGTACTTGTATTTGAGGAGGCGTTTTATAAAACAATCCGAATTTCTAAGCATTTTATTTTTTGTAATTTGTTGATTTTTCTTAGAACAGATTTATACATACATGATTATATATACACAATGCTTCAGTACACAAAAGCTACAATGCAAAAACAAGTCGATTTCTCGGCAATTTAGTGTAAAAATTATTTTATTGTTGAAAAGTATAGTACATTTTACAGGTGAATTAAAATGAACGAATTAGCAACAATCGGATTCAGAAACCAGCATATATAAATCAATCTCCTTGTGAAAGTCGCCATGCACTTTATCACCATCCAAGATTTAACGTTAACCCTCTTTCGATGTGTATAATCTATCTTGTGTCGTCTGGACTCCAGAAACAGACGGAGCACGTATAATTAATTGTTCTTACAAATTATTTACGTCACTGTATAATTAATAATGATGGGTGAAATTTATCTTATGTCAGTAGCCCTACAGACAGAAGGTTTTAAACATGAATGAATTTTACTAAGCATGTAAATAAGGGTAATAACAAAATTACCGAACTCCGAACAATCTTACAAAGGGAAAGTCAAAACTCATAAGTATATAAACAGACAAAATCAGTCAACAACCGGAAAACTGTGAAAACCGTAATGACCCTGACTTGGTACAGGCATTTCTAAAGAAATGGTGGGCTGAATCAGATTTTAAAGCGCCAAACCTCCCGCTTTCATTACGGCTCAAAGGTTCCGGCAGTCACTATAGCAGTTTTTATAACAATACTGGAACAAAATAGGTAAAATAGTTGTCAAAGCAGTACCAAACCCAGTGAAGCAAATGTCAAAAACAATCTTACGTCACACATTGATAAAAAAATATTTTGACATGTTAGTTGTTGTATTATGTTAGAGTTATGGTGTTTAACGCCAATTTGAGCAATGTTTCAGTTAGATCGTTGGTGTCAGCTTTATTGGTGGAGGAAACCACCGACCTGCCGCATGTCTATTGGTGGAGGAAACCACCGACCTGCCGCATGTCTATTGGTGGAGGAAACCACCGACCTGCCGCAAGTCTATTGGTGGAGGAAACCACCGACCTGCCGCATGTCTATTGGTGGTGGAAACCACCGACCTGCCGCATGTCTATTGGTGGAGGAAACCACCGACCTGCCGCATGTCTATTGGTGGAGGAAACCACCGACCTGGCGCATGTCTATTGGTGGAGGAAACCACCGACCTGCCGCATGTCTATTGGTGGTGGAAACCACCGACTTGCCGCATGTCTATTGGTGGAGGAAACCACCGACCTGCCGCATGTCTATTGGTGGAGGAAACCACCGACCTGCCGCAAGTCTATTGGTAGAGGAAACCACCGACCTGCCGCATGTCTATTGGTGGAGGAAACCACCGACCTGCCGCATGTCTATTGGTAGAGGAAACCACCGACCTGCCGCAAGTCAGACACAACTGTATCACACAATGCTCTATCGAGTACACCTCGCCATGAGCGTGATTCGAACTCAAAACGTTAGTGGTGATAGGCACTGATTGCATATGTAGTTGTAAATCAAACTGCCATGTGATCACAACCACGATGGCCCCGATTCCAAAATACACAAGCAATATCCATTACACCGGAACTACATGACGCTCCTATTTAGATAAATGCATAAGATAGTGAACGTCATGAAACCCGTCCAGGAGCACCCAATGAACAGCAGTATTTGACCAGTAATAACTTAAAGAGAAAATTCTCTGAATCTGTTTAACTAAAGTCTTCCTCCCTCATGCATATGTGACCTGAGCCGATGTTGGCTATTATGTTTGGAACCTTTGCTTTCATTGCACCCAAACATTTATTATTGGGCTTCCCAATCATTCGATTTTGAGAATACCCGATGAAGGTTATTCCAGAAACGTGTTGTGTACACTAAGCTTGATACCTACGGTTTTATTTGTACATACCATTGTTGGCATTCAAAATGTCAGTACATAGTTTCATTCCATTACATATTTGCCTATCATCTTTTTTTTGACTTGCGTATAGTACTGGTATACATTTATGATTAAGTGTATCATTAGCGACCATTACGGATATCACATTCTGTAGTACAAATTGTTCAAGACAGTAGTGTTGGACGTAACAATGTTTCTGTCTTAATTACTATTTGAAAATTCCAATTATTTCAAGAGAGTGCGTTAAGGCATATGTAAAGATCTATATGGCTTTTTTAGTCTCGTACAGAGAACTTAAAGTGCAATTATATAATATAATGAGGTATTGCTGTATGAATATTTTATTGTTCTGTCTGCCACTAGGGAAATTCCTTACATAAAATAACATTTAATGTATTAATTTACTCGTAAATTTTCTAATTGAGTCCCATAATGAAGACTTGTGTACATAGAAAATAGAAATCAATATAGGTTCTTGTATTCTGTCGGATTAAGCGTCAGGAAGTAAGTTCCGGTTACGTCGAGTAGTAAGACTGGTTCGCAATGGCAATAACAACGTAGATATTAAATTTAGTGCTGACGACGTGTTTCTGGACAAACCTTCATCTATGTACGCTCAACGTCAAAAGATTAGAAAGACAAAAAATGATTAATAAAAATATGTTTGGAGAAAACAGCTATGATCATTGTTGAATGTTCAGCTGAAATATTGTGGGGGTCTTTTAGACTTCCCAGAAAATAAAAACTTCCTTCTAAATTATTATATATATATTTAAACACCTATGATTGTCAGGGGCCGTCGCGGTCCTGATCGTATGGTATTTTGATTTATAACTACCTATGCAATCAGTGTTTATCCTCACTAACGTTGTGAGTTCGAATCCTTCTCATGGCAAGGTATACTCGATACACAACATTATGCGATAAAATTTGTCAGTGACATGCAGCATGTCGGTGGTTTTCACCAGGTACTCCGGTTTCCTCCACCAATAAAACTGACCGCAACGATATAACTGAAATATTCTTAACAGTGGCGCTAAACATCATACCTATAATCCCTAATATGATAAAGGACGAAGTCCTTTTAACTGTAGGCTGTACGATTTTTCCTCCTTTCTATTCATAGCCAAATATCTTTTCACCGGAAGTTTCAAAAATAGATCAATTGATA
The DNA here is from genome assembly GCA_963680875.1 of Bathymodiolus brooksi. NCBI lineage: Eukaryota > Metazoa > Mollusca > Bivalvia > Mytilida > Modiolidae > Bathymodiolus > Bathymodiolus brooksi. The sequence continues at coordinate 82,571,716 of OY804590.1, forward strand.
TTTAGAAATGCAAAAAATATATATTTCAATGAAAAATTCCCATTTCTTTAATTATTTACTCTATGCAAAATCGAAATAAACTTGAAATAAAATTCTAATTAAAAAATCTCTTTCTACGAGATTCTCGGCGGAGGAGCGGCGTAGGTAAAATGAACGGAACAGCCTTAAGTCAAAGATAGATAACTCCAGCCAAATAATTAAAAAAAAAAACTTTAAAAAGTACTTAAAAAAAATAATACATTCCCTTCTCACGCCTTCCTCTTAAAATTATAGGACTTCGTCCTTTAAACAGGTTGTGCCTGTCTCATATTACATCTTACTGTAGTCCATATATTAGTTATCTAACCATGGTCTATACATGTATATAAGAAGAGTTTAAAGATACCAAAGGGGTAATCAGAAGCCGTAATCCTAACCCTAACCCTATAATTGTCTAAATGCTTAAAATAATGTCCGATAAATGCCTTTATTCTCAAAATTGGATAAGTCGTTTCTATAGAAACATCGCAAAATAAGTAACCATCATTGAGTACGCTGAAAGTAAAAGAATAGAAAAACCATGTAGTTCTAAAAGTCTTTCGGATCAAAAAAATTAAATGGCCTACACTAGATTCAGGGTAATGAAAAGGGGAAGATATATACCATTTTGAAGGGAAATGAAAAAATAAAGATGACCATTGTTTGTCGCTTTATCTTTTTTTTTAATCTATTCCCCCTTTGTGTATTTTTTTTCGGAGCACCTGACTTCTACCCCGTTTTTGGTGGTTATCGTGTAGCTAAATCTTTAGTTTCTGTGTGGTGTTATGTGGGCAATTGTTTGTCTTTTTGTTCTTTGGCCATTTTAGTGTATGTTCTGTTTCAAATTAGGTTTCTGACAACCCCTTCCGGAGCACCTGACTTCTACCCCGTTTTTGGTGGTTATTGTGTAGCTAAATCTTTAGTTTCTATGTGGTGTTATGTGGGCAATTGTTTGTCTTTTCTCATTTGGCCATTTTTATATCTGACATCCCCTTTGTTATCTTTAAACTTGCGTTAGCATGACGTTATCTAATATGTACATACCATTTATTATATTTGTACATTAATGAAGACAGACACCAGTTCTCTGTGTAAATATCGATGAATTACTCAGATTAAATGCTGAATTCGCTGGAAAACGTATCACTGGAATCGAAGCTAACGTAGCATGCAGATAACACGTGGAGAGATCAGCTGATCTATAAGAAATAAAGTTAAAAACAAATTATATTTATTTTTCATGGGATAATTAATCATTATAACAGGTTTTGTTGTTCCAATAATAGCCTGTATTTAATCTAATAATGTATAGGGTTGTAGGAGTAAAACAATTTATGATGAAATTGATAGCCGTCTTGTGCATTGTGGTCAAACAAATGTAAAAGGCATATGTTGTGGGCTTAACAATGATATCTTAGGTGAATCGATCTGCGTATTATTAACCTTTTTTCAACAAGATTAGCTTAGTACGGATATTTGATTGCTGTACCGAATTTGTCTAAATTATTATATAATATCATGACCTTAATGTACTTTTGATGAAAATGATTTGCATGTTTAAATTAATAAAGCACGTATATTAATTACAAATTTCTAGAAACCGGCAATATATTTCGAAAAAAAAATTAATTGCCAGGGAGAAGCTAAAAGGACATTATAAGTTCATCAGAACGAGGCTAATTAATACAGGTTTCCGGCTTATCGGTTAGCAATCAAGATAATCTTCAAATTTTTCGCCACATTGAAAAAGGAATATTAAATAACAAAATGAGCCTCTTACCTTCAACTCAATCAATGCCATTTTGATTTCTTAAGCAGCAGATTTCGCTTATTTTATTTACAGTCATTGATTAAAATGTGCAGTGTTTTAACATACTTGTCGCTGGTTATTGTTCAGTTATAACTCGTGCATCTTATGACAAGACTAAAGAAGAGTTTGAAGATACTAAGGAGATAATCAGAAGCCGTAAGTCGAAGAAGGACAGACAGACAACACAATGGCCAAAAGATAAAGGACAAAAGGCCACACAACGATATACAAAACATACACATAAAACTAAATATCTAGTTACATGAACCCACTAAAAACTGGGGGTGCACACAGGTACTCCGGAAGGGTAGGCAGTTCCTGTTCCACTAGTGGCACAAATGAACGGATGGAAGATAAAAGAGATAAAGACAGTTATTACATAACATCGTTACTTAGATGTGTGTAAATCATTAATATGCAACGTTGTGGTACAAAACGTACGTCTTGCTGGATAATTATGAAAAAACATGAAAGCTAGCTTTATGCCTGAGCGTATGACGAAACATTGTTCTTGTAAATGATTAGTGAATGCTATTGTAGTTCATATTAAAGCTACTCTTTATTTACCGAAATAAAAGACGTTTTGTATTTGTAACTTGTACGAATCCGGTATATCAAAATATCATCTGTCGATAAAGACAAATGTTATAGAATGAATGGTATATAATCACCAATTATATATAGATATTGTACACTCAAGCAATAAATAATGTCTCGTTCCAAACTAACTTTATAATTATCATGGGCTTCCAGTCTACAGATAAAAGTACGGAAACGGACACTAGCAAAGTACAGATAAAAAATGTCCAGAATATCTGAGATGTCGATATAACAATTACAACGTATTCCAGAATCGTGTTGTGCGCACTAAATTTGATATGTATGTTTTTATTGTATATGTATTTGTCCATTACTTAATTCAGGCAAATGTTAATTCAGACGTTGAAGATGGGCAGATAATACCACGGCCGCAGGAGAATAGACAATGAGGGCAAATAATGATCTACAACACACTACACAGAAAACTAAAGATCTGGCGTCAAGGACACACAAAAGGATGGAGGTGAATTCTTAGTGCCACGGAATATAGTGAGCTGTACCTTCTTCACTGGTGATACCCTTCGTAATGTCTTGTGTATAATTGCTTTACGTCGGACGATACATGTACAGTTAATTCCACATGTATAACAACGTCATGCATTATATTGTTCTTCAATGTCGACTGCACCTGGTCCAACATTATTGTATCCAACTGCTCCACCAAGAAATGTGCCATGTCGACTGCACCTGGTCCAACATTATTGCATCTAACTGCTCCACCAAGAAATGTGTCATGTCGACTGCACCTGGTCCAACATTATTGTATCTAACTGCTCCACCAAGAAATGTGTCATGTCGACTGCACCTGGTCCAACATTATTATATCTAACTGCTCCACCATGAAATGTGCCATGTCGACTGCACCTGGTTCAACATTATTGTATTTAACTGCTCCACCAAGAAATGTGCCATGTCGACTGCACCTGGTCCAACATTATTGTATCTAACTGCTCCACCATGATATATGTCATGTCGACTGCACCTGGTCCAACATTATTGTATCTAACTGCTGCACCATGATATATGCCATGTCGACTGCACCTGGTCCAACATTATTGTATCTACCTGCTCCACCATGATATATGCCATGTCGACTGCACCTGGTCCAACATTATTGTATCTAACTGCTCCACCAAGAAATGTGCCATGTCGACTGCACCTGGTCCAACATTATTGTATATAACTGCTCCACCAAGGAATGTGCCATGTCGACTGCACCTGGTTCAACATTATTGTATCTAACTGCTCCAACAAGAAATATACCATGTCGAATGCACCCTGTCCAAAATTATTGTATCTAACTCCCCCTTCATTATGTGTGTGTCATTTTTTTTCCACGGAAAATAGTTTAGATAAAGTACTTAAAACATCAGAATAATCATCGCTAATCGGACCACGGCATTACCTGATGGGAAACTATTGAATGCAGTTCAAAATTTATTTTTTATCATTCCAAAAAGAATTATATCATCCCGAGTAACTGATTGTCATAAAACATCAAATCTACTCAAAACGTCACTAAGCAGCTCGCTGTATGCCATAATTTAAATGTCTTAAATTAGCTTTAAACCCCGTGTGTAACCTCCGATTGAAAAGTACATTCACACTTTTCGGTCAAGAGGAATCCAATCCATTTTGATTATGCACGCACGTTACAGACTGCAGAAAAATAAACTGGATCATTTGTATTTAATGAATAATGCAGTCTTGATACTGATGACAGTCTTCATTGATAATAAGAGTTTCAATCGAGACTATTTTGAATAGGGATATTTAAGCGCTGTGTTTTTAATCCCATTTGATTGACACGGAAAGGAAAGACGTTTTATATTCGGACAAACAAAAGCCTGATTAATAAGAAAATAATTAATATCCAATTTAAGTAGCCATCGATCAACTTCCATCATCTTAATTGATTTTTGGGGGATCTTGTTGTCGTATATTAGCTCAATATGATTGGCAGTAACGTTATATTAGAAGACAAAAGCACATTAATTTTGCCTTTTTTAATTATTATATTGTAGACTTTTGTTTTCGTGGTGATTATAACAGGTTTGTTCAAAGGAAATGAAAACATTGGAAATGGAAAAAAAAACTGTGGATATTAAATTATAATGATAACGCCTTTTCTTGATCATGTATCAAAATGTATTCAGGCGTACTGACAAGAAAGACGTCTGATTTGATATTTATCAACAATCAACTAACACATGGACAAGCTTGACTATACACTGCTTGACGCAGAGGGTAGTAATGAAAACGTAGATATCTAATTCAGTGCGCACGACACGTTTCTGAAATTACCTTCATCGGGGACGATCATTGTTAAAAGATTGGAAAGTCAAATTATTTTAAAAGCTGTGGATGCAAGTAAACCAAGCCCACCAGTATCGACCAAGTGAGAGTAATGAAAACGTAGATATCTAATTCAGTGCGCACGACACGTTTCTGAAATTACCTTCATCAGGTACGATCATTGTCAAAAGATTGGAAAGTCAAAAAACTAAAACGTCTTAGTGAACAAGAAAACCAAAGATGATGTATGGGTAGATCAATCAAGTTTAACTCCGCCCCTTGTTATAGAACTGACTGTGTCAATCCAGGAAAGCGAGCAGTAATGTAGATATGTGCCAGCTGTTTCCTGTTTGTCTCTGTGTCTATGATTTTCCGATTGGATTTTTGAACTGTTTTAACTATGTGGTATTTTTGCTTTTCCTCTCGTTTTATATTCCGTAGGAATGGTTAATGTAGATTATATTTAAACACCTGCCAATAATAAGACTTGGGGGATTAATGTAGATTCTCTTTAAACACCTGCCAATAATAAGACATGGGGGATTCGGGCTATAGTGTTAACGCCACTTACAGCAATATTTCAGCTATATCGTGGCGATCAGTTTTAATGGTGGAGTACCCGGAGAAACCACCGACCTGCCGTAAGTCAATGACAAACTTGATCACATAATGTTGTATCGATACGCATTGCCTGAGTGGGATTCGAACTCACAAATTTAAGTTAGTGGTGATATGCACTGATTGCATAGGTAGTTGTAAATCCAACTACCATATGATCAAGACCACGACGGCCCCAATATTATAACAGAGGGAAAGTAATAAATCTAACAAAGTATATAAATGTCATTATTAGTCAGTTGAACATTTTCATAATATCAAAATGTATACATCATAACACTAATTATCTTAGTCTATTTTTTTCTTCTGCTTCCACTCCCGCTTCTGCTTCCGCTTCCGCTTCTTCTGCTTCTTCTCAGCGAAGCTTTTCCGCACCATAACTTGTTTGTCTTTCCAGATAGGTCAATTATATTTGGTATATGGGTGCATGACCATAAGGCGGTGTGTCGCATATCGTAATGACCTTCGTAATACCTTGACCTTTGACCTCAAGGTAAAATAATTGTTTTTTGAATAGTATTTTCATTAAGGGGAGACATAAGTTTTAGGTATCTAAAACAGTTCTTCTTAGTTATATCCATTTCACACCATCTACAGTGATGTTGTTATTCAGCTTATAGCAGGAATAAGTAAATCGTTCTACCTACCTTATCATCAGCTCATTGAATTTGTAGACGATATTTCAAAAAATCTTCAAGAAGGCCGTCAAACCGACATACTTATAATGGATTTTGCCAAGGCCTTTGACAAAGTAAACCACAGTCTACTAATACATAAACTGAGATACTATGGAATTGATGGGAAAACAACCAGATGGATCCAAAACTGGTTAGAAGATAGACAACAAACAGTAGTGCTAGATGGAGTTTCGTCGGAAGCAGTAAGTGTTGACTCTGGTGTACCCCAGGGCTCAGTACTAGGACCAGGACTCTTCCTTTTCTACATCAACGACCTCCAGTCAAGACTAACCTCCAAAGGCAGACTCTTTGCTGATGATACCATCATATACCTCACTATCGCAAATGAAGATGACGCATCAACACTTCAAGAAGACCTCAATAAGCTCGGCCAATGGGAAAATGAATGGTGTATGAAGTTCCATCCAGATAAATGCAATGTCCTAAGAGTAACAAATAAAACAAAGAAGACTGAGGCAAACTACCATCTGCATGGTCACACTCTAGAGCTAGTAACATCAGCTAAATATCTTGGATTAACAATCACCAATAAGTTGCAGTGGGATCAGCACATAAACAATATAACTGCCAAAGCAAATAAAACTCTAGGATTCCACAGGAGGAACCTGAAAATTCCATCAATCAGGATTAAAGAACAAGCCTACCAAACGCTTGTTCGCCCGTTGGTTGAATATGCCAGTACTGTTTGGAATCCTTATACGAAAACAGAAATAAACAAAATTGAAGCCGTACAAAGAAGAGCAGCTAGATATGTCGTCAGCAACCAGAGAAACCGATCTAGTGTCAGCAACATGCTCCAGAGACTCAAATGGAGACCTTTGGCAAACAGGAGAAAAGATGCAAGACTGATGATGATGTACAAAATTGATAGAGAGCTAGTATCCATCACCAAAGAAAACAGACTAATACCACCTTGTCGACGCTCTAGAAATACACACAACACGGCATTTCAAATAGAATCCTGTCGTATTGACACCAGAAAGATGCCATTTTTCCCAAGAACAGTGAGGGATTGGAATCTGCTGCCACCAGACATTGTGGAGCTGGACACACCTGAAGCCTTTAAGGCCAGGATTGTGTCCCTTTAGCCGCCAGGCAGTCCCAACATGTACATGTATATACATTTGTAGTTTTAATTGTAAATAAGCCCCATTAAATCATTATCCCACACACTTGATTAGTTCAACTAAAATGCGCAGTCCAAAAATTCATTGCATAATCTTCAACATGATGAAGGAGGCAATTACATGGCAGAAACAGAAACAGAAACAGAAATAACCCGAGGTGAAAATGTATACGATATATTGCTTGGAACAAATCATATAGGCATTGCATAAAATAAATATAATTTTTGTACTTCTGTACATCAATTCTGAGAAAATTATGGCAAAATACTATCCTGTGCTGATTAGGCCAATTGGCTTACTTGCCCTGAAATACTTTTAAATGACTTGTCTTTCCCAATCTATTGACCGTGAGCGTACATGATGATTCCAGAAACGAGTCATGCACACTACGTTATAAATGTATTCACGTGTGAGTGTACACAGTTACCGAAAGGTCATGTATTTGTGTGTCACAGTTATCGATTTTGTCTCTTTCTATGATTTTGATATTTGATTTTCGAATATTCCGACGGTGTGGTATTTTTGTTTTTTTCCATGATATATTTTTTTTGGGGGTAATTACACCTTATATAAGAATACTGGATTCTGATTGGTTAATAGCCGTGATATTATTTTACAAATGCAGGCCTTGTATTGTGAATTTGCAGAATGTTTACTTCATGTAGATGTATTTGCATGAGATTTAACTTTTTTTCATGGTATTTGCAAAATCGTATTTGCCGTGTTTACCCTTCACCGAGACGCTTGTAACAAAATATGTTAAACGTTATCAGTTGTGCGTTTTATGTTACATCATTCGATAGAATTAAACAAATACATCATGCTAGGTCCTGAAAACGACAAACAAAAGGTATTATTTATTTAGCCAGTGTTTTTAATAATAGTCGGTGTAATTAAACAGATATATCATGTTTGGGAGCGGTATTTGCGAAAAATACCAGTCTTGAGACTAAATTTCACTCGCATTTTGGCTCGGGAAATTGTTCGTCTCTAGACTGGTATTTTTCGCAAATACCCCTCCCAAACATGATATATCTGTATATAATATGTCATGCTTTTCAGAATTTAGCTCTGTATTTGTTTTTGATAAAATAAAAAAAAATACCACACAGTGATTTGTGAATTCAATTCAATTGAATTTGCTTATTTATATTTTATTCTCTGTAATCATATATCCTTCCTCTTAATAAATGGAAACCACAAATTGCATAATGCAAGATGACAGTGAGATTCATTAAAATATCTGTTATGTTTAACCAAGATAAATAACAGAGTTGGATAACAAACTTGATGTATGGGTGTCTTTATATCTTGGTAAAACCAGATGTGATTCCTGGAAAAATAATTTACAGACGTCAATATGATAAATGAAAAACCACTTTTAACAGGAAACTTAAATTTAGTTTCGTTCAGTATAAACGATATATAATTGTCTTGCTGATATGTGAGACATTACAGTACAGAAAAGTTGCATCCCGTTATATGACCTACATATTTGTATATAATTATTCTGACTGCTAATAACATACCGGTTCACCAAGAATAGTAGTAGACGATTATCATTACAGAGGGTTCTAGCACTGTATGTAAGCTATGTGGGAGGGCATCTCTCTAGAACCTTTATATCAGGTGAAAACCACTGATCTGACGAAAGTCACTGACAAACGTTATTATATAAATTTGTATTGAGTACACCTCGCCATGAGTGGGATTCGAACTCACAACTTTAGTGGTGATTGGCACTGATTGCATAAGTAGTTGTAAATCCAACTATCATACGATCATGACCACGACGGCCTCGTTTCATATTATGACTATATAATATAAATCATATATGGACAATAGTAAGATGACTTGTTTTTGGACTGTATCAGGGTAACTGATGATATGACTATTATATTGTTCCTTATATTGAAGAGCTTGTTAACACTTAAGCGGTAATCAGAATCCGTAAATCGAAGAAGGACAGAAAACACAACACAAGGCCAAAATAAAAAGGACAAAAGGACAAACAACGATCTACAAAACATTACACTTAAAACTAAAGATCAGATAACGCGAACCCCACTAAAACACCAAGGGTAAACGCATGTGTTCCGGAAGGGTAAGCAGTTCCTGCTCCACTGGTGGAACCCGTCGTGTGTTACTATAGTTACAAACCCAATGATAAATCATGAATGAGGAAAGGACCGGGAAGTGGTTACGACAAGTGGAACTTCTCCGTGATAATTGTGACACATATATCCCATAACGGTTATTAAAGGCATTGACACGACTATAAAACTTTCGAAGTGATGACTTCAACTTAACTAAGAGGAACCCTTGGTTCAGTAGCAGCAGCCCTCTACCAACTGTAATAAAAACAACTGTTATTTTAGCAGTACTCAAATAAGCTTTTTTCAGTTGATTAAAGTTATTGAGAAAATCACTATTATATTAATATTGTCAAATGAACATTGACCTCATATTTAATAATATAGAAATAGATATGTAGATCTTAATGACGTCATATACAGTATATTAATTAATAGTGTGAAACAATAGATTTCTTTTTAGCAAGCATAATAATCAAAACACATTATATGTGGTCAATATTTTTGTATAAGAAACAATATTAATATTATGTATTGATTGACCTCTAGATCATACTTAAGGAATGTGATAACATTTTACATCCCTTGGATACTACGTTCAGGATAAAGTATTAAATCAACGGTAGTTGATATTATGTTGGCAACACACACATTTACATGTAGAGATTGAAAGGTCTGCAGTCACGGTAAAGTATTAAATCAACGGAAGTTGATATTATGTTGGCAACACACACATTTACATGTACAGGTTAAAAGGTCTGCAGTCACGGTAAAGTATTAAATCAACGGAAGTTGATATTCTGAAGTAAATTTTGATATGACATCATTTACGGGCAATAGTTACATATTTAAAATGCCGTAATAATATCCCTCCGTCGCACGTAGAGGCGTATTGTCGGACAGATAACACCCCTCCGTCCCACGTAGAGGCGTATTGTCGGACATATTGTGACAAGTACTGTCTTAGTTGGTCGCTCCCTTATAATGGTTTCAGACTGTTTGATACATTTCAATACATGTTTAAACATAGTTTCGTTCTGATCGATAGTGAGTAAAACGTTCCGAAAGGATAAGCAGTTCCTGTTCCCCTAGTGGCACCCATTGTGTTATTGCTGTGAAAAATTAAATGATAATTCGTGTATGAGGAAAGAGTAGGCTGTGATTACGAATAAGGGAAGGTTTTGTTTGGGCATTTGTCACATAGATATTCCGTATCGTTAAATAAACTTTAGCGAAAATAAGGGTAATAACAAAATTACCGTACTCCAAACAATCTTACAAAGGGAAAGTCAAAACTCATAATTATATAAACAGACAAAATCAGTCAACAACCGGAAAACTGTGAAAACCGTAATGACCCTGACTTGGTACAGGCATTTCTAAAGAAATGGTGGGTTGAATCAGATTTTAAAGCGCCAAACCTCCCGCTCTCATTACGGTTCAAAGGTTCCGGCTGTCACTATAACAGTATTTAAATACATGAACAAAATAGGTAAATCAGTCGTCAAAGCAGTACCATATTCAGTGAAGTAAATGTCAAAGGGGCAATCGCTAGTGGACAATCCAGAGACACTGGTAGCATTGGACACACAAGACATACAAAACGCTATAACACAACACAACACAGAAAACTAACAAGATGAGCAACACGAATCCCACCAAAAGACTGGGTTGAACCTTAGGTGCTGGAGAAGGGTAGGTAAGCCGTTCTTGTCTCTTACATGACATCCACCATGATCCTCATATATATATATAAATATCGTCAAGTCCGTTAAAAATCTTGTCGGTAAAACTTTGGAAGACATGAGTTCAACTTAGCCACTAAGAACAATATACATCAGTGAATAAATTTGTCTAAGGATAAGATCGAAATATATACATCTGTTGATTTTGTATAATCCTCTACGAACTCTACGAAATAAGTTCTTTTTAAAACCAATGCTACGACAAGTTAGAAGACACCAACGAATGCTGATTGTCAAAGGGCGCACACTACAATCGACAACGGGAAAATGACAAGTAATTATCCAGTGATAACGTTCAAGTGATGCCCTTAACTTTACAATAAGAAACTAGTGGTTCAGCAGTTTCCTTGCTGGCAGTAACCTATTATCAAGAAAATCCTGATAGGAAGCACAGGCTTTGGAATACCGTATCAACTGAGAGGTGTATGCTTTATACGATAACCGCATGCGTACCATTCAGCCTATTTCCAATGGGGTGACTTAAAAGATATGAGTTTGAAGTAGATCTTTTCAAGGTCAAGTGTAAATATGAGAGGGAATTCAATGTCATTGTTTGTAGGAGGGATAGTGTCTTGTTTATGTTATTTGTGTTTGTTTTCGTAAAGTGGTGTCCAATACATATTGTGTTGTGCTTTTGTTTTGTTTTTCTTGGTCTTGTGTGCCCTGTGCTGCCGGTTTCTCTGGATTGTCCATTTTTTATTGCCCCGTTGGTGTTCTCTAATGTTTATTAAAATGAATATTATTTCATAACAATATTATTGACGATGACACTGTTTCGTTCTTATTCCTTACTTGTAAATATCAAACAACATTTCACATCTTTTAATTTGCGTCTTGAGCAACTAAAGAAGGGAATTCCAGTCATAAATTGTATTTTAATACAATGATGTCGATTCTCTGCCTTTAAGTTTAGGGGTTACATAATATTAACGGCTTATGTTTTCCATTGATCGTTACAACATTGATGTTCAAATGTAATGGATATGCATTATTAAAGATGTAATGAACATGATTTATCCTATGACGTTTCATTTTGTATTCTATATTTAAAAACCATAAATCAGATAGTGCCTTTGCTTGGTACTACGTATTATGATCATGTTTGTTCTTAATAAATCTAATTGTTTTCATTCGTGTATGTTGTTTTCAATGAGTTTCGGAAGGAACATGGGAGAAACTGGCTCTTATATTAATGATGACCGATGGGACGTGTAACCCTGTGTATGTGCACTCAACGTTATGGTGTTATTATTGGAAAAGTAAAGGTCACATAAATGTGACTCCTTATGGAATTTCGTTAGATCTACCACACAGCGACAACGAAAAAAGGGGGTGGGAAATGAAGAGATCAAATCTAATTTGATTGGAAAGAAAGAACGGCTTATAACACTATTTAAAAATTGACAGGTTGTATCTAAGAAACCACTATATATATTTTAATAAACTTCACGAACAACTTAGCTTACTATAAAATTATTAAAGTTCCATCTCAAAATAAAATACAATGATACAAAGAAAACAAACGATGTCACGTGGACAAACACAATCCACAGAAAAATTAATAACTTTAACCCCAACCAACATAATAGTGTGATAAGGGTAATAACAAAATTACCGAACTCCGAACAATCTTACAAAGGGAAAGTCAAAACTCATAAGTATATAAACAGACAAAATCAGTCAACAACCGGAAAACTGTGAAAACCGTAATGACCCTGACTTGGTACAGGTATTTCTAAAGAAATGGTGGGTTGAATCAGATTTTAAAGCGCCAAACCTCCCGCTTTCATTACAGATCAAAGGTTCCGGCTTTCACTAGAGCAGTATTTATAACAATACTGGATCTTAGGTACTCCGGAAGGGTAAGCAGTTTGTTGTTCCACTAGTGACACCAGCCGTTGTACCCTTGATGAAATACTAGTAAATAGTCACAATCAAATAAGAATACAACATTACCAATATGTCATTCACCACATGAGTACAGTTCTTTGCAGGTATTGTGAGAGATACAATGTTATTCATTTTGGAAAATAGAACAGTACATTCTTAAGCATAAGAAGCATATATTCCGGGTTTACATTAATATTTAAATTTAGTCTGATGTGAATACTGCAATCTGATTGGTTGATCCGCCTGGAGAATTTTTTTTATACTTGATAACCTGGGTTGAATTGTGCCCTCACAAACATATTCATTCGCCAACGACAAATTCAAACAGTCCAATGAAATCATCGTAATTAAAATCGAGGAATCATTAAATGTTGTTGTAAAAATTAAATTATAAGGAATATTTTCAATTTTTAAACAGGTTTTACTTGTATAACCTGGTTTGGTGCAGTTTACGGTTTTCATAAACCGCTTCGCGTTTTATTAAACAGGTTATATAAATATAGAATTCTAACATGACGTCCTTCTTTCGCTTTGTAGACAAACGAGCGATTTATCGATTGGAAATAATCTCATTAGCACATGCACCGGTGCATGTGACTGACTTTCCGGTCATAAATGTACATGTTGATGAATAATCGTCTGCTCGAATTTGGCAGCATAAATTGTGTGCGACATTGTCCGTAAGCGTAAATATAAATTACCGTCTTCCAGTCAAAGTATACTATCGTATTTGTATTCTTAGACATATCAGAATCGAAATAATTCATAGAAGCCTCTGGCTCGGAATGAAATACTAATATCCGCCAACCCATGTTAAAACTCAAAACACATTATGGCTTCCATGATTTATTTCTTAGGTAACACACCCAGGTTATCAATTATGACAATTTTTTTCTCCAGGTGGATCAGCCAATCAGATTGCAGTATTCACATCAAATTAAATTATTATCAATGAACTAAAGGAATATGCAATTCCCATTGGTTCATAATTCACTTGTCTGCTTTATGAAATACAGATCAAGAAAGATAACTCTAATCACTCGCTGTAATGCATAGACGTATAAGATCCTTACCACATTTTTTCTCAAAAAGAGATTTCTGACTAAGAGGTTGAAGTCTGTTCTGCGAAATTGGTATGGTAGCCATTACAAATTGTTTGATCGATCCGCAATATGTATCTCACAGATGACCGCGGATATGTTCCCTTCTCATAATATAAACGTATATAAATCATATCAAGCTTCTTATTCGATTCTGACTACTAAAGTATTTACTAGTATTTCATCCGGGTAACACAACGGGTGATTATAGTGGAGTTTGAACTGCTTACCCTTCTGGTACACCTGAGATCTTACCCTTCTGGTACACCTGAGATCTTACCCTTCTGGTACACCTGAGATCTTACCCTTTTGGTACACCTGAGATCTTACCCTTCTGGTACACTTGAGATCTTACCTTTCTGGTACACCTGAGATCTTACCCTTCTGGTACACCTGAGATCTTAACCTTCTGGTACACCTGAGATCTTACCCTTCTGGTACGCCTGAGGTCTTACCCTTCTGGTACACCTGAGATCTTACCCTTCTGGTACACCTGAGATCTTACCCTTCTGGTACACCTGAGATCTTACCCTTCTGGTACACCTGAGATCTTACCCTTCTGGTACACCTGAGATCTTACCCTTCTGGTATACCTGAGATCTTAACCTTCTGGTACACCTGAGATCTTACCCTTCTGGTACGCCTGAGATCTTACCCTTCTGGTACACCCGAGATCTTACCCTTCTGGTACACCTGAGATCTTACCCTTCTGGTACACCTGAGATCTTACCCCTCTGGTACACCTGAGATCTTACCCTTCTGGTACACCTGAGATCTTACCCTTCTGGTACACCTGAGATATTACCCTTCTGGTACACCTGAGAGCTTACCCGTCTGGTACACCTGAGATCTTACCCTTCTGGTACGCCTGAGATCTTACCCTTCTGGTACGCCTGAGATCTTATCCTTCTGGTACACCTGAGATTTTACCCTTCTGGTACACCTGAGATCTTACCCGTCTGGTACACCTGAGATATTACCCTTCTGGTACACTTGAGAGCTTATCCGTCTGGTACACCTGAGATCTTACCCTTCTGGTACACCTGAGATATTACCCTTCTGGTACACCTGAGATCTTACCCTTCTGGTACACCTGAGATCTTACCCTTCTGGTACACCTGAGATATTAACCTTCTGGTACACCTGAGATATTAACCTTCTGATACACCTGAGATATTACCATTCTGGTACACCTGAGGTCTTACCCTTCTGGTACACCTGAGATCTTACCCTTCTGGTACACCTGAGATCTTACCCTTCTGGTACACCTGAGATCTTACCCTTCTGGTACACCTGAGAGCTTACCCGTCTGGTACACCTGAGATATTACCCTTCTGGTACACATGAGATCTTACCCTTCTGGTACACCTGAGATCGTACCCTTCTGGTACACCTGAGATCTTACCCTTCTGGTACACCCGAGATCTTACCCTTCTGGTACACCTGAGATATTACCCTTCTGGTACACCTGAGATATTACCCTTCTGGTACACCTGAGATCTTACCCTTCTGGTACACCTGAGATCTTACCCTTCTGGTACACCTGAGATCTTAACCTTCTGGTACACCTGAGATCTTACCCTTCTGGTACACCTGAGATCTTACCCTTCTGGTACACCTGAGATCTTACCCTTCTGGTACACCTGAGAGCTTACCCTTCTGGTACACCTGAGATCTTACCCTTCTGGTACGCCTGAGATCTTACCCTTCTGGTACACCTGAGATCTTACCCTTCTGGTACGCCTGAGATCTTACCCTTCTGGTACACCTGAGATCTTACCCTTCTGGTACGCCTGAGATCTTACCCTTCTGGTACACCTGAGATCTTACCCTTCTGGTACACCTGAGATCTTACCCTTCTGGTACGCCTGAGATCTTACCCTTCTGGTACGCCTGAGATCTTACCCTTCTGGTACGCCTGAGATCTTACCCTTCTGGTACACCTGAGATCTTATCCTTTTGGTACACCTGAGATCTTACCCTTCTGGTACACCTGAGATCTTACCCTTCTGGTACACCTGAGATCTTACCCTTCTGGTATGCCTGAGATCTTACCCTTCTGGTACACCTGAGATCTTACCCTTCTGGTACACCTGAGATCTTACCCTTCTGGTACACCTGAGATCTTACCCTTCTGTTACACCTGAGAT
The DNA here is from genome assembly GCA_963680875.1 of Bathymodiolus brooksi. Classification (NCBI taxonomy): domain Eukaryota; kingdom Metazoa; phylum Mollusca; class Bivalvia; order Mytilida; family Modiolidae; genus Bathymodiolus; species Bathymodiolus brooksi. The sequence continues at coordinate 82,587,860 of OY804590.1, forward strand.
CACACTCGCATGTTTTGTTGGAGTTTGTCCTCGTCTGTTTTCTTTGTATAATTTGTTTGGGTATTTATTTTTCTTTTAGATAATTGCTATTTCTCTACTGTATAATTTACAGCTGTTGATTACCTCTTTCTTACACTGCTGTGTATTTTCACACGTTGCTTTAGGATGCATGTAATTTTATGTTTTCTATTTCTTTTATTTTGCAGTAGGTATTTATTTATTTTATTTTTTATTTTTTATTTTTATTGATTTTATGCCTTTTGTGTATGCGGGTCCAGCTAGTCGGATATGGTTATTAGATCGTAATAGCATTGTCCTTCAGATTATAATGCCACCATCTTAATCGTGAGAATAACAAAAAAGATGACCGCCGTATTAAAAATATTAATTTTATTAAATTATCCATCCAGTAATACTAAACGACAGTTATATAATTATAAAACTCCCTTAATAGCGAGCATCGCAAGATGCGAGCTAAACAGCAACATGTGTGTAAAGAGATGAATCAATATATGATCAATACCAACCGGAAATGGATTCTAAGCTTCGGCATAGAATGGACAATCAGAGTGAAGTACAGGAAATAGCCTTTTAATTTGAATAAAAAATAACTATCCAGTTTAAAAATAACAAAACAAAATTAGAAAGGAAACCGAACAGCTTCTTTACATGAAACGATTAATTTATCTAAAAAATGGACAATCGTTAGACTTTCTTGTTGCGCCCCTAAAGAACGATCGGCCCTAAAAAAAAAATCGTCCCCGATATATCTCGCCCAAAAAATCTTCTTTGCAATAGAATTAACTGTGTAAGTCGAATTGAAGAACAGAGAAAAATAATCAAGAATAATGAAGAAAAGAACCCAAAACTACTATTTGTACATGTACATGTCTATGCGTAAATGCGATGCTCGCCTGTAGGCTGTGCCTAATCCATATTATTAGACAATATCGTGAGTAAAAATAATAACATTTATCGTGATCGGTACAAGTTGAATAGAGCAATCATATTGAAAAAACAAAGGTGTTAATATATAGGATAATTGAACTTCATCACATTATGTTGTGGATTTCAAATTCACATAATTTTCAAATGACTGTCATTTCCCAGAATTACTCGAGATGTAAAAAAAATTTCAGACTTTTTCACAACCTATGGCTATTATGTTTTTGCTTGAGGAATTGCTAACAGTATTCGTTATCTACCACGATTATTCCCCTTAGACTGTTAAATACCGATATTACTCGCATATAGTTCAATCTTAACACTGTATAATAAACTAATAGAATATGGGAGTATGTATATTTAGAGTATCCATCTTATGGCGAGTTGTACTCGATGCAACATTATGTGATAAATTTTGTCAGTGATATGTGGCAGGTCGGTGGTTTTCTCCGGGTACTCCGGTTTCCTCCAACCAATAAAACTGACCGTCACGATCTAGCTAAACTATTCTTTAACCCTTACATGTCCAAAGAGCCTATTTGTAGGCTTTTCAAACCACCCCTCGAGTGCCAACGGCCTATTTGTAGGCTTTGCGTAAAACGTCATTCATCGATGACATCACAGTACACATGACGTCACAAGTTCAATGATAGTGCCGTTCTGTAATATTTTTTTTTTTTTTTTTTTTTATTCAGTACCTACCCCTTTACAACGGTGACAAGCATCAACGGGGTACCAATGTTTGCGTATAATAAATTATACAACTATATTAAAATGAGTATAAATCATACACGAACATTGAATGTTGTATTGTTATATATGTACATTGAATCAATATTTGTTTTATATGTAACTCTGCCTCTTCGGGGGTCCTTAATTGGAACAATTAAAAAAAAATTATTATTATTATAACTTATTTGAAATCATCAAAGAATAAACATCATTGTCATTGTCATAACATATTATCACAGAAACAATTGTGTCATTCTTCATTAAAACAAAATTATATACAATGTATATTTTTAATTGCACTTAATTATAAGTAAAATATAAGAATGACATATAAAATAAAAGAAACACAATATTAAGCGAGTTCCTGATCATCGACACATGACTTAATTAAAATAGTTCGCTCTTTCATCATTTTACATAATAGTTTTTTTTACTGAACTGGTCGAGCAAGAAACCAAGCTCACTGTTAAAACTAAGACAAAAGTCGCCGCAGCTTTTGAAAGGACGGTAGCTCTGAAAACGCAAGATCCGGATAAAACGATTTTATTACTGTTTCTATTTCTTCGAATAGTTCTTGTCTGATAATGATTGGTATATGCACTGCGCGCGCATCAAATCAACTGAACGGCGTAACAAATCATTTAAAGAGAGGTGTAAAGTAATCAAACATCTCTTCATTTCATTTACGGAAAAGTGCATTATTTCCAGTATTATAGTTAGATAGACATGTCGCCCCACTCAGATGCAATATCCTGATTCCGAGCCAACCCGTCTTTGCTCTTTCTCCTAGCGCTACGTGTTTAGTGGAGAAACAACAAATACCAATTTTATAGTCTGGTTTGACCCGATCGGGGATCGAACGCACGACCTACCGCATTCGACATTTTAATAACGATTATATGTATATATAGGGTACTGTAGGGTCCCTCTGAAATGGTCCCAACTTTCCGTTCGGGATTAGGAGTTATAAACCTGTGTTTAGTTTAAAGGTCTAGGCAGGGCCGCCAAGAGAACTTTTGGGCCCCAGGGCAAAAGGAAACTCCAATTCTCCAAATAATGATACTCAAACTAAGTCCACCACTGTGTGTCATAAGGAAGGAATCAGTACAGCCAAAATGAATTGATGAATTGTGATTTAGAAAACAGCTTTCTACTTGTTTATTTTTCTGGACCATTAATTATAATGATCTGGTACATTTATTAATAGATGTATTTTTATAAACTTAAAACAATAGCCAAATTATTTTATCGACAACCAAATATAAAACATATCTTCATTAATTTAATGCCCTAGGCAGCTGAATAAGTACACGTTTTAGTCTAAGTCTACAACATTTTTTTTTAGAAAGCATGGGATAAAAACAATTTCAGCAGAAAATGTTGCTCATATAGGATTCCGAGGCTTTGGAAAACATTACCAAGAGGAACCCTTGTGTCTCGTTTTACCCACTTGCCTTCATAAGAATATTAATCAGTTTAAAGTTAAACTAAAGTCAATATACCAAAATTTGGTAGAAACTACTGATACCAACAACTATTTTTGGTCAGTTGACCTTTTTTTTTTATCTCCCTCAGTCTCTCTCTCGACATCTTTTGTACCGACCCGCTCAGCATACCTTGATTATAATTTGTATGTTGCAATGTTTGACAATGACAATGTAGTGACTGACGAAGTGAAATTAATAAATAAATAAAAAATAAAGGGTCACCTGAACGGAATCAATTGAGTTTAGCAAAAGTCTGATCATGTCTACTCACTATTATTGAGCCCCTCCTCCTGCAATCCTCGATCTGCTACTCTCAGAGGTAAATCTTAGGAACTTAGCCTGGGACCCCATTTCCTATGTATTTGTCTATAGCAAATCACTTAGGCATACATATTTCAGAGCCCTTATATAAAAATTAGTGGGGCCCTCGATCTGCCAGTGTCAATGGTTGTTCTTAGGGGAGCCCAAGCAGTCGGGCTTGGCTCTCATTTGAGTCATTTAATATACATTTACAAGTTGAAAATCACTAAATATATGTACATGGCCCCCTATGCTCATGAGACCCAGGCCGTTGCCCCGGATGACCCCCCCCCCCTCTCAATGGGCCTGGGTCTAGGTTATGTACTTACATATGGTGCTATTGCCAATGCGTAAACCTACTTAAAAGGGTCCGCCCGACATAAGCAAAGTTTTCTTCTAACTTTCTGTATTTTGACATATCTAAAAGGATTTATTTTTCATCTAACATTGTAGGGATTCATCTTGTATTTTAGGTACTATCATACATCTTTTTAACTGGATCCTTGAATTAGTGTGATTACACTAGTCCTGTACGGTGCACACAATTGTTATTTCCCGAATTGCTCATTACTTTCGCGCTAGATAAAAAACAAAAACGCGGACGTGGAAGAAGACATCCTCATTTATGTTTTTTTTTTATTAATTCTACTTTGATATTACTTCAGTACTTGTATTAAATGTATGCTTTCAAAGTTCTTAGGTAAGAGTCCCTAAAACGCTTATTTTTTTAGCTTCCATATTCTATATAGAATGTGTATATGTTATATCAACAAAATAGATGAATAAAGTTCACTCAATCTATTGTTCAAGCATTATCTGTCGATAAAGTTATCAGGCGACTCCAGCGAGTTAATCAAGGCAACAGAAATAGACTTGTACGTTTTGGAAAGGGGAAACAGCGAAGCTGTATTCTCTGTACTACACCAAACATACGCTCTAGAGCAATCACTATATGCTCGAGATGTAATAAAGTGGTTCATGCCATGTGCTTGTATCGGCATTGAACTTTAAGAAACATATTAAACATATTGACAATTGTCAATATATATTTTTTAGATGGATAGATTAACGTGTTGAAAGAACAAAACTTAACGGGTGAAAAAATGCACAGATCACAGGCAATAATTAAACTGTTAAATATCTTTTTTGAACTTTCTCATATACATGTACATGTATAAGGTTAAAATCCAACACTCATTACTCGGAGCTGGACTAGACAGATACTCATGTCATTGATGTCGATTGTTTCAACTTTACATGTGAATATTTACCATGCTTCCTCCATACTATTTGTTATTTAATGTTGATATATATAACAGAGAGTTATGGTATTTAACGTCACTTTCAACAAAAAGCGTATGTCAAATTTAACATTTATTCTTTAAACGTGTGATAAACGCGCATGCATTTTTTTTTTAAAATACGGCAGTAATTTTCTGTTTTACATTTTAAGGTCTAAAATATTCTTTACATTACACCCCACAAAGTCTATAAAAAAAACTGTGTGCAATTTTACATTAGGTCATGTGGCGTTTTGCTACAGGCAGACAGTGATGACCACGGCAGATTACATCTGGTATAGTGGGGTACGCGGTGGAATCTTGGGTTTGAAAAATTCATTCAATTGCATATATGCACAGTACTCTAGTTATGGGTAACCCAAATTAAATTCAAAATAAAGACACAAATTTTAATATTTGCATTGTTTTACCTTACACTATAAAAATCTCAATACACCTGACCAACACAAATTGATGACGCCATAAGTTTGTGTGCTAAATAAAAAACGTCATAAATTCGTCAATGGCGTCGTACATTTTCCAACAGTAATTCAGATTTTATTTAGTACACTGTCCTATTATAAACACTTGCATGACCGCATCATTTAACTAAGAGGGGAGATTTAGGTACATAGCACTTGCTTAACACCGCCACTTTTTATTGAAGTGCCTGCACTGAGCTAGAAAAGTGAGCAGTAATGTATATATATGTAAGGGGTATTATAAATGTTGCTTACATCAACGATTTTTCGATTGGATTCTGGAACTGTTCCGACAGTGTGGTATTTTTTTTCTTCAATTTATGGTAAAAGTGTAAATAATCCACTGACATCTGTCCATTATTTCTTATATAATTAAAATCTAAGAAAACATAATTTTGACAATTTATTTAAAATTTTATTTCCCAACAATCAACAAAACTGCAGCTACGAAACTTCCAAGGAACGCTATAATACAGAATGCAAAACTAAAATGGAGGACAGACACGTCAACCAGATTTTCTGAAGCGTATATAATTACACCTACTAGGGCTGTAGCACCTGAAATGAAAATGTTTGTCTTTAGAAACAACTAATTGGTCACCACAATGACTTGGCGGAATATCTGTGCAACAAATCATTACGGATATGTTCCATTCTTCATAATCATAACCCTGTCCTTTCCTCATTCATGACTTATCCCCGGATTCGTAACAAGAGTATCACGTCTAGTGCAACACACTGGTTGGGCTGAACACGCTTTTCTCACTCCTTGGATAAAGTAGTCCGTTAATTTAGGTGAACAAGATTTTTCTATCTTACCCAGGATACTGGGTGAGACAAGCTACACGCGCATTTTCCCGCAATTTTTTTTCCATGGAAGTAAATTGTCGATTTATCGATACACATCCGTGTCTTGGCAGTATTTTAAATGTATTGATCAAAGAGGGGTGATTTTTTTTTAATTTACGTTAGTTACTAAGAAGGGAGAGCACTCTATGTTTTCTCAAAGTAAACAAGCATTGACACGATAGAAAGGGGTGAGAAAAAGAGTCAAACACCGTGAAAGGTGCAAGATTGTTAAATCTGAGATACCCTCGGGTGTCACAGATTATACTATCTTGCACCTCTCCCGGTGTTAGACCCTATATCCGTCCGGACTTCACCCGATGTCTTTAGATCGTGTTGCGCGATATTTATTTTTCCACTGTGATGTAGTGTTATGTAGATCATTTCTTGTCCTTTTTATTTCTGCCATTGTATTGTATTTCCTTCTTCTATATACAGCTTTTGATTATCCCTTATCTCTTTGATCGATATATTAATCTATTATAGAGAGATCTAAATCACTTAGAGATGTGTCATTGGCGTACACCTCTCTTTAATTTTGACAATATTACACTTATCCGTAAATGAATTGAAGTGAGGTTAAATTAATATACAGGAAAGTAAGCAGTCGTGTATATGTGTGTTAAGGATTTAGGAATTGTTCTCATAGTGTGGTATTTTGTATTTTTCTTTCCATTATACCTCATTTAACGTTCAGTTTGTATTTAAATTTCTACCAAGTTGAAAACTTACCTCCAATGAAACAACAGACGATGGCTGCAATTCGGAGAGGTGGCTTGTCCTTCATGAAGAACATCTTCAGTATCAAAAGTACAACAGCGACTAACATGCTAAGAAAGGCGATCACCTCCAGCGCTCCTGCAGCTTTCCAACCACTAGTACATCCATATGACGAGGATTCATCTGTCAATGATAATAAAACATTTCGCTTAACACCACAACTTTTCATTGAAGTGCCTGTACCAAACCAGGAGAGTGTGTGGTCCTGTATAATGTGTTAGGGTGTATATTTTGTCTCTATTTCTACGATTTGTCAACTGGGTTAAGGAACTGGTCTGTTATCGTAGTGTTTTATTGTATTATTCACTCATAAATAATACTTTTTTGTTAAAAGAGGCAGTAGCTACGATTTTGACCAAACAAATTATATGTTTTGGAAATTGGTAAATAGCTTTAAAATGATGAAATAAAGGTAAATATTTCACATTAAACAGCTTATTGTACCACTTTTCGCCTTTTGAGAACGAAAATTACCATCGATTTATTATTTCCTTGCAAATAATTTGACCTCGCTTTCTCCGTATGCAACTGACCTTACTAGCGACAGGTAAAAACGAATAATTTGTATTTTGTCGCTTATTAAATGCAAACTTGCATGGTTCTTTGTCCATAATTAACGCCGACTAAAAGCAGATTCACAGAAAATAAGAAATAAGTGCATTGTTGTACTGATTTAATGACGATTTCTTGATCGATCTCAAAACACGAGCAGCTGCATCTTTTTTCCCCGATGCGCGTACATTTCATAACATTTATAAGTTACAGAAACACGTTTTATTAAGGCATCAATCATATCTGATAGTTTTTATGGGTAAGAAAAAATTACGATTTTGGCCCCTTTAATATTTGGTCAGAATAGATCTACCAATGAAAGTAACCGTTCCTGATGAAAAACTGTGCGAACCAATTTATTTCCTCACCTTCCGATGTTTTACCGTGCTCCCAGTGCTCCTCAATAAAAACCTTGTCCAACGTTTGACTTGCGCAGCGTAATTGAAATGCGCGGAAATATGGGTGCATGTACTGCATAACGTCACAGGAAGGAATAAAGCATAAAAGGAATACAAATACCACGCTTAGCTCCAGAGTACAAGCGTGGGAAAGTGTTAAAACTTGTGACTTCATATTATTGATAATCTTAATTTGAAGAATGAAATGTATTTCAGTATATAAAGTGTAAATTGAAAGAATATAATTCCTTTAAACTGATTCTCTAATCTGGTGTGTCCTTCAATAAATTATCACTGAAAACTTACAAAAAATGTCCCACTCCCCACCCCCCACACACACACAAAGTGCTGGGCAATTCTTAGCACACACAAAAATCAATTGAATTACGTTTGTTTTTTCTATTTATTATTGAATATGTGAACATGGAAAATTCACAGCAGAAACAACAAGAATAAGCCACTGGACGTATGAAATTAAAAGAAAATTGATTTATTCCATCAATATCAAGAAAACAAACAGCCACTTCGCACCTCAAACAAAAGACCACTACATATGGCGTTAGAAATCCATTTCCTGCCTTGGTACAGGAACGATACAATGCGATGTTAAACCTCTTAATGGGATCCCAACCCTCTGCATCTAATTATCGGATCTCTTATGACAATACTTATATAAATAATTTAAAAAAAAAAACATTTTATAATCATAGGATGAGACCTACTCGTGATTTGTGGCTCATCTTAAAATATTTTCAACGAAATATAGACAGATATATTCTTTCGTGACAAAACAAAACATTATTCAATTTTGCTGGATAAAAAGATAAAAAGATATAGTGAAAATTTTCAAAATTAGCATAGCCTCACCATCATCATTTTTTTTTTTACATAAAATGGTGGTTACATTTGTTACTTACTACACACGAATGATGAACATGTCCCCGACACACATAATTCCCATAAACCACTGCTATAGCTTACTCCATTAACATCCGCATAGCTCCAAAATGGCGTAGCAAATCCAATGAGCTGCAGTACAAAAGAAACAATGGTTACGAAAAAACCGGCGATAGCTAATTTTGATGCTTCTCCGAATACACCCATTCTGAAGTGATGCTAGTTCTGCCACGAGGTGGACATTTTAAGTGCAAGACTTTTTAGCAACTTATAAATTTGTTTTGATGATGGGGTCGGCATAGCTACATAAATAATATATCATGCCATAAGTTATATCACAAACGTATTAACACAGAATAGTACAATCGTACCTACGTGTCCAATTTTAAGGTTCATCTTTAAATTAGCCTCATTTTCATTTTTGAACGGATGTACATTGTATGTTTATGAAATTAATCCAACCAAAATTAAATATTTTGAAATGCATCCAGGTAGTATTATTTGATTTTGTTATTAAATATGAAGTTTGTTGTTGTCGAGTTGACAACGGCAAGCCACATGTATATTTATTTATTCGATGTTTTGGAAATTAAATGGCAGTAGCATTGATGGTTATGTATCCAATCGTTTTTTTTCCCAACAGAGTCTTGATATATATATTGCTTTCATCATATATAATAGACCTTTTCCACTTCCCGATGTGCTTCTAAAATTATATCTTTTGATGTTTTTTTAGGAGTTATTTCCCTTACAAAATGGTACTCGATCTAGAAAGAGCAATTAGAAGAAGAATGAATTTGAGTATAATTTTCTCATAATTTGTTGATATTTGAACCTTGTGAAAATCACAAGATAATACAATAGCAAATAGAAATTCAAAAGTTGTCACAAAAATAATATTTTGAAATTCTCTTACGTTCATTAAAGCTACATTTGTTACAAAAGTAAATTCAGTATTGTTTGCACTATACAATTTACGACATAATGTATATGCAATTATAGAATATAATGTTATTTCTTTGCCAATTATTATTTGGCCCAGAATAATTACCCTTTATTTGTGTCAAAACAGAAGTTAGAAAAAGCAAAACGTTTAGTATGAAAGCCAAAATTTATCAATTAACCAAAAGGTATGTATTATGTATGCTTTTCATACTTTAAACTAGATTCTACACCTTGCATACGTCCTACAACATGTCCCACCAATGTTCCGTCCACTCCTAAAACTTGCCTCCACGCGCACTAGACTCCAGCGTCGCTGCAATATATATCTAAATAATATCCCCGCCATATGTCATGTAAATGGGAATATAAAATGCTTTAGTTTAAACATAAAATTTACTTAATTCAATTTGGATTATTTCTATAATTTCGGTTTTTCTTAGTCATAAATATGTTAGTAATGGCCGACAATAAAACCAACTACTACAACACAAATTATGAAAGAAATTAAGATTAAACAGTGAATAGTTATCAATTCCACCAATATCAATAAAACGAACATTCACCTCTCATCTTAACTAAACTTACTGAATACGGAAAAAACCACGACATATCACGTTGAAAATTCAGGTCCTGGTGTGGGACAGGCACACAAATGTGGCGAGGTTAAACCGGTTAATGGGATCCCAACCCTCTGTTGATTTTACCAACTAGCACATGCCGGCCCTATATACCCTTATTATGCAAGAGTATATAAGAGTATATGCAAGTTGTTGTTGCAATAATATTGTATGGATATATGGACACGAACACGTTAAATAATGGAGAAAAAGATGATATATGGACATGAACACGTTAAATAATGGAGAAAGAGATGATATATGGACACGAACACGTTAAATAATGGAGAAAGAGATGATATATGGACACGAACACGTTAAATAATGGAGAAAGAGATGATATATGGACACGAACACGTTAAATAATGGAGAAAGAGATGATATATGGACACGAACACGTTAAATAATGGAGAAAGAGATGATATATGGACACGAACACGTTAAATAATGGAGAAAGAGATGATATATGGACACGAACACGTTAAATAATGGAGAAAGAGATGATATATGGACACGAACACGTTAAATAATGGAGAAAGAGATGATATATGAACACGAACACGTTAAATAATGGAGAAAGAGATGATATATGGACACGAACACGTTAAATAATGGAGAAAGAGATGATATATGGACACGAACACGTTAAATAATGGAGAAAGAGATGATATATGGACACGAACACGTTAAATAATGGAGAAAGAGATGATATATGGACACGAACACGTTAAATAATGGAGAAAGAGATGATATATGGACACGAACACGTTAAATAATGGAGAAAGAGATGATATATGGACACGAACACGTTAAATAATGGAGAAAGAGATGATATATGGACACGAACACGTTAAATAATGGAGAAAGAGATGATATATGGACACGAACACGTTAAATAATGGAGAAAGAGATGATATATGGACACGAACACGTTAAATAATGGAGAAAGAGATGATATATGGACACGAACACGTTAAATAATGGAGAAAGAGATGATATATGGACACGAACACGTTAAATAATGGAGAAAGAGATGATATATGGACACGAACACGTTAAATAATGGAGAAAGAGATGATATATGGACACGAACACGTTAAATAATGGAGAAAGAGATGATATATGGACACGAACACGTTAAATAATGGAGAAAGAGATGATATATGGACACGAACACGTTAAATAATGGAGAAAGAGATGATATATGGACACGAACACGTTAAATAATGGAGAAAGAGATGATATATGGACACGAACACGTTAAATAATGGAGAAAGAGATGATATATGGACACGAACACGTTAAATAATGGAGAAAGAGATGATATATGGACACGAACACGTTAAATAATGGAGAAAGAGATGATATATGGACACGAACACGTTAAATAATGGAGAAAGAGATGATATATGGACACGAACACGTTAAATAATGGAGAAAGAGATGATATATGGACACGAACACGTTAAATAATGGAGAAAGAGATGATATATGGACACGAACACGTTAAATAATGGAGAAAGAGATGATATATGGACACGAACACGTTAAATAATGGAGAAAGAGATGATATATGGACACGAACACGTTAAATAATGGAGAAAGAGATGAAGTAATAAAAGAAATGTTATTGAAAATAAATATGCAAACAGAAAGTAAAAAAAAAAGGGGGTGGTAATTCCGTGACACGAGCGTCTGTAATGTGGTGTACTAGTGTTAAACTCGGTTGATTTTAATTGAAAATATCAAGACTCGTAGTTACTCAAGTCGAAAATAGTAAGACTCATATTACTCGAGTCGAAAATACCAAGACTCGTATTACTCGAGTCTAAAATTCCAAGACTCGAGTTACTTGAGTCGAAAATATCAAGACTCATATTATTCGAGTCGGAAATATCAAATCTTGTGTTCCTGGAGTCGAAAATACCCAGATTCGTGTTACTTGAGTCGAAAATATCAAGACTCGTGCTACTCGAGTCGGAAATATCAAGACTCTATGTTACTTGAGTTCAAAATACCAAGATTCGTGTTACTCGAGTCGTCTAATCAAACGCTACCGTAAATTACCTGTGAATATTTCACAACACTGTAGAAATGTTGTTTATTTTTAAATGTTTGATCGAATACACTAAAAATAGACGGTAGGATATATAAGCAAGTCTATGTCGTTACGTAAAATCATAGCCGAGAAACGGCTTTAATTAAACTACCAAGATGACAGAAATCTCAAATTTGCCAGTTCATGAAGCCATGACATTGTGTAAAGATACAACTATCATAGAAACTATAATAGAACTGACCAAGCACTCAGATCCTAAAGTTAGACAGAGGGCTCTTAAGGTAAAGATTTTTTTTTATTTATAAGTGATTCACTAATTTTTTTTATTAGTAATTCTTGCAAATTAGAACAATTTTTGTTGGGTTTTTTTTGTTTGTTTGTTTTGTTTGTTGTTTTTTTGTGTTTATTATTTTGGTTTTTTTTTGGGGGGGGGGGGGGGGGTCAATATAAACTATACACTGTTTTGGTTTTTTTGGGTTTTTTTTGGGGGGGGGGGGGGGTGTCAATAAAAACTATACCCTGTATTACCAGCAACATATAGAGGAGTAGTCCATAAAGAATAAACCATGTTTATTGTAGGGGCCGTCTTGGTCGTGATCGTATGGTAGTTAGATTTACAACTACCTGTGTAATCAGTGCCTATCACAACTACAGTTGTGAGTTCGAACCCCATTAGTGGCGAGGTGTACTCGATACAACATTATGTGATAAAGTTTGTCAGTGACTTGCGACAGGTCGATGGTTTCCTCCACCATTAAATCCGAGCGCCACGATATAGCTGAAATATTGTTGAAAGTGGCGTTAAACACCATAAACCCTAAGCTCTTTATTGTAAAGTATACAATTAAATATAATTTAAACTTACATCTGGCTTTCAAACAACAGCAGAGAAATTTCTCCAAAATTTGTCGATATGGAAACCGTTTTCTCCTTTTAGATCAGTAATGTATAAAAGTACCACCCAAAAGCTGAAAGGTTTTCTTCATGACGTTGCTCTGACATTTGTTATAGTATTGTAGGATGGTATTTACAGTTCCTTAATCATGTAATTATTATAAACACCAAGTTTCTCCTCTCCTCAGCCATAGGTGATATTAGCCGTTTTTAGTTATCCTGTGTAGGGCCTTTGGTTTTTAGCTATCCTGTGTAGGGCCTTTGGATTTTAGTTATCCTGTTTAGGTCCTTTGGTTTTTAGTTATCCTGTGTACGTCCTTTGGTTTTTAGCTATCCTGTGTAGGACCATTGGTTTTTAGCTATCCTGTGTAGGACCATTGGTTTTTAGCTATCCTGTGTAGGGCGTTTGGTTTTAAGCTATCCTGTGTAGGTCCTTTGGTTTTTAGCTATCCTGTGTAGGACCATTGGTTTTTAGCTATCCTGTGTAGGTCCTGTGGTTTTTAGTTATCCTGTGAAGGGCCATTGGTTTTTAGCTATCCTGTGTAGGGTCTTTGGTTTTTAGCTATTCTGTGTAGGGCCTTTGGTTTTTAGCTATCCTGTGTAGGGCCTTTGGTTTTTAGTTATCCTGTGTAGGGCCTTTGGTTTTTAGCTATTCTGTGTAGGGCCTTTGGTTTTTAGCTATCCTGTGTAGGGCCTTTGGTTTTTAGTTATCCTGTGTAGGGCTTTTGGTTTTTAGTTATCCTGTGTAGGGCCTTTGGTTTTAAGCTATCCTGTGTAGGGCCTTTGGTTTTTAGCTATTCTGTGTAGGACCATTGGTTTTTAGTTATCCTGTGTAGGGCCTTTGGTTTTTAGCTATCCTGTGTAGGTCCTGTGGTTTTTAGTTATCCTGTGTAGGGCCATTGGTTTTTAGCTATCCTGTGTAGGTCCTTTGGTTTTTCGTTATCCTGTGTGGGGCCTTTGGTTTTTAGCTATTCTGTGTAGGGCCTTTGGCTTTTAGTTATCCTGTGTAGGGCCTTTGGTTTTTAGCTATTCTGTGTAGGGCCTTTGGTTTTTAGTTATCCTGTGTAGGTCCTTTGGTTTTTAGCTATCCTGTGTAGGGCCTTTGGTTTTTAGTTATCCTGTGTAGGGCCTTTGGTTTTAAGCTATCCTGTGTAGGTCCTTTGGTTTTTAGCTATCCTGTGTAGGACCATTGGTTTTTAGCTATCCTGTGTAGGTCCTGTGGTTTTTAGTTATCCTGTGTAGGGCCATTGGTTTTTAGCTATCCTGTGTAGGGTCTTTGGTTTTTAGCTATTCTGTGTAGGGCCTTTGGTTTTTAGCTATCCTGTGTAGGGCCTTTGGTTTTTAGTTATCCTGTGTAGGGCCTTTGGTTTTTAGCTATTCTGTGTAGGGCCTTTGGTTTTTAGTTATCCTGTGTAGGTCCTTTGGTTTTTAGCTATCCTGTGTAGGGTCTTTGGTTTTTAGCTATCCTGTGTAGGGCCTTTGGTTTTTAGTTATCCTGTGTAGGGCCTTTGGTTTTTAGTTATCCTGTGTAGGGCCTTTGGTTTTAAGCTATCCTGTGTAGGGCCTTTGGTTTTTAGCTATTCTGTGTAGGACCATTGGTTTTTAGTTATCCTGTGTAGGGCCTTTTGTTTTTAGCTATCCTGTGTAGGTCCTGTGGTTTTTAGTTATCCTGTGTAGGGCCATTGGTTTTTAGCTATCCTGTGTAGGTCCTTTGGTTTTTAGTTATCCTGTGTAGGGCCTTTGGTTTTTAGCTATTCTGTGTAGGGCCTTTGGTTTTTAGTTATCCTGTGTAGGTCCTTTGGATTTTAGCTATCCTGTGTAGGGCCTTTGGTTTTTAGTTATCCTGTGTAGGGCCTTTGGTTTTAAGCTATCCTGTGTAGGTCCTTTGGTTTTTAGCTATCCTGTGTAGGACCATTGATTTTTAGCTATCCTGTGTAGGGCCTTTGGTTTTAAGCTATCCTGTGTAGGTCCTTTGGTTTTTAGCTATCCCGTGTAGGACCATTGGTTTTTAGCTATCCTGTGTAGGGCCTTTGGTTTTTAGCTATCCTGTGTACGTCCTTTGGTTTTTAGCTATCCTGTGTAGGACCATTGGTTTTTAGCTATCCTGTGTAGGGCCTTTGGTTTTTAGCTATCCTGTGTAGGGCCATTGGTTTTTAGCTATTCTGTGTAGGGCCTTTGGTTTTTAGCTATCCTGTGTAGGGCCTTTGGTTTTTAGCTATCCTATGTAGGGCCTTTGATTTATTTTTAGCTATCCTGTGTAGGTCCTTTGGTTTTCAGCTATCCTGTGTAGGGCCTTTGGTTTTTAGCTAGCCTGGGTAGGGTCTTTGGTTTTTAGTTGTCCTGTGTAGGGCCATTTGTTTTTAGCTATACTGTGTAGGGCTTTTGGTTTTTAGCTATCCTGTGTAGGGTCTTTGGTTTTTAGCTATCCTGTGTAGGGCCTTTGGTTTTTAGCTAGCCTGTGTAGGGTCTTTGGTTTTTAGTTATCCTGTGTACGTCCTTTGGTTTTTAGCTATCCTGTGTAGGACCATTGGTTTTTAGCTATCCTGTGTAGGTCCTTTGGTTTTTAGCTATCCTGTGTAGGACCATTGGTTTTTAGCTATCCTGTGTAGGGCCTTTGGTTTTAAGCTATCCTGTGTAGGTCCTTTGGTTTTTAGCTATCCTGTGTAGGACCATTGGTTTTTAGCTATCCTGTGTAGGTCCTGTGGTTTTTAGTTATCCTGTGTAGGGCCATTGGTTTTTAGCTATCCTGTGTAGGGCCTTTGGTTTTTAGCTATCCTGTGTAGGGCCTTTGGTTTTTAGTTATCCTGTGTAGGTCCTTTGGTTTTTAGCTATCCTGTGTAGGGCCTTTGGTTTTTAGCTATCCTGTGTAGGGCCTTTGGTTTTTAGTTATCCTGTGTAGGGCCTTTGGTTTTTAGTTATCCTGTGTAGGGCCTTTGGTTTTAAGCTATCCTGTGTAGGGCCTTTGGTTTTTAGCTATTCTGTGTAGGACCATTGGTTTTTAGTTATCCTGTGTAGGGCTTTTGGTTTTTAGCTATCCTGTGTAGGTCCTGTGGTTTTTAGTTATCCTGTGTAGGGCCATTGGTTTTTAGCTATCCTGTGTAGGTCCTTTGGTTTTTAGTTATCCTGTGTGGGGCCTTTGGTTTTTAGTTATTCTGTGTAGGGCCTTTGGCTTTTAGTTATCCTGTGTAGGGCCTTTGGTTTTTAGCTATTCTGTGTAGGGCTTTTGGTTTTTAGTTATCCTGTGTAGGTCCTTTGGTTTTTAGCTATCCTGTGTAGGGCCTTTGGTTTTTAGTTATCCTGTGTAGGGCCTTTGGTTTTAAGCTATCCTGTGTAGGTCCTTTGGTTTTTAGCTATCCTGTGTAGGACCATTGGTTTTTAGCTATCCTGTGTAGGTCCTGTGGTTTTTAGTTATCCTGTGTAGGGTCTTTGGTTTTTAGCTATCCTGTGTAGGGCCTTTGGTTTTTAGCTATCCTGTGTAGGACCATTGATTTTTAGCTATCCTGTGTAGGGCCTTTGGTTTTAAGCTATCCTGTGTAGGTCCTTTGGTTTTTAGCTATCCCGTGTAGGACCATTGGTTTTTAGCTATCCTGTGTAGGGCCTTTGGTTTTTAGCTATCCTGTGTACGTCCTTTGGTTTTTAGCTATCCTGTGTAGGACCATTGGTTTTTAGCTATCCTGTGTAGGGCCTTTGGTTTTTAGCTATCCTGTGTAGGGCCATTGGTTTTTAGCTATTCTGTGTAGGGCCTTTGGTTTTTAGCTATCCTGTGTAGGGCCTTTGGTTTTTAGCTATCCTATGTAGGGCCTTTGATTTATTTTTAGCTATCCTGTGTAGGTCCTTTGGTTTTCAGCTATCCTGTGTAGGGCCTTTGGTTTTTAGCTAGCCTGTGTAGGGTCTTTGGTTTTTAGTTGTCCTGTGTAGGGCCATTTGTTTTTAGCTATACTGTGTAGGGCTTTTGGTTTTTAGCTATCCTGTGTAGGGTCTTTGGTTTTTAGCTATCCTGTGTAGGGCCTTTGGTTTTTAGCTAGCCTGTGTAGGGTCTTTGGTTTTTAGTTATCCTGTGTACGTCCTTTGGTTTTTAGCTATCCTGTGTAGGACCATTGGTTTTTAGCTATCCTGTGTAGGTCCTTTGGTTTTTAGCTATCCTGTGTAGGACCATTGGTTTTTAGCTATCCTGTGTAGGGCCTTTGGTTTTAAGCTATCCTGTGTAGGTCCTTTGGTTTTTAGCTATCCTGTGTAGGACCATTGGTTTTTAGCTATCCTGTGTAGGTCCTGTGGTTTTTAGTTATCCTGTGTAGGGCCATTGGTTTTTAGCTATCCTGTGTAGGGCCTTTGGTTTTTAGCTATCCTGTGTAGGGCCTTTGGTTTTTAGTTATCCTGTGTAGGTCCTTTGGTTTTTAGCTATCCTGTGTAGGGCCTTTGGTTTTTAGCTATCCTGTGTAGGGCCTTTGGTTTTTAGTTATCCTGTGTAGGGCCTTTGGTTTTTAGTTATCCTGTGTAGGGCCTTTGGTTTTAAGCTATCCTGTGTAGGGCCTTTGGTTTTTAGCTATTCTGTGTAGGACCATTGGTTTTTAGTTATCCTGTGTAGGGCTTTTGGTTTTTAGCTATCCTGTGTAGGTCCTGTGGTTTTTAGTTATCCTGTGTAGGGCCATTGGTTTTTAGCTATCCTGTGTAGGTCCTTTGGTTTTTAGTTATCCTGTGTGGGGCCTTTGGTTTTTAGTTATTCTGTGTAGGGCCTTTGGCTTTTAGTTATCCTGTGTAGGGCCTTTGGTTTTTAGCTATTCTGTGTAGGGCTTTTGGTTTTTAGTTATCCTGTGTAGGTCCTTTGGTTTTTAGCTATCCTGTGTAGGGCCTTTGGTTTTTAGTTATCCTGTGTAGGGCCTTTGGTTTTAAGCTATCCTGTGTAGGTCCTTTGGTTTTTAGCTATCCTGTGTAGGACCATTGGTTTTTAGCTATCCTGTGTAGGTCCTGTGGTTTTTAGTTATCCTGTGTTGGGCCATTGGTTTTTAGCTATCCTGTGTAGGGTCTTTGGTTTTTAGCTATCCTGTGTAGGGCCTTTGGTTTTTAGCTATCCTGTGTAGGGCCTTTGGTTTTTAGTTATCCTGTGTAGTGCCTTTGGTTTTTAGCTATTCTGTGTAGGGCCTTTGGTTTTTAGTTATCCTGTGTAGGTCCTTTGGTTTTTAGCTATCCTGTGTAGGGCCTTTGGTTTTTAGCTATCCTGTGTAGGGCCTTTGGTTTTTAGTTATCCTGTGTAGGGCCTTTGGTTTTTAGTTATCCTGTGTAGGGCCTTTGGTTTTAAGCTATCCTGTGTAGGTCCTTTGGTTTTTAGCTATTCTGTGTAGGACCATTGGTTTTTAGTTATCCTGTGTAGGGCCTTTTGTTTTTAGCTATCCTGTGTACGTCCTGTGGTTTTTAGTTATCCTGTGTAGGGCCATTGGTTTTTAGCTATCCTGTGTACGTCCTTTGGTTTTTAGTTATCCTGTGTAGGGCCTTTGGTTTTTAGCTATTCTGTGTAGGGCCTTTGGTTTTTAGTTATCCTGTGTAGGTCCTTTGGTTTTTAGCTATCCTGTGTAGGGCCTTTGGTTTTTAGTTATCCTGTGTAGGGCCTTTGGTTTTAAGCTATCCTGTGTAGGTCCTTTGGTTTTTAGCTATCCTGTGTAGGACCATTGATTTTTAGCTATCCTGTGTAGGGCCTTTGGTTTTAAGCTATCCTGTGTAGGTCCTTTGGTTTTTAGCTATCCTGTGTAGGACCATTGGTTTTTAGCTATCCTGTGTAGGGCCTTTGGTTTTTAGCTATCCTGTGTACGTCCTTTGGTTTTTAGCTATCCTGTGTAGGACCATTGGTTTTTAGCTATCCTGTGTAGGGCCTTTGGTTTTTAGCTATCCTGTGTAGGGCCATTGGTTTTTAGCTATTCTGTGTAGGGCCTTTGGTTTTTAGCTATCCTGTGTAGGGCCTTTGGTTTTTAGCTATCCTGTGTAGGTCCTTTGGTTTTTAGCTATCCTGTGTAGGGCCTTTGGTTTTTAGTTATCCTGTGTAGGGCCTTTGGTTTTAAGCTATCCTGTGTAGGTCCTTTGGTTTTTAGCTATCCTGTGTAGGACCATTGGTTTTTAGCTATCCTGTGTAGGGCCTTTGGTTTTTAGCTATCCTGTGTAGGTCCATTGGGTTTTAGCTGTAATGTGTAGGGCCTTTGGTTTTTAGCTATACTGTGTAGGGCCTTTGGTTTTTAGCTATCCTGTGTAGGGCCTTTGGTTTTTAGCTATCCTGTGTAGGGCCTTTGGTTTTTAGCTATCCTGTGTAGGGCCTTTGGTTTTTAGCTATCTTGTGTAGGGCCTTTGGTTTTTAGTTATCCTGTGTAGGGCCTTTGGTTTTTAGCTATCCTGTGGAGGTCCTTTGGTTTTTAGCTATACTGTGTAGGTCCTTTGGTTTTTAGCTATACTGTGTAGGTTCTTTGGTTTTTAGCTATCCTGTGTAGGGTCTTTGATTTTTAGCTATCCTGTGTAGGGCCTTTGATTTGTTTTTAGCTATCCTGTGTAGGGCCTTTGATTTTTAGTTGTCCTGTGTAGGGCCTTTGATTTGTTTTTAGCTATCCTGTGTAGGGTCTTTGATTTTTAGCTATCCTGTGTAGGGCCTTTGATTTTTAGTTGTCCTGTGTAGGGCCTTTGATTTGTTTTTAGCTATCCTGTGTAGGGTCTTTGATTTTTAGCTATCCTGTGTAGGGCCTTTGATTTATTTTTAGCTATCCTGTGTAGGTCTTTTGGTTTTCAGCTATCCTGTGTAGGGCCTTTGGTTTTTAGCTAGCCTGTGTAGGGTCTTTGGTTTTTAGTTGTCCTGTGTAGGGCCATTTGTTTTTAGCTATACTGTGTAGGGCTTTTGGTTTTTAGCTATCCTGTGTAGGGTCTTTGGTTTTTAGCTATCCTGTGTAGGGCCTTTGGTTTTTAGCTATCCTGTGTAGGGTCTTTGGTTTTTAGCTATCCTGTGTAGGTCCTTTGATTTTCTTGCTCACAAAAGCTTTTAAATTGTTTTGTTTTCAAATATTTTGGCTTTTAGCGTACCTGATGAAGGTTATTCCAGAAACACGTTGTGCGCACTAAATTTGATATCTACTTTTTTTGTAATTTTAAGACACTGATGAAAACTATATGGATAAGAATAATGTCATGCATTGTACATGTTGTTTTGTTTTGTTTTGGTTTTGGTTTTTTTTTTGCTAATTTTACCCTTTTTCTTTTTAAATAGGAAATATGTCCATGTAGAGTAAAGAAAGACCACGACGATTTCTGGAAACGAGTGTTTGAAATGGTTGATGACGAAGCCGTGAACGTCAGACAGCAGGTTTTACACACAATATGTGACGGCTCTCCAACACATTTAGAATTCGATGTAGCTGAGGCTCTAGACGGGTTTAATAGAGATTCTGACCCAAAGATCAGAAGAACAGCTCACAAATGTCTTACTACCTACAACAGAACTGGTAAATGGAACATCCTGTGAATATACAGAACGGCCTAATATTTACATTGGCTTTATGTGGACGAGGTGTATTATTCGCTGTTCAAAATGGCGAAGAGACAGACTATAAATCTAGAAATGGGATAGAAATTGAACGTGGACAGAACATATGACATCGTTTGACTTTTAAAAAAAAAATGTTTTATTTTTTATTTTCACCGAATTAAAGACTGCATGACACCATCTTTAATTGTTGAATATATGTAGAAAAAAGTTTGGATAACATAATCCTATATGACTTGATAAATAAAATTAGAAAGGAATATACATGTGGAATTAACATATTAATAATGTATTGTGAGTTTGAGATAAATAGGTTGTGGGTATTTAACATTTGTTCAAACAATATGTTAAGGGGCCGTCGTGGTCGTGTTTTACAACTACCTGTGCAATCGGTGCCCATCACCACTGATGTTGTGAGTTCGAATCCCACTCAGGGCGAGGTGTACACCATTATGTGATAAAGATTGTCAGTGACTTACGCCAGGTCGGTGCTTTTCTCCGGGTATTCCAGTTTCTTCCACCAATAAAACTGACCACCACAATATAGATGAAATATTGTTGAAAGTGGCGTGAAACACCATAAACCAATCAAACAATATGTTAGTGATATCGTGGTAGTAAATGTTATTGGTGAAGGGAACCATAATGATAAAAAATGTTGTATAGAGTTCACATCACTATAAAGGGTAACGACCTCACAACTGTAGTGGTGATAGGCACTGATTATAGGGGTAACGACCTCACAACTGTAGTGGTGATAGGCACTGATTGTAGGGGTAACGAACTCACAACTGTAGTGGTGATAGGCACTGATTGTAGGGGTAACGACCTCTCATCTGTAGTGGTGATAGGCACTGATTGTAGGGGTAACGACCTCTCATCTGTAGTGGTGATAGGCACTGATTGTAGGGGTAAAGACCTCTCATCTGTAGTGGTGATAGGCACTGATTGTAGGGGTAACGACCTCTCATCTGTAGTGGTGATAGGCACTGATTGTAGGGGTAACGACCTCTCATCTGTAGTGGTGATAGGCACTGATTGTAGGGGTAACGACCATACAACTGTAGTGGTGATAGGCACTGATTGTAGGGGTAACGACCATACAACTGTAG
Source organism: Bathymodiolus brooksi (assembly GCA_963680875.1). Taxonomy (NCBI): domain Eukaryota; kingdom Metazoa; phylum Mollusca; class Bivalvia; order Mytilida; family Modiolidae; genus Bathymodiolus; species Bathymodiolus brooksi. The sequence continues at coordinate 82,609,696 of OY804590.1, forward strand.
TGGTGATAGGCACTGATTGTAGGGGTAACGAACTCACAATTGTAGTGGTGATAGACACTCATTGTAGGGGTAAAAATGTTGTAGAGTTCATATCACTATGAAGGGTAGCGAACGTACAACTGTAGTGGTGATAGGCATTGATTACAGTGGGTTAGGGTTATGGTGCTTAGCGCCACTTTTAACAATATTTCTGTTATATCGTAACGGTCAGTTTTATTGTTACAAGAAACCGGAGTTGCGACCTGCGCAAGTCGCTGACACACGTTATCACATAATGTTGTACACCTCGCCCTGAGCGGGATTCAAACTCTCAATATCAGTGGTGATAGGCACCGATTGCATAGATAGTTGTAAATCCAACAATATTTTAGTGATGTTATGGTAGTGAATTTTATTGGTAAAGGGAACCGTAATAATAAAATAAATGTTGTATAGAGTTCACATCACTACAGGGGGAAACGACCTCACAACTGTAGTGGTGATAGGCACTGATTGTAGGGGTAACGAACTCACAACTGTAGTGGTGATAGGCACTGATTGTAGGGGTAACGAACTCACAACTGTAGTGGTGATGTGCACTGACTGTAGGGGTAGTGAACTCACAACTGTAGTGGTGATAGTCACTGATTGTAGGGGTAACGACCTCACAACTGTAGTGGTGATAGGCACTGATTGTAGGGGTAACGAACTCACAACTGTAGTGGTGATTAGCACTGATTGTAGGGGTAACTAACTCACAACTGCAGTGGTGATAGGCATTGATTTTAGTGGTAACGAACTCACAACTGTAGTGGTGATAGGCACTAATTGTAGGGGTAACGAACTCACAACTGTAGTGGTGATGTGCACTGACTGTAGGGGTTGCGAACTCACAACTGTAGTGGTGATAGACACTGATTGTAGGGGTAACGAACTCACAACTGTAGTGGTGATAGGCATTGATTGTAGGGTTAACGAACTCACAACTGTAGTGGTGATAGGCACTGATTGTGTGGGTAACGACCTCACAACTGTAGTGGTGATAGGCACTGATTGTAGGGGTAACGAACTCACAACTGTAGTGGTGATAGACACTGATTGTAGGGGTAACGACCTCACAACTGTAGTGGTGATGGGCACCGATTGTAGGTGTAACGACCTCACAACTGTAGTGGTGATAGGCACTGATTGTAGGGGTAACGAACTCACAACTGTAGTGGTGATAGGCACTGATTGTATGGTTAACGAACTCACAACTGTAGTGGTGATAGGCACTGAGTGTATGGGTAACGACATCACAACTGTAGTGGTGATGGGCACTGATTGTAGGGGTAGCTAAATCACAACTGTAGTGGTGATAGGCACTGATTGTATGGGTAGCGAAATCACAACTGTAGTGGTGATAGGCACTGATTGTAGAGGTAGCGAAATAACAACTGTAGTGGTGATAGGCACTGATTGTAGGGGTAACGAACTGACAACTGTAGTGGTGATAGGCAGATTGTAGGGGTAACGAACTCACAACTGTAGTGGTGATAGTCACTGATTGTAGGGGTAGTGAACTCACAACTGTAGTGGTGATAGGCACTGATTGTAGGGGTAACGAACTCACAACTGTAGTGGTGATAGGCACTGATTATAGGGGTAACGAACTCACAACTGTAGTGGTGATAGGCACTGATTGTAGGGGTAACGAACTCACAACTGTAGTGGTGATAGGCACTGATTGTAGGGGTAACGATCTCACAACTGTAGTGGTGATAGGCACTGATTGTAGGGGTAACGAACTCACAACTGTAGTGGTGATAGGCACTGATTGTAGGGGTAACGAACTCACAACTGTAGTGGTGATAGGCACTAATTGTAGGTGTAGCGAACTCACAACTGTAGTGGTGATAGGCACTGATTGTAGGGGTAACGATCTCACAACTGTAGTGGTGATAGGCACTGATTGTAGGGGTAGTGAACTCACAACTGTAGTGGTGATAGGCACTGATTGTAGGGGTAACGATCTCACAACTGTAGTGGTGATAGTCACTGATTGTAGGGGTAACGAACTCACAACTGTAGTGGTGATAGGCACTGATTGTAGGGGTAACGACCTGACAACTGCAGTGGTGATAGGCACTGATTGTAGGGGTAACGAACTCACAACTGTAGTGGTGATAGGCACTGATTGTAGGGATAACAAACTCACAACTGTAGTGGTGATAGGCACTGATTGTAGGGGTAACGACCTGACAACTGCAGTGGTGATAGACACTGAATGTAGGGGTAGCGAACTCACAACTAGTGGTGATAGGCAGTGATTGTACGGGTAACGAACTCACAACTGTAGTGGTGATAGGCACTGATTGTAGGGGTAACGACCTGACAACTGCAGTGGTGATAGGCACTGATTGTAGGGGTAACGAACTCACAACTGTAGTGATGATAGGCACTGATTGTAGGGGTAACAAACTCACAACTGTAGTGGTGATAGGCACTGATTGTCGGGGAAACGACCATACAACTGTAGTGGTGATAGGCACTGATTGTAGGGGTAACGAACTCACAACTGTAGTGATGATAGACACTGATTGTAGGGGTAACGACCTGACAACTGCAGTGGTGATAAGCACTGATTGTAGGGGTAACGACCTCACAACTGTAGTGGTGATAGGCACTGATTGTAGGGGTAACGACCTCACAACTGTAGTGGTGATAGGCACTGACTGTAGGGGTAACGACCTCACAACTGTAGTGATGATAGGCACTGATTGTAGGGGTAACGAACTCACAACTGTAGTGATGATAGGCACTGATTGTAGTGGTAGGGAACTCACAACTGTAGTGGTGATAGGCACTGATTGTAGGGGTAACGGTCTCACAACTGTAGTGGTGATAGGTACTGATTGTAGGGGTAACAAACTCACAACTGTAGTGGTGATGGGCACTGATGGTAGGGGTAGCGAACTCACAACTGTAGTGGTGATGGGCACTGATGGTAGGGGTAGCGAACTCACAACTGTAGTGGTGATAGGCAATGATTGTAGGGGTAACGATCTCACAACTGTAGTGGTGATAGGCACTGATTGTAGGGGTAGCGAACTCACAACTGTAGTGGTGATAGTCACTGATTGTAGGGGTAACGACCTGAAAACTGTAGTGGTGATAGGCACTCATTGTAGGGGAAACGAACTCACAACTGTAGTGGTGATAGGCACTGATTGTAGGGGTAACGAACTCACAACTGTAGTGGTGATAGGCACTGATTGTAGGGGTAGCGAAATCACAACTGTAGTGATGATAGGCACTGATTGTAGTGGTAACGAACTCACAACTGTAGTGATGATAGACACTGATTGTAGGGGTAACGAACTCACAACTGTAGAGGTGATAGGCACTGATTATAGGGGTAACGAACTCACAACTGCAGTGGTGATGTGCACTGACTGTAGGGGTAGCGAACTCACAACTGTAGTGGTGATAGACACTGATTGTAGGGGTAACGAACTCACAACTGTAGTGGTGATAGGCAGTGATTGTAGGGGTAACGAACTCACAACTGTAGTGGTGATAGGCACTGATTGTAGGGGTAACGAACTCACAACTGTAGTGGTGACAGGCATTGATTGTAGGGTTAACGAACTCACAACTGTAGTGGTGATAGGCACTGATTGTGTGGGTAACGACCTCACAACTGTAGTGGTGATAGGCACTGATTGTAGGGGTAACGAACTCACAACTGTAGTGGTGATAGACACTGATTGTAGGGGTAACGACCGCACAACTGTAGTGGTGATGGGCACCGATTGTAGGTGTAACGACCTCACAACTGTAGTGGTGATAGGCACTGATTGTAGGGGTAACGAACTCACAACTGTAGTGGTGATAGGTACTGATTGTAAGGTTAACGAACTCACAACTGTAGTGGTGATAGGCACTGATTGTAGGGGTAGCGAAATCACAACTGTAGTGGTGATAGGCACTGATTGTAGGGGTAACGAACTGACAACTGTAGTGGTGATAGGCAGATTGTAGGGGTAACGAACTCACAACTGTAGTGGTGATAGTCACTGATTGTAGGGGTAGTGAACTCACAACTGTAGTGGTGATAGGCACTGATTGTAGGGGTAACGAACTCACAACTGTAGTGGTGATAGGCACTGATTATAGGGGTAACGAACTCACAACTGTAGTGGTGATAGGCACTGATTGTAGGGGTAACGAACTCACAACTGTAGTGGTGATAGGCACTGATTGTAGGGGTAACGATCTCACAACTGTAGTGGTGATAGGCACTGATTGTAGTGGTAACGAACTCACAACTGTAGTGGTGATAGGCACTGATTGTAGGGGTAACGAACTCACAACTGTAGTGGTGATAGGCACTAATTGTAGGTGTAGCGAACTCACAACTGTAGTGGTGATAGGCACTGATTGTAGGGGTAACGATCTCACAACTGTAGTGGTGATAGGCACTGATTGTAGGGGTAGTGAACTCACGACTGTAGTGGTGATAGGCACTGATTGTAGGGGTAACGATCTCACAACTGTAGTGGTGATAGTAACTGATTGTAGGGGTAACGAACTCACAACTGTAGTGGTGATAGGCACTGATTGTAGGGGTAACGACCTGACAACTGCAGTGGTGATAGGCACTGATTGTAGGGGTAACGAACTCACAACTGTAGTGGTGATAGGCACTGATTGTAGGGATAACGAACTCACAACTGTAGTGGTGATAGGCACTGATTGTAGGGGTAACGACCTGACAACTGCAGTGGTGATAGACACTGATTGTAGGGGTAGCGAACTCACAACTAGTGGTGATAGGCAGTGATTGTACGGGTAACGAACTCACAACTGTAGTGGTGATAGGCACTGATTGTAGGGGTAACGACCTGACAACTGCAGTGGTGATAGGCACTGATTGTAGGGGTAACGAACTCACAACTGTTGTGATGATAGGCACTGATTGTAGGGGTAACGAACTCACAACTGTAGTGGTGATAGGCACTGATTGTCGGGGTAACGACCATACAACTGTAGTGGCGATAGGCACTGATTGTAGGGGTAACGAACTCACAACTGTAGTGATGATAGGCACTGATTGTAGGGGTAACGACCTGACAACTGTAGTGGTGATAAGCACTGATTGTAGGGGTAACGACCTCACAACTGTAGTGGTGATAGGCACTGATTGTAGGGGTAACGACCTCACAACTGTAGTGGTGATAGGCACTGATTGTAGGGGTAACGACCTCACAACTGTAGTGATGATAGGCACTGATTGTAGGGGTAACGACCTCACAACTGTAGTGGTGATAGGCACTGATTGTAGTGGTAGGGAACTCTCAACTGTAGTGGTGATAGGCACTGATTGTAGGGGTAACGATCTCACAACTGTAGTGGTGATAGGTACTGATTGTAGGGGTAACGAACTCACAACTGTAGTGGTGATGGGCACTGATGGTAGGGGTAGCGAACTCACAACTGTAGTGGTGATGGGCATTGATGGTAGGGGTAACGATCTCATAACTGTAGTGGTGATAGGCACTGATTGTAGTGGTAGGGAACTCACAACTGTAGTGGTGATAGGCACTGATTGTAGGGGTAACGATCTCATAACTGTAGTGGTGATAGGCACTGATTGTAGTGGTAGGGAACTCACAACTGTAGTGGTGATAGGCACTGATTGTAGGGGTAACGATCTCATAACTGTAGTGGTGATAGGCACTGATTGTAGGGGTAGCGAACTCACAACTGTAGTGGTGATGGGCACTGATGGTAGGGGTAACGATCTCATAACTGTAGTGGTGATAGGCACTGATTGTAGTGGTAGGGAACTCACAACTGTAGTGGTGATAGGCACTGATTGTAGGGGTAACGACCTCACAACTGTAGTGGTGATAGGCACTGATTGTAGTGGTAGGGAACTCACAACTGTAGTGGTGATAGGCACTGATTGTAGGGGTAACGATCTCATAACTGTAGTGGTGATAGGCACTGATTGTAGGGGTAGCGAACTCACAACTGTAGAGGTGATAGTCACTGATTGTAGGGGTAACGACCTGAAAACTGTAGTGGTGATAGGCACTCATTGTAGGGGTAACGAACTCACAACTGTAGTGGTGATAGGCACTGATTGTAGGGGTAACGAACTCACAACTGTAGTGGTGATAGGCACTGATTGTAGGGGTAGCGAAATCACAACTGTAGTGGTGATAGTAACTGATTGTAGGGGTAGCGAACTCACAACTGTAGTGGTGATAGGCACTGATTGTAGGGATAACGAACTCACAACTGTAGTGGTGATAGGCACTGATTGTAGGGGTAGCGAAATCACAACTGTAGTGATGATAGGCACTGATTGTAGTGGTAACGAACTCACAACTGTAGTGGTGATAGACACTGATTGTAGGGGTAACGAACCTACAACTGTAGTGGTGATAGGCACTGATTGTAGGGTTAACGAACTCACAACTGTAGTGGTGATGGGCACTGATTGTAGGGGTAACGACCTCACAACTGTAATGGTGATAGGCACTGATTGTATGGGTAACGACCTCACAACTGTAGTGGTGATAGACACTGATTGTAGGGGTAGCGAAATCACAACTGTAGTGGTGATAGGCACTGCTTGTAGGGGTAACGAACTCACAATTGTAGTGGTGATAGGCACTGATTGTATGGGTAGCGAAATCACAACTGTAGTGGTGATAGGCACTGATTGTAGGGGTAACGAACTCACAACTGTAGTGGTGATAGGCACTGATTGTAGGGGTAGCGAAATCACAACTGTAGTGGTGATAGGCACTGATTGTAGGGGTAACGAACTCACAACTGTAGTTGTGATAGGCAGATTGTAGGGTTAACGACCTCACAACTGTAGTGGTGATAGTCACTGATTGTAGGGGTAGTGAACTCACAACTGTAGTGGTGATAGGCACTGATTGTAGGGGTAACGAACTCACAACTGTACTGGTGATAGGCACTGATGGTAGGGGTAACGACCTCACAACTGTAGTGGTGATAAACACTGATTGTAGGGGTAACGACCTGACAACTGTAGTGGTGATAGGCACTGATTGTAGTGGTAACGAACTCACAACTGTAGTGGTGATAGTCACTGATTGTAGGGGTAACGAACTCACAACTGTAGTGGTGATAAACACTGATTGTAGGGGTAACGACCTGACAACTGTAGTGGTGATAGACACTGATTGTAGGGGTAACGACCTGACAACTGTAGTGGTGATAGGCACTGATTGTAGGGGTAACGAACTCACAACTGTAGTGGTGATAAGCACTGATTGTAGGGGTAACGAACTCACAACTGTAGTGATGATAGGCACTGATTGTAGGGGTAGCGAACTTACAACTGTAGTGGTGATAGGCACTGATTGTAGGGGTAACGAACTCACAACTGTAGTGGTGATAAGCACTGATTGTAGCGGTAACGAACTCACAACTGTAGTGGTGATGGGCACTGATTGTAGGGGTAACTAACTCACAACTGTAGTGGTGATAGGCACTGATTGTAGGGGTAACGAACTCACAACTGTAGTGGTGATAAGCACTGATTGTAGGGATAGCGAACTCACAACTGTAGTGGTGATAGGCACTGATTGTAGGGGTAACGATCTCACAACTGTAGTGGTAATATGCACTGATTGTAGGGGTAGTGAACTCACAACTGTAGTGGTGATAGGCACTGATTGTAGGGGTAACGATCTCACAACTGTAGTGGTGATAGTCACTGATTGTAGGGGTAACGATCTCACAACTGTAGTGGTAATAGGCACTGATTGTAGGGGTAGTGAACTCACAACTGTAGTGGTGATAGGCACTGATTGTAGGGGTAACGAACTCACAACTGTAGTGGTGATAGTCACTGATTGTAGGGGTAACGAACTCACAACTGTAGTGGTGATAGGCACTGATTGTAGGGGTAACGATCTCACAACTGTAGTGGTGATAGGCACTGATTGTAGGGGTAGTGAACTCACAACTGTAGTGGCGATAGGCACTGATTGTAGGGGTAACGATCTCACAACTGTAGTGGTGATAGTCACTGATTGTAGGGGTAACGAACTCACAACTGCAGTGGTGATAGGCACTGATTGTAGGGGTAACGAACTCACAACTGTAGTGGTGATAGGCACTGATTGTAGGGATAACGAACTCACAACTGTAGTGGTGATAGGCACTGATTGTAGGGGTAACGACCTGACAACTGCAGTGGTGATAGACACTGATTGTAGGGGTAGCGAACTCACAACTAGTGGTGATAGGCAGTGATTGTACGGGTAACGAACTCACAACTGTAGTGGTGATAGGCACTGATTGTAGGGGTAACGACCTGACAACTGCAGTGGTGATAGGCACTGATTGTAGGGGTAACGAACTCACAACTGTAGTGATGATAGGCACTGATTGTAGGGGTAACGAACTCACAACTGTAGTGGTGATAGGCACTGATTGTCGGGGTAACGACCATACAACTGTAGTGGTGATAGGCACTGATTGTAGGGGTAACGAACTCACAACTGCAGTGATGATAGGCACTGATTGTAGGGGTAACGACCTGACAACTGTAGTGGTGATAAGCACTGATTGTAGGGGTAACGACCTCACAACTGTAGTGGTGATAGGCACTAATTGTAGGGGTAACGACCTCACAACTGTAGTGGTGATAGGCACTGATTGTAGGGGTAACGACCTCACAACTGTAGTGATGATAGGCACTGATTGTAGGGGTAACGACCTCACAACTGTAGTGGTGATAGGCACTGATTGTAGTGGTAGGGAACTCACAACTGTAGTGGTGATAGGCACTGATTGTAGGGGTAACGATCTCACAACTGTAGTGGTGATAGGTACTGATTGTAGGGGTAACGAACTCACAACTGTAGTGGTGATGGGCACTGATGGTAGGGGTAGCGAACTCACAACTGTAGTGGTGATGGGCACTGATGGTAGGGGTAACGAACTCATAACTGTAGTGGTGATAGGCACTGATTGTAGGGGTAACGATCTCACAACTGTAGTGGTGATAGGCATTGATTGTAGGGGTAGCGAACTCACAACTGTAGTGGTGATAGTCACTGATTGTAGGGGTAACGACCTCAAAACTGTAGTGGTGATAGGCACTCATTGTAGGGGTAACGAACTCACAACTGTAGTGGTGATAGGCACTGATTGTAGGGGTAACGAACTCACAACTGTAGTGGTGATAGGCACTGATTGTAGGGGTAGCGAAATCACAACTGTAGTGGTGATAGTAACTGATTGTAGGGGTAGCGAACTCACAACTGTAGTGGTGATAGGCACTGATTGTAGGGATAACGAACTCACAACTGTAGTGGTGATAGGCACTGATTGTAGGGGTAGCGAAATCACAACTGTAGTGATGATAGGCACTGATTGTAGTGGTAACGAACTCACAACTGTAGTGGTGATAGACACTGATTGTAGGGGTAACGAACCCACAACTGTAGTGGTGATAGGCACTGATTGTAGGGGTAGCGAAATCACAACTGTAGTGATGATAGGCACTGATTGTAGTGGTAACGAACTCACAACTGTAGTGGTGATAGACACTGATTGTAGGGGTAACGAACTCACAACTGTAGAGGTGATAGGCACTGATTATAGGGGTAACGAACTCACAACTGCAGTGGTGATGTGCACTGACTGTAGGGGTAGCGAACTCACAACTGTAGTGGTGATAGACACTGATTGTAGGGGTAACGAACTCACAACTGTAGTGGTGATAGGCAGTGATTGTAGGGGTAACGAACTCACAACTGTAGTGGTGATAGGCACTGATTGTAGGGGTAACGAACTCACAACTGTAGTGGTGACAGGCATTGATTGTAGGGTTAACGAACTCACAACTGTAGTGGTGATAGGCACTGATTGTGTGGGTAACGACCTCACAACTGTAGTGGTGATAGGCACTGATTGTAGGGGTAACGAACTCACAACTGTAGTGGTGATAGACACTGATTGTAGGGGTAACGACCGCACAACTGTAGTGGTGATGGGCACCGATTGTAGGTGTAACGACCTCACAACTGTAGTGGTGATAGGCACTGATTGTAGGGGTAACGAACTCACAACTGTAGTGGTGATAGGTACTGATTGTAAGGTTAACGAACTCACAACTGTAGTGGTGATAGGCACTGATTGTAGGGGTAACGAACTGACAACTGTAGTGGTGATAGGCAGATTGTAGGGGTAACGAACTCACAACTGTAGTGGTGATAGTCACTGATTGTAGGGGTAGTGAACTCACAACTGTAGTGGTGATAGGCACTGATTGTAGGGGTAACGAACTCACAACTGTAGTGGTGATAGGCACTGATTATAGGGGTAACGAACTCACAACTGTAGTGGTGATAGGCACTGATTGTAGGGGTAACGAACTCACAACTGTAGTGGTGATAGGCACTGATTGTAGGGGTAACGATCTCACAACTGTAGTGGTGATAGGCACTGATTGTAGTGGTAACGAACTCACAACTGTAGTGGTGATAGGCACTGATTGTAGGGGTAACGAACTCACAACTGTAGTGGTGATAGGCACTAATTGTAGGTGTAGCGAACTCACAACTGTAGTGGTGATAGGCACTGATTGTAGGGGTAACGATCTCACAACTGTAGTGGTGATAGGCACTGATTGTAGGGGTAGTGAACTCACGACTGTAGTGGTGATAGGCACTGATTGTAGGGGTAACGATCTCACAACTGTAGTGGTGATAGTCACTGATTGTAGGGGTAACGAACTCACAACTGTAGTGGTGATAGGCACTGATTGTAGGGGTAACGACCTGACAACTGCAGTGGTGATAGGCACTGATTGTAGGGGTAACGAACTCACAACTGTAGTGGTGATAGGCACTGATTGTAGGGATAACGAACTCACAACTGTAGTGGTGATAGGCACTGATTGTAGGGGTAACGACCTGACAACTGCAGTGGTGATAGACACTGATTGTAGGGGTAGCGAACTCACAACTAGTGGTGATAGGCAGTGATTGTACGGGTAACGAACTCACAACTGTAGTGGTGATAGGCACTGATTGTAGGGGTAACGACCTGACAACTGCAGTGGTGATAGGCACTGATTGTAGGGGTAACGAACTCACAACTGTTGTGATGATAGGCACTGATTGTAGGGGTAACGAACTCACAACTGTAGTGGTGATAGGCACTGATTGTCGGGGTAACGACCATACAACTGTAGTGGCGATAGGCACTGATTGTAGGGGTAACGAACTCACAACTGTAGTGATGATAGGCACTGATTGTAGGGGTAACGACCTGACAACTGTAGTGGTGATAAGCACTAATTGTAGGGGTAACGACCTCACAACTGTAGTGGTGATAGGCACTGATTGTAGGGGTAACGACCTCACAACTGTAGTGGTGATAGGCACTGATTGTAGGGGTAACGACCTCACAACTGTAGTGATGATAGGCACTGATTGTAGGGGTAACGACCTCACAACTGTAGTGGTGATAGGCACTGATTGTAGTGGTAGGGTACTCTCAACTGTAGTGGTGATAGGCACTGATTGTAGGGGTAACGATCTCACAACTGTAGTGGTGATAGGTACTGATTGTAGGGTTAACGAACTCACAACTGTAGTGGTGATGGGCACTGATGGTAGGGGTAGCGAACTCACAACTGTAGTGGTGATGGGCACTGATGGTAGGGGTAACGATCTCATAACTGTAGTGGTGATAGGCACTGATTGTAGTGGTAGGGAACTCACAACTGTAGTGGTGATAGGCACTGATTGTAGGGGTAACGATCTCATAGCTGTAGTGGTGATAGGCACTGATTGTAGTGGTAGGGAACTCACAACTGTAGTGGTGATAGGCACTGATTGTAGGGGTAACGATCTCATAACTGTAGTGGTGATAGGCACTGATTGTAGGGGTAGCGAACTCACAACTGTAGTGGTGATGGGCACTGATGGTAGGGGTAACGATCTCATAACTGTAGTGGTGATAGGCACTGATTGTAGTGGTAGGGAACTCACAACTGTAGTGGTGATAGGCACTGATTGTAGGGGTAACGACCTCACAACTGTAGTGGTGATAGGCACTGATTGTAGTGGTAGGGAACTCACAACTGTAGTGGTGATAGGCACTGATTGTAGGGGTAACGATCTCATAACTGTAGTGGTGATAGGCACTGATTGTAGGGGTAGCGAACTCACAACTGTAGTGGTGATAGTCACTGATTGTAGGGGTAACGACCTGAAAACTGTAGTGGTGATAGGCACTCATTGTAGGGGTAACGAACTCACAACTGTAGTGGTGATAGGCACTGATTGTAGGGGTAACGAACTCACAACTGTAGTGGTGATAGGCACTGATTGTAGGGGTAGCGAAATCACAACTGTAGTGGTGATAGTAACTGATTGTAGGGGTAGCGAACTCACAACTGTAGTGGTGATAGGCACTGATTGTAGGGACAACGAACTCACAACTGTAGTGGTGATAGGCACTGATTGTAGGGGTAGCGAAATCACAACTGTAGTGATGATAGGCACTGATTGTAGTGGTAACGAACTCACAACTGTAGTGGTGATAGACACTGATTGTAGGGGTAACGAACCTACAACTGTAGTGGTGATAGGCACTGATTGTAGGGTTAACGAACTCACAACTGTAGTGGTGATGGGCACTGATTGTAGGGGTAACGACCTCACAACTGTAATGGTGATAGGCACTGATTGTATGGGTAACGACCTCACAACTGTAGTGGTGATAGACACTGATTGTAGGGGTAGCGAAATCACAACTGTAGTGGTGATAGGCACTGCTTGTAGGGGTAACGAACTCACAATTGTAGTGGTGATAGGCACTGATTGTATGGGTAGCGAAATCACAACTGTAGTGGTGATAGGCACTGATTGTAGGGGTAACGAACTCACAACTGTAGTGGTGATAGGCACTGATTGTAGGGGTAGCGAAATCACAACTGTAGTGGTGATAGGCACTGATTGTAGGGGTAACGAACTCACAACTGTAGTTGTGATAGGCAGATTGTAGGGTTAACGACCTCACAACTGTAGTGGTGATAGTCACTGATTGTAGGGGTAGTGAACTCACAACTGTAGTGGTGATAGGCACTGATTGTAGGGGTAACGAACTCACAACTGTACTGGTGATAGGCACTGATTGTAGGGGTAACGACCTCACAACTGTAGTGGTGATAAACACTGATTGTAGGGGTAACGACCTGACAACTGTAGTGGTGATAGGCACTGATTGTAGTGGTAACGAACTCACAACTGTAGTGGTGATAGTCACTGATTGTAGGGGTAACGAACTCACAACTGTAGTGGTGATAAACACTGATTGTAGGGGTAACGACCTGACAACTGTAGTGGTGATAGACACTGATTGTAGGGGTAACGACCTGACAACTGTAGTGGTGATAGGCACTGATTGTAGGGGTAACGAACTCACAACTGTAGTGGTGATAAGCACTGATTGTAGGGGTAACGAACTCACAACTGTAGTGATGATAGGCACTGATTGTAGGGGTAGCGAACTTACAACTGTAGTGGTGATAGGCACTGATTGTAGGGGTAACGAACTCACAACTGTAGTGGTGATAAGCACTGATTGTAGCGGTAACGAACTCACAACTGTAGTGGTGATGGGCACTGATTGTAGGGGTAACTAACTCACAACTGTAGTGGTGATAGGCACTGATTGTAGGGGTAACGAACTCACAACTGTAGTGGTGATAAGCACTGATTGTAGGGGTAGCGAACTCACAACTGTAGTGGTGATAGGCACTGATTGTAGGGGTAACGATCTCACAACTGTAGTGGTAATATGCACTGATTGTAGGGGTAGTGAACTCACAACTGTAGTGGTGATAGGCACTGATTGTAGGGGTAACGATCTCACAACTGTAGTGGTGATAGTCACTGATTGTAGGGGTAACGATCTCACAACTGTAGTGGTAATAGGCACTGATTGTAGGGGTAGTGAACTCACAACTGTAGTGGTGATAGGCACTGATTGTAGGGGTAACGAACTCACAACTGTAGTGGTGATAGTCACTGATTGTAGGGGTAACGAACTCACAACTGTAGTGGTGATAGGCACTGATTGTAGGGGTAACGATCTCACAACTGTAGTGGTGATAGGCACTGATTGTAGGGGTAGTGAACTCACAACTGTAGTGGCGATAGGCACTGATTGTAGGGGTAACGATCTCACAACTGTAGTGGTGATAGTCACTGATTGTAGGGGTAACGAACTCACAACTGCAGTGGTGATAGGCACTGATTGTAGGGGTAACGAACTCACAACTGTAGTGGTGATAGGCACTGATTGTAGGGATAACGAACTCACAACTGTAGTGGTGATAGGCACTGATTGTAGGGGTAACGACCTGACAACTGCAGTGGTGATAGACACTGATTGTAGGGGTAGCGAACTCACAACTAGTGGTGATAGGCAGTGATTGTACGGGTAACGAACTCACAACTGTAGTGGTGATAGGCACTGATTGTAGGGGTAACGACCTGACAACTGCAGTGGTGATAGGCACTGATTGTAGGGGTAACGAACTCACAACTGTAGTGATGATAGGCACTGATTGTAGGGGTAACGAACTCACAACTGTAGTGGTGATAGGCACTGATTGTCGGGGTAACGACCATACAACTGTAGTGGTGATAGGCACTGATTGTAGGGGTAACGAACTCACAACTGCAGTGATGATAGGCACTGATTGTAGGGGTAACGACCTGACAACTGTAGTGGTGATAAGCACTGATTGTAGGGGTAACGACCTCACAACTGTAGTGGTGATAGGCACTAATTGTAGGGGTAACGACCTCACAACTGTAGTGGTGATAGGCACTGATTGTAGGGGTAACGACCTCACAACTGTAGTGATGATAGGCACTGATTGTAGGGGTAACGACCTCACAACTGTAGTGGTGATAGGCACTGATTGTAGGGGTAACGATCTCACAACTGTAGTGGTGATAGGCACTGATTGTAGTGGTAACGAACTCACAACTGTAGTGGTGATAGGCACTGATTGTAGGGGTAACGAACTCACAACTGTAGTGGTGATAGGCACTAATTGTAGGTGTAGCGAACTCACAACTGTAGTGGTGATAGGCACTGATTGTAGGGGTAACGATCTCACAACTGTAGTGGTGATAGGCACTGATTGTAGGGGTAGTGAACTCACGACTGTAGTGGTGATAGGCACTGATTGTAGGGGTAACGATCTCACAACTGTAGTGGTGATAGTAACTGATTGTAGGGGTAACGAACTCACAACTGTAGTGGTGATAGGCACTGATTGTAGGGGTAACGACCTGACAACTGCAGTGGTGATAGGCACTGATTGTAGGGGTAACGAACTCACAACTGTAGTGGTGATAGGCACTGATTGTAGGGATAACGAACTCACAACTGTAGTGGTGATAGGCACTGATTGTAGGGGTAACGACCTGACAACTGCAGTGGTGATAGACACTGATTGTAGGGGTAGCGAACTCACAACTAGTGGTGATAGGCAGTGATTGTACGGGTAACGAACTCACAACTGTAGTGGTGATAGGCACTGATTGTAGGGGTAACGACCTGACAACTGCAGTGGTGATAGGCACTGATTGTAGGGGTAACGAACTCACAACTGTTGTGATGATAGGCACTGATTGTAGGGGTAACGAACTCACAACTGTAGTGGTGATAGGCACTGATTGTCGGGGTAACGACCATACAACTGTAGTGGCGATAGGCACTGATTGTAGGGGTAACGAACTCACAACTGTAGTGATGATAGGCACTGATTGTAGGGGTAACGACCTGACAACTGTAGTGGTGATAAGCACTGATTGTAGGGGTAACGACCTCACAACTGTAGTGGTGATAGGCACTGATTGTAGGGGTAACGACCTCACAACTGTAGTGGTGATAGGCACTGATTGTAGGGGTAACGACCTCACAACTGTAGTGATGATAGGCACTGATTGTAGGGGTAACGACCTCACAACTGTAGTGGTGATAGGCACTGATTGTAGTGGTAGGGAACTCTCAACTGTAGTGGTGATAGGCACTGATTGTAGGGGTAACGATCTCACAACTGTAGTGGTGATAGGTACTGATTGTAGGGGTAACGAACTCACAACTGTAGTGGTGATGGGCACTGATGGTAGGGGTAGCGAACTCACAACTGTAGTGGTGATGGGCATTGATGGTAGGGGTAACGATCTCATAACTGTAGTGGTGATAGGCACTGATTGTAGTGGTAGGGAACTCACAACTGTAGTGGTGATAGGCACTGATTGTAGGGGTAACGATCTCATAACTGTAGTGGTGATAGGCACTGATTGTAGTGGTAGGGAACTCACAACTGTAGTGGTGATAGGCACTGATTGTAGGGGTAACGATCTCATAACTGTAGTGGTGATAGGCACTGATTGTAGGGGTAGCGAACTCACAACTGTAGTGGTGATGGGCACTGATGGTAGGGGTAACGATCTCATAACTGTAGTGGTGATAGGCACTGATTGTAGTGGTAGGGAACTCACAACTGTAGTGGTGATAGGCACTGATTGTAGGGGTAACGACCTCACAACTGTAGTGGTGATAGGCACTGATTGTAGTGGTAGGGAACTCACAACTGTAGTGGTGATAGGCACTGATTGTAGGGGTAACGATCTCATAACTGTAGTGGTGATAGGCACTGATTGTAGGGGTAGCGAACTCACAACTGTAGAGGTGATAGTCACTGATTGTAGGGGTAACGACCTGAAAACTGTAGTGGTGATAGGCACTCATTGTAGGGGTAACGAACTCACAACTGTAGTGGTGATAGGCACTGATTGTAGGGGTAACGAACTCACAACTGTAGTGGTGATAGGCACTGATTGTAGGGGTAGCGAAATCACAACTGTAGTGGTGATAGTAACTGATTGTAGGGGTAGCGAACTCACAACTGTAGTGGTGATAGGCACTGATTGTAGGGATAACGAACTCACAACTGTAGTGGTGATAGGCACTGATTGTAGGGGTAGCGAAATCACAACTGTAGTGATGATAGGCACTGATTGTAGTGGTAACGAACTCACAACTGTAGTGGTGATAGACACTGATTGTAGGGGTAACGAACCTACAACTGTAGTGGTGATAGGCACTGATTGTAGGGTTAACGAACTCACAACTGTAGTGGTGATGGGCACTGATTGTAGGGGTAACGACCTCACAACTGTAATGGTGATAGGCACTGATTGTATGGGTAACGACCTCACAACTGTAGTGGTGATAGACACTGATTGTAGGGGTAGCGAAATCACAACTGTAGTGGTGATAGGCACTGCTTGTAGGGGTAACGAACTCACAATTGTAGTGGTGATAGGCACTGATTGTATGGGTAGCGAAATCACAACTGTAGTGGTGATAGGCACTGATTGTAGGGGTAACGAACTCACAACTGTAGTGGTGATAGGCACTGATTGTAGGGGTAGCGAAATCACAACTGTAGTGGTGATAGGCACTGATTGTAGGGGTAACGAACTCACAACTGTAGTTGTGATAGGCAGATTGTAGGGTTAACGACCTCACAACTGTAGTGGTGATAGTCACTGATTGTAGGGGTAGTGAACTCACAACTGTAGTGGTGATAGGCACTGATTGTAGGGGTAACGAACTCACAACTGTACTGGTGATAGGCACTGATGGTAGGGGTAACGACCTCACAACTGTAGTGGTGATAAACACTGATTGTAGGGGTAACGACCTGACAACTGTAGTGGTGATAGGCACTGATTGTAGTGGTAACGAACTCACAACTGTAGTGGTGATAGTCACTGATTGTAGGGGTAACGAACTCACAACTGTAGTGGTGATAAACACTGATTGTAGGGGTAACGACCTGACAACTGTAGTGGTGATAGACACTGATTGTAGGGGTAACGACCTGACAACTGTAGTGGTGATAGGCACTGATTGTAGGGGTAACGAACTCACAACTGTAGTGGTGATAAGCACTGATTGTAGGGGTAACGAACTCACAACTGTAGTGATGATAGGCACTGATTGTAGGGGTAGCGAACTTACAACTGTAGTGGTGATAGGCACTGATTGTAGGGGTAACGAACTCACAACTGTAGTGGTGATAAGCACTGATTGTAGCGGTAACGAACTCACAACTGTAGTGGTGATGGGCACTGATTGTAGGGGTAACTAACTCACAACTGTAGTGGTGATAGGCACTGATTGTAGGGGTAACGAACTCACAACTGTAGTGGTGATAAGCACTGATTGTAGGGATAGCGAACTCACAACTGTAGTGGTGATAGGCACTGATTGTAGGGGTAACGATCTCACAACTGTAGTGGTAATATGCACTGATTGTAGGGGTAGTGAACTCACAACTGTAGTGGTGATAGGCACTGATTGTAGGGGTAACGATCTCACAACTGTAGTGGTGATAGTCACTGATTGTAGGGGTAACGATCTCACAACTGTAGTGGTAATAGGCACTGATTGTAGGGGTAGTGAACTCACAACTGTAGTGGTGATAGGCACTGATTGTAGGGGTAACGAACTCACAACTGTAGTGGTGATAGTCACTGATTGTAGGGGTAACGAACTCACAACTGTAGTGGTGATAGGCACTGATTGTAGGGGTAACGATCTCACAACTGTAGTGGTGATAGGCACTGATTGTAGGGGTAGTGAACTCACAACTGTAGTGGCGATAGGCACTGATTGTAGGGGTAACGATCTCACAACTGTAGTGGTGATAGTCACTGATTGTAGGGGTAACGAACTCACAACTGCAGTGGTGATAGGCACTGATTGTAGGGGTAACGAACTCACAACTGTAGTGGTGATAGGCACTGATTGTAGGGATAACGAACTCACAACTGTAGTGGTGATAGGCACTGATTGTAGGGGTAACGACCTGACAACTGCAGTGGTGATAGACACTGATTGTAGGGGTAGCGAACTCACAACTAGTGGTGATAGGCAGTGATTGTACGGGTAACGAACTCACAACTGTAGTGGTGATAGGCACTGATTGTAGGGGTAACGACCTGACAACTGCAGTGGTGATAGGCACTGATTGTAGGGGTAACGAACTCACAACTGTAGTGATGATAGGCACTGATTGTAGGGGTAACGAACTCACAACTGTAGTGGTGATAGGCACTGATTGTCGGGGTAACGACCATACAACTGTAGTGGTGATAGGCACTGATTGTAGGGGTAACGAACTCACAACTGCAGTGATGATAGGCACTGATTGTAGGGGTAACGACCTGACAACTGTAGTGGTGATAAGCACTGATTGTAGGGGTAACGACCTCACAACTGTAGTGGTGATAGGCACTAATTGTAGGGGTAACGACCTCACAACTGTAGTGGTGATAGGCACTGATTGTAGGGGTAACGACCTCACAACTGTAGTGATGATAGGCACTGATTGTAGGGGTAACGACCTCACAACTGTAGTGGTGATAGGCACTGATTGTAGTGGTAGGGAACTCACAACTGTAGTGGTGATAGGCACTGATTGTAGGGGTAACGATCTCACAACTGTAGTGGTGATAGGTACTGATTGTAGGGGTAACGAACTCACAACTGTAGTGGTGATGGGCACTGATGGTAGGGGTAGCGAACTCACAACTGTAGTGGTGATGGGCACTGATGGTAGGGGTAACGAACTCATAACTGTAGTGGTGATAGGCACTGATTGTAGGGGTAACGATCTCACAACTGTAGTGGTGATAGGCATTGATTGTAGGGGTAGCGAACTCACAACTGTAGTGGTGATAGTCACTGATTGTAGGGGTAACGACCTCAAAACTGTAGTGGTGATAGGCACTCATTGTAGGGGTAACGAACTCACAACTGTAGTGGTGATAGGCACTGATTGTAGGGGTAACGAACTCACAACTGTAGTGGTGATAGGCACTGATTGTAGGGGTAGCGAAATCACAACTGTAGTGGTGATAGTAACTGATTGTAGGGGTAGCGAACTCACAACTGTAGTGGTGATAGGCACTGATTGTAGGGATAACGAACTCACAACTGTAGTGGTGATAGGCACTGATTGTAGGGGTAGCGAAATCACAACTGTAGTGATGATAGGCACTGATTGTAGTGGTAACGAACTCACAACTGTAGTGGTGATAGACACTGATTGTAGGGGTAACGAACCCACAACTGTAGTGGTGATAGGCACTGATTGTAGGGGTAGCGAAATCACAACTGTAGTGATGATAGGCACTGATTGTAGTGGTAACGAACTCACAACTGTAGTGGTGATAGACACTGATTGTAGGGGTAACGAACTCACAACTGTAGAGGTGATAGGCACTGATTATAGGGGTAACGAACTCACAACTGCAGTGGTGATGTGCACTGACTGTAGGGGTAGCGAACTCACAACTGTAGTGGTGATAGACACTGATTGTAGGGGTAACGAACTCACAACTGTAGTGGTGATAGGCAGTGATTGTAGGGGTAACGAACTCACAACTGTAGTGGTGATAGGCACTGATTGTAGGGGTAACGAACTCACAACTGTAGTGGTGACAGGCATTGATTGTAGGGTTAACGAACTCACAACTGTAGTGGTGATAGGCACTGATTGTGTGGGTAACGACCTCACAACTGTAGTGGTGATAGGCACTGATTGTAGGGGTAACGAACTCACAACTGTAGTGGTGATAGACACTGATTGTAGGGGTAACGACCGCACAACTGTAGTGGTGATGGGCACCGATTGTAGGTGTAACGACCTCACAACTGTAGTGGTGATAGGCACTGATTGTAGGGGTAACGAACTCACAACTGTAGTGGTGATAGGTACTGATTGTAAGGTTAACGAACTCACAACTGTAGTGGTGATAGGCACTGATTGTAGGGGTAACGAACTGACAACTGTAGTGGTGATAGGCAGATTGTAGGGGTAACGAACTCACAACTGTAGTGGTGATAGTCACTGATTGTAGGGGTAGTGAACTCACAACTGTAGTGGTGATAGGCACTGATTGTAGGGGTAACGAACTCACAACTGTAGTGGTGATAGGCACTGATTATAGGGGTAACGAACTCACAACTGTAGTGGTGATAGGCACTGATTGTAGGGGTAACGAACTCACAACTGTAGTGGTGATAGGCACTGATTGTAGGGGTAACGATCTCACAACTGTAGTGGTGATAGGCACTGATTGTAGTGGTAACGAACTCACAACTGTAGTGGTGATAGGCACTGATTGTAGGGGTAACGAACTCACAACTGTAGTGGTGATAGGCACTAATTGTAGGTGTAGCGAACTCACAACTGTAGTGGTGATAGGCACTGATTGTAGGGGTAACGATCTCACAACTGTAGTGGTGATAGGCACTGATTGTAGGGGTAGTGAACTCACGACTGTAGTGGTGATAGGCACTGATTGTAGGGGTAACGATCTCACAACTGTAGTGGTGATAGTCACTGATTGTAGGGGTAACGAACTCACAACTGTAGTGGTGATAGGCACTGATTGTAGGGGTAACGACCTGACAACTGCAGTGGTGATAGGCACTGATTGTAGGGGTAACGAACTCACAACTGTAGTGGTGATAGGCACTGATTGTAGGGATAACGAACTCACAACTGTAGTGGTGATAGGCACTGATTGTAGGGGTAACGACCTGACAACTGCAGTGGTGATAGACACTGATTGTAGGGGTAGCGAACTCACAACTAGTGGTGATAGGCAGTGATTGTACGGGTAACGAACTCACAACTGTAGTGGTGATAGGCACTGATTGTAGGGGTAACGACCTGACAACTGCAGTGGTGATAGGCACTGATTGTAGGGGTAACGAACTCACAACTGTTGTGATGATAGGCACTGATTGTAGGGGTAACGAACTCACAACTGTAGTGGTGATAGGCACTGATTGTCGGGGTAACGACCATACAACTGTAGTGGCGATAGGCACTGATTGTAGGGGTAACGAACTCACAACTGTAGTGATGATAGGCACTGATTGTAGGGGTAACGACCTGACAACTGTAGTGGTGATAAGCACTAATTGTAGGGGTAACGACCTCACAACTGTAGTGGTGATAGGCACTGATTGTAGGGGTAACGACCTCACAACTGTAGTGGTGATAGGCACTGATTGTAGGGGTAACGACCTCACAACTGTAGTGATGATAGGCACTGATTGTAGGGGTAACGACCTCACAACTGTAGTGGTGATAGGCACTGATTGTAGTGGTAGGGTACTCTCAACTGTAGTGGTGATAGGCACTGATTGTAGGGGTAACGATCTCACAACTGTAGTGGTGATAGGTACTGATTGTAGGGTTAACGAACTCACAACTGTAGTGGTGATGGGCACTGATGGTAGGGGTAGCGAACTCACAACTGTAGTGGTGATGGGCACTGATGGTAGGGGTAACGATCTCATAACTGTAGTGGTGATAGGCACTGATTGTAGTGGTAGGGAACTCACAACTGTAGTGGTGATAGGCACTGATTGTAGGGGTAACGATCTCATAGCTGTAGTGGTGATAGGCACTGATTGTAGTGGTAGGGAACTCACAACTGTAGTGGTGATAGGCACTGATTGTAGGGGTAACGATCTCATAACTGTAGTGGTGATAGGCACTGATTGTAGGGGTAGCGAACTCACAACTGTAGTGGTGATGGGCACTGATGGTAGGGGTAACGATCTCATAACTGTAGTGGTGATAGGCACTGATTGTAGTGGTAGGGAACTCACAACTGTAGTGGTGATAGGCACTGATTGTAGGGGTAACGACCTCACAACTGTAGTGGTGATAGGCACTGATTGTAGTGGTAGGGAACTCACAACTGTAGTGGTGATAGGCACTGATTGTAGGGGTAACGATCTCATAACTGTAGTGGTGATAGGCACTGATTGTAGGGGTAGCGAACTCACAACTGTAGTGGTGATAGTCACTGATTGTAGGGGTAACGACCTGAAAACTGTAGTGGTGATAGGCACTCATTGTAGGGGTAACGAACTCACAACTGTAGTGGTGATAGGCACTGATTGTAGGGGTAACGAACTCACAACTGTAGTGGTGATAGGCACTGATTGTAGGGGTAGCGAAATCACAACTGTAGTGGTGATAGTAACTGATTGTAGGGGTAGCGAACTCACAACTGTAGTGGTGATAGGCACTGATTGTAGGGACAACGAACTCACAACTGTAGTGGTGATAGGCACTGATTGTAGGGGTAGCGAAATCACAACTGTAGTGATGATAGGCACTGATTGTAGTGGTAACGAACTCACAACTGTAGTGGTGATAGACACTGATTGTAGGGGTAACGAACCTACAACTGTAGTGGTGATAGGCACTGATTGTAGGGTTAACGAACTCACAACTGTAGTGGTGATGGGCACTGATTGTAGGGGTAACGACCTCACAACTGTAATGGTGATAGGCACTGATTGTATGGGTAACGACCTCACAACTGTAGTGGTGATAGACACTGATTGTAGGGGTAGCGAAATCACAACTGTAGTGGTGATAGGCACTGCTTGTAGGGGTAACGAACTCACAATTGTAGTGGTGATAGGCACTGATTGTATGGGTAGCGAAATCACAACTGTAGTGGTGATAGGCACTGATTGTAGGGGTAACGAACTCACAACTGTAGTGGTGATAGGCACTGATTGTAGGGGTAGCGAAATCACAACTGTAGTGGTGATAGGCACTGATTGTAGGGGTAACGAACTCACAACTGTAGTTGTGATAGGCAGATTGTAGGGTTAACGACCTCACAACTGTAGTGGTGATAGTCACTGATTGTAGGGGTAGTGAACTCACAACTGTAGTGGTGATAGGCACTGATTGTAGGGGTAACGAACTCACAACTGTACTGGTGATAGGCACTGATTGTAGGGGTAACGACCTCACAACTGTAGTGGTGATAAACACTGATTGTAGGGGTAACGACCTGACAACTGTAGTGGTGATAGGCACTGATTGTAGTGGTAACGAACTCACAACTGTAGTGGTGATAGTCACTGATTGTAGGGGTAACGAACTCACAACTGTAGTGGTGATAAACACTGATTGTAGGGGTAACGACCTGACAACTGTAGTGGTGATAGACACTGATTGTAGGGGTAACGACCTGACAACTGTAGTGGTGATAGGCACTGATTGTAGGGGTAACGAACTCACAACTGTAGTGGTGATAAGCACTGATTGTAGGGGTAACGAACTCACAACTGTAGTGATGATAGGCACTGATTGTAGGGGTAGCGAACTTACAACTGTAGTGGTGATAGGCACTGATTGTAGGGGTAACGAACTCACAACTGTAGTGGTGATAAGCACTGATTGTTGCGGTAACGAACTCACAACTGTAGTGGTGATGGGCACTGATTGTAGGGGTAACTAACTCACAACTGTAGTGGTGATAGGCACTGATTGTAGGGGTAACGAACTCACAACTGTAGTGGTGATAAGCACTGATTGTAGGGGTAGCGAACTCACAACTGTAGTGGTGATAGGCACTGATTGTAGGGGTAACGATCTCACAACTGTAGTGGTAATATGCACTGATTGTAGGGGTAGTGAACTCACAACTGTAGTGGTGATAGGCACTGATTGTAGGGGTAACGATCTCACAACTGTAGTGGTGATAGTCACTGATTGTAGGGGTAACGATCTCACAACTGTAGTGGTAATAGGCACTGATTGTAGGGGTAGTGAACTCACAACTGTAGTGGTGATAGGCACTGATTGTAGGGGTAACGAACTCACAACTGTAGTGGTGATAGTCACTGATTGTAGGGGTAACGAACTCACAACTGTAGTGGTGATAGGCACTGATTGTAGGGGTAACGATCTCACAACTGTAGTGGTGATAGGCACTGATTGTAGGGGTAGTGAACTCACAACTGTAGTGGCGATAGGCACTGATTGTAGGGGTAACGATCTCACAACTGTAGTGGTGATAGTCACTGATTGTAGGGGTAACGAACTCACAACTGCAGTGGTGATAGGCACTGATTGTAGGGGTAACGAACTCACAACTGTAGTGGTGATAGGCACTGATTGTAGGGATAACGAACTCACAACTGTAGTGGTGATAGGCACTGATTGTAGGGGTAACGACCTGACAACTGCAGTGGTGATAGACACTGATTGTAGGGGTAGCGAACTCACAACTAGTGGTGATAGGCAGTGATTGTACGGGTAACGAACTCACAACTGTAGTGGTGATAGGCACTGATTGTAGGGGTAACGACCTGACAACTGCAGTGGTGATAGGCACTGATTGTAGGGGTAACGAACTCACAACTGTAGTGATGATAGGCACTGATTGTAGGGGTAACGAACTCACAACTGTAGTGGTGATAGGCACTGATTGTCGGGGTAACGACCATACAACTGTAGTGGTGATAGGCACTGATTGTAGGGGTAACAAACTCACAACTGCAGTGATGATAGGCACTGATTGTAGGGGTAACGACCTGACAACTGTAGTGGTGATAAGCACTGATTGTAGGGGTAACGACCTCACAACTGTAGTGGTGATAGGCACTAATTGTAGGGGTAACGACCTCACAACTGTAGTGGTGATAGGCACTGATTGTAGGGGTAACGACCTCACAACTGTAGTGATGATAGGCACTGATTGTAGGGGTAACGACCTCACAACTGTAGTGGTGATAGGCACTGATTGTAGTGGTAGGGAACTCACAACTGTAGTGGTGATAGGCACTGATTGTAGGGGTAACGATCTCACAACTGTAGTGGTGATAGGTACTGATTGTAGGGGTAACGAACTCACAACTGTAGTGGTGATGGGCACTGATGGTAGGGGTAGCGAACTCACAACTGTAGTGGTGATGGGCACTGATGGTAGGGGTAACGAACTCATAACTGTAGTGGTGATAGGCACTGATTGTAGGGGTAACGATCTCACAACTGTAGTGGTGATAGGCATTGATTGTAGGGGTAGCGAACTCACAACTGTAGTGGTGATAGTCACTGATTGTAGGGGTAACGACCTCAAAACTGTAGTGGTGATAGGCACTCATTGTAGGGGTAACGAACTCACAACTGTAGTGGTGATAGGCACTGATTGTAGGGGTAACGAACTCACAACTGTAGTGATGATAGGCACTGATTGTAGGGGTAGCGAACTTACAACTGTAGTGGTGATAGGCACTGATTGTAGGGGTAACGAACTCACAACTGTAGTGGTGATAAGCACTGATTGTTGCGGTAACGAACTCACAACTGTAGTGGTGATGGGCACTGATTGTAGGGGTAACTAACTCACAACTGTAGTGGTGATAGGCACTGATTGTAGGGGTAACGAACTCACAACTGTAGTGGTGATAAGCACTGATTGTAGGGGTAGCGAACTCACAACTGTAGTGGTGATAGGCACTGATTGTAGGGGTAACGATCTCACAACTGTAGTGGTAATATGCACTGATTGTAGGGGTAGTGAACTCACAACTGTAGTGGTGATAGGCACTGATTGTAGGGGTAACGATCTCACAACTGTAGTGGTGATAGTCACTGATTGTAGGGGTAACGATCTCACAACTGTAGTGGTAATAGGCACTGATTGTAGGGGTAGTGAACTCACAACTGTAGTGGTGATAGGCACTGATTGTAGGGGTAACGAACTCACAACTGTAGTGGTGATAGTCACTGATTGTAGGGGTAACGAACTCACAACTGTAGTGGTGATAGGCACTGATTGTAGGGGTAACGATCTCACAACTGTAGTGGTGATAGGCACTGATTGTAGGGGTAGTGAACTCACAACTGTAGTGGCGATAGGCACTGATTGTAGGGGTAACGATCTCACAACTGTAGTGGTGATAGTCACTGATTGTAGGGGTAACGAACTCACAACTGCAGTGGTGATAGGCACTGATTGTAGGGGTAACGAACTCACAACTGTAGTGGTGATAGGCACTGATTGTAGGGATAACGAACTCACAACTGTAGTGGTGATAGGCACTGATTGTAGGGGTAACGACCTGACAACTGCAGTGGTGATAGACACTGATTGTAGGGGTAGCGAACTCACAACTAGTGGTGATAGGCAGTGATTGTACGGGTAACGAACTCACAACTGTAGTGGTGATAGGCACTGATTGTAGGGGTAACGACCTGACAACTGCAGTGGTGATAGGCACTGATTGTAGGGGTAACGAACTCACAACTGTAGTGATGATAGGCACTGATTGTAGGGGTAACGAACTCACAACTGTAGTGGTGATAGGCACTGATTGTCGGGGTAACGACCATACAACTGTAGTGGTGATAGGCACTGATTGTAGGGGTAACAAACTCACAACTGCAGTGATGATAGGCACTGATTGTAGGGGTAACGACCTGACAACTGTAGTGGTGATAAGCACTGATTGTAGGGGTAACGACCTCACAACTGTAGTGGTGATAGGCACTAATTGTAGGGGTAACGACCTCACAACTGTAGTGGTGATAGGCACTGATTGTAGGGGTAACGACCTCACAACTGTAGTGATGATAGGCACTGATTGTAGGGGTAACGACCTCACAACTGTAGTGGTGATAGGCACTGATTGTAGTGGTAGGGAACTCACAACTGTAGTGGTGATAGGCACTGATTGTAGGGGTAACGATCTCACAACTGTAGTGGTGATAGGTACTGATTGTAGGGGTAACGAACTCACAACTGTAGTGGTGATGGGCACTGATGGTAGGGGTAGCGAACTCACAACTGTAGTGGTGATGGGCACTGATGGTAGGGGTAACGAACTCATAACTGTAGTGGTGATAGGCACTGATTGTAGGGGTAACGATCTCACAACTGTAGTGGTGATAGGCATTGATTGTAGGGGTAGCGAACTCACAACTGTAGTGGTGATAGTCACTGATTGTAGGGGTAACGACCTCAAAACTGTAGTGGTGATAGGCACTCATTGTAGGGGTAACGAACTCACAACTGTAGTGGTGATAGGCACTGATTGTAGGGGTAACGAACTCACAACTGTAGTGGTGATAGGCACTGATTGTAGGGGTAGCGAAATCACAACTGTAGTGGTGATAGTAACTGATTGTAGGGGTAGCGAACTCACAACTGTAGTGGTGATAGGCACTGATTGTAGGGATAACGAACTCACAACTGTAGTGGTGATAGGCACTGATTGTAGGGGTAGCGAAATCACAACTGTAGTGATGATAGGCACTGATTGTAGTGGTAACGAACTCACAACTGTAGTGGTGATAGACACTGATTGTAGGGGTAACGAACCCACAACTGTAGTGGTGATAGGCACTGATTGTAGGGTTAACGAACTCACAACTGTAGTGGTGATGGGCACTGATTGTAGGGGTAAAGACCTCACAACTGTAATGGTGATAGGCACTGCTTGTAGGGGTAACGAACTCACAATTGTAGTGGTGATAGGCACTGATTGTATGGGTAGCAAAATCACAACTGTAGTGGTGATAGGCACTGATTGTAGGGGTAACGAACTCACAACTGTAGTGGTGATAGGCACTGATTGTAGGGGTAGCGAAATCACAACTGTAGTGGTGATAGGCACTGATTGTAGGGGTAACGAACTCACAACTGTAGTGGTGATAGGCAGATTGTAGGGTTAACGACCTCACAACTGTAGTGGTGATAGTCACTGATTGTAGGGGTAGTGAACTCACAACTGTAGTGGTGATAGGCACTGATTGTAGGGGTAACGAACTCACAACTGTACTGGTGATAGGCACTGATTGTAGGGGTAACGACCTCACAACTGTAGTGGTGATAAACACTGATTGTAGGGGTAACGACCTGACAACTGTAGTGGTGATAGGCACTGATTGTAGTGGTAACGAACTCACAACTGTAGTGGTGATAGGCACTGATTGTAGGGGTAACGAACTCACAACTGTAGTGGTGATAAACACTGATTGTAGGGGTAACGACCTGACAACTGTAGTGGTGATAGACACTGATTGTAGGGGTAACGACCTGACAACTGTAGTGATGATAGGCACTGATTGTAGGGGTAACGAACTCACAACTGTAGTGGTGATAAGCACTGATTGTAGGGGTAACGAACTCACAACTGTAGTGATGATAGGCACTGATTGTAGGGGTAGCGAACTTACAACTGTAGTGGTGATAGGCACTGATTGTAGGGGTAACGAACTCACAACTGTAGTGGTGATAAGCACTGATTGTAGGGGTAACGGACTCACAACTGTAGTGGTGATAGGCACTGATTGTAGGGGTAACGAACTCAAAACTGTAGTGGTGATAGGCACTGATTGTAGGGGTAACGAACTCACAACTGTAGTGGTGATAAGCACTGATTGTAGGGGTAGCGAACTCACAACTGTAGTGGTGATAGGCACTGATTGTAGGGGTAACGATCTCACAACTGTAGTGGTAATAGGCACTGATTGTAGGGGTAGTGAACTCACAACTGTAGTGGTGATAGGCACTGATTGTAGGGGTAACGATCTCACAACTGTAGTGGTGATAGTCACTGATTGTAGGGGTAACGATCTCACAACTGTAGTGGTAATAGGCACTGATTGTAGGGGTAGTGAACTCACAACTGTAGTGGTGATAGGCACTGATTGTAGGGGTAACGAACTCACAACTGTAGTGGTGATAGTCACTGATTGTAGGGGTAACGAACTCACAACTGTAGTGGTGATAGGCACTGATTGTAGGGGTAACGATCTCACAACTGTAGTGGTGATAGGCACTGATTGTAGGGGTAGTGAACTCACAACTGTAGTGGCGATAGGCACTGACTGTAGGGGTAACGATCTCACAACTGTAGTGGTGATAGTCACTGATTGTAGGGGTAACGAACTCACAACTGTAGTGGTGATAGGCACTGATTGTAGGGGTAACGACCTGACAACTGCAGTGGTGATAGGCACTGATTGTAGGGGTAACGAACTCACAACTGTAGTGGTGATAGGCACTGATTGTAGGGATAATGAACTCACAACTGTAGTGGTGATAGGCACTGATTGTAGGGGTAGCGAACTCACAACTAGTGGTGATAGGCAGTGATTGTACGGGTAACGAACTCACAACTGTAGTGGTGATAAACACTGATTGTAGGGGTAACGACCTGACAACTGTAGTGGTGATAGAAACTGATTGTAGGGGTAACGACCTGACAACTGTAGTGGTGATAGGCACTGATTGTAGGGGTAACGAACTCACAACTGTAGTGGTGATAAGCACTGATTGTAGGGGTAACGAACTCACAACTGTAGTGATGATAGGCACTGATTGTAGGGGTAGCGAACTTACAACTGTTGTGGTGATAGGCACTGATTGTAGGGGTAACGAACTCACAACTGTAGTGATGATAGGCACTGATTGTAGGGGTAGCGAACTTACAACTGTAGTGGTGATAGGCACTGATTGTAGGGGTAACGAACTCACAACTGTAGTGGTGATAAGCACTGATTGTAGGGGTAACGGACTCACAACTGTAGTGGTGATAGGCACTGATTGTAGGGGTAACGAACTCAAAACTGTAGTGGTGATAGGCACTGATTGTAGGGGTAACGAACTCACAACTGTAGTGGTGATAAGCACTGATTGTAGGGGTAGCGAACTCACAACTGTAGTGGTGATAGGCACTGATTGTAGGGGTAACGATCTCACAACTGTAGTGGTAATAGGCACTGATTGTAGGGGTAGTGAACTCACAACTGTAGTGGTGATAGGCACTGATTGTAGGGGTAACGATCTCACAACTGTAGTGGTGATAGTCACTGATTGTAGGGGTAACGATCTCACAACTGTAGTGGTAATAGGCACTGATTGTAGGGGTAGTGAACTCACAACTGTAGTGGTGATAGGCACTGATTGTAGGGGTAACGAACTCACAACTGTAGTGGTGATAGTCACTGATTGTAGGGGTAACGAACTCACAACTGTAGTGGTGATAGGCACTGATTGTAGGGGTAACGATCTCACAACTGTAGTGGTGATAGGCACTGATTGTAGGGGTAGTGAACTCACAACTGTAGTGGCGATAGGCACTGACTGTAGGGGTAACGATCTCACAACTGTAGTGGTGATAGTCACTGATTGTAGGGGTAACGAACTCACAACTGTAGTGGTGATAGGCACTGATTGTAGGGGTAACGACCTGACAACTGCAGTGGTGATAGGCACTGATTGTAGGGGTAACGAACTCACAACTGTAGTGGTGATAGGCACTGATTGTAGGGATAATGAACTCACAACTGTAGTGGTGATAGGCACTGATTGTAGGGGTAGCGAACTCACAACTAGTGGTGATAGGCAGTGATTGTACGGGTAACGAACTCACAACTGTAGTGGTGATAAACACTGATTGTAGGGGTAACGACCTGACAACTGTAGTGGTGATAGAAACTGATTGTAGGGGTAACGACCTGACAACTGTAGTGGTGATAGGCACTGATTGTAGGGGTAACGAACTCACAACTGTAGTGGTGATAAGCACTGATTGTAGGGGTAACGAACTCACAACTGTAGTGATGATAGGCACTGATTGTAGGGGTAGCGAACTTACAACTGTAGTGGTGATAGGCACTGATTGTAGGGGTAACGAACTCACAACTGTAGTGGTGATAAGCACTGATTGTAGCGGTAACGAACTCACAACTGTAGTGGTGATGGGCACTGATTGTAGGGGTAACTAACTCACAACTGTAGTGGTGATAGGCACTGATTGTAGGGGTAACGAACTCACAACTGTAGTGGTGATAAGCACTGATTGTAGGGGTAGCGAACTCACAACTGTAGTGGTGATAGGCACTGATTGTAGGGGTAACGATCTCACAACTGTAGTGGTAATATGCACTGATTGTAGGGGTAGTGAACTCACAACTGTAGTGGTGATAGGCACTGATTGTAGGGGTAACGATCTCACAACTGTAGTGGTGATAGTCACTGATTGTAGGGGTAACGATCTCACAACTGTAGTGGTAATAGGCACTGATTGTAGGGGTAGTGAACTCACAACTGTAGTGGTGATAGGCACTGATTGTAGGGGTAACGAACTCACAACTGTAGTGGTGATAGTCACTGATTGTAGGGGTAACGAACTCACAACTGTAGTGGTGATAGGCACTGATTGTAGGGGTAACGATCTCACAACTGTAGTGGTGATAGGCACTGATTGTAGGGGTAGTGAACTCACAACTGTAGTGGCGATAGGCACTGATTGTAGGGGTAACGATCTCACAACTGTAGTGGTGATAGGCACTGATTGTAGGGGTAACGAACTCACAACTGCAGTGGTGATAGGCACTGATTGTAGGGGTAACGAACTCACAACTGTAGTGGTGATAGGCACTGATTGTAGGGATAACGAACTCACAACTGTAGTGGTGATAGGCACTGATTGTAGGGATAACGACCTGACAACTGCAGTGGTGATAGACACTGATTGTAGGGGTAGCGAACTCACAACTAGTGGTGATAGGCACTGATTGTAGGGGTAACGAACTCACAACTGCAGTGATGATAGGCACTGATTGTAGGGGTAACGACCTGACAACTGTAGTGGTGATAAGCACTGATTGTAGGGGTAACGACCTCACAACTGTAGTGGTGATAGGCACTAATTGTAGGGGTAACGACCTCACAACTGTAGTGGTGATAGGCACTGATTGTAGGGGTAACGACCTCACAACTGTAGTGATGATAGGCACTGATTGTAGGGGTAACGACCTCACAACTGTAGTGGTGATAGGCACTGATTGTAGTGGTAGGGAACTCACAACTGTAGTGGTGATAGGCACTGATTGTAGGGGTAACGATCTCACAACTGTAGTGGTGATAGGTACTGATTGTAGGGGTAACGAACTCACAACTGTAGTGGTGATGGGCACTGATGGTAGGGGTAGCGAACTCACAACTGTAGTGGTGATGGGCACTGATGGTAGGGGTAACGAACTCATAACTGTAGTGGTGATAGGCACTGATTGTAGGGGTAACGATCTCACAACTGTAGTGGTGATAGGCATTGATTGTAGGGGTAGCGAACTCACAACTGTAGTGGTGATAGTCACTGATTGTAGGGGTAACGACCTCAAAACTGTAGTGGTGATAGGCACTCATTGTAGGGGTAACGAACTCACAACTGTAGTGGTGATAGGCACTGATTGTAGGGGTAACGAACTCACAACTGTAGTGGTGATAGGCACTGATTGTAGGGGTAGCGAAATCACAACTGTAGTGGTGATAGTAACTGATTGTAGGGGTAGCGAACTCACAACTGTAGTGGTGATAGGCACTGATTGTAGGGATAACGAACTCACAACTGTAGTGGTGATAGGCACTGATTGTAGGGGTAGCGAAATCACAACTGTAGTGATGATAGGCACTGATTGTAGTGGTAACGAACTCACAACTGTAGTGGTGATAGACACTGATTGTAGGGGTAACGAACCCACAACTGTAGTGGTGATAGGCACTGATTGTAGGGTTAACGAACTCACAACTGTAGTGGTGATGGGCACTGATTGTAGGGGTAAAGACCTCACAACTGTAATGGTGATAGGCACTGATTGTATGGGTAACTACCTCACAACTGTAGTGGTGATAGACACTGATTGTAGGGGTAGCGAAATCACAACTGTAGTGGTGATAGGCACTGCTTGTAGGGGTAACGAACTCACAATTGTAGTGGTGATAGGCACTGATTGTATGGGTAGCAAAATCACAACTGTAGTGGTGATAGGCACTGATTGTAGGGGTAACGAACTCACAACTGTAGTGGTGATAGGCACTGATTGTAGGGGTAGCGAAATCACAACTGTAGTGGTGATAGGCACTGATTGTAGGGGTAACGAACTCACAACTGTAGTGGTGATAGGCAGATTGTAGGGTTAACGACCTCACAACTGTAGTGGTGATAGTCACTGATTGTAGGGGTAGTGAACTCACAACTGTAGTGGTGATAGGCACTGATTGTAGGGGTAACGAACTCACAACTGTACTGGTGATAGGCACTGATTGTAGGGGTAACGACCTCACAACTGTAGTGGTGATAAACACTGATTGTAGGGGTAACGACCTGACAACTGTAGTGGTTATAGGCACTGATTGTAGTGGTAACGAACTCACAACTGTAGTGGTGATAGGCACTGATTGTAGGGGTAACGAACTCACAACTGTAGTGGTGATAAACACTGATTGTAGGGGTAACGACCTGACAACTGTAGTGGTGATAGACACTGATTGTAGGGGTAACGACCTGACAACTGTAGTGGTGATAGGCACTGATTGTAGGGGTAACGAACTCACAACTGTAGTGGTGATAAGCACTGATTGTAGGGGTAACGAACTCACAACTGTAGTGATGATAGGCACTGATTGTAGGGGTAGCGAACTTACAACTGTAGTGGTGATAGGCACTGATTGTAGGGGTAACGAACTCACAACTGTAGTGGTGATAGGCACTGATTGTAGGGGTAACGAACTCACAACTGTAGTGGTGATAAGCACTGATTGTAGGGGTAGCGAACTCACAACTGTAGTGGTGATAGGCACTGATTGTAGGGGTAACGATCTCACAACTGTAGTGGTAATAGGCACTGATTGTAGGGGTAGTGAACTCACAACTGTAGTGGTGATAGGCACTGATTGTAGGGGTAACGATCTCACAACTGTAGTGGTGATAGTCACTGATTGTAGGGGTAACGATCTCACAACTGTAGTGGTAATAGGCACTGATTGTAGGGGTAGAGAACTCACAACTGTAGTGGTGATAGGCACTGATTGTAGGGGTAACGAACTCACAACTGTAGTGGTGATAGTCACTGATTGTAGGGGTAACGAACTCACAACTGTAGTGGTGATAGGCACTGATTGTAGGGGTAACGATCTCACAACTGTAGTGGTGATAGGCACTGATTGTAGGGGTAGTGAACTCACAACTGTAGTGGCGATAGGCACTGACTGTAGGGGTAACGATCTCACAACTGTAGTGGTGATAGTCACTGATTGTAGGGGTAACGAACTCACAACTGTAGTGGTGATAGGCACTGATTGTAGGGGTAACGACCTGACAACTGCAGTGGTGATAGGCACTGATTGTAGGGGTAACGAACTCACAACTGTAGTGGTGATAGGCACTGATTGTAGGGATAATGAACTCACAACTGTAGTGGTGATAGGCACTGATTGTAGGGGTAGCGAACTCACAACTAGTGGTGATAGGCAGTGATTGTACGGGTAACGAACTCACAACTGTAGTGGTGATAGGCACTGATTGTAGGGGTAACGACCTGACAACTGCAGTGGTGATAGGCACTGATTGTAGGGGTAACGAACTCACAACTGTAGTGGTGATAGGCACTGATTGTAGGGATAATGAACTCACAACTGTAGTGGTGATAGGCACTGATTGTAGGGGTAGCGAACTCACAACTAGTGGTGATAGGCAGTGATTGTACGGGTAACGAACTCACAACTGTAGTGGTGATAAACACTGATTGTAGGGGTAACGACCTGACAACTGTAGTGGTGATAGACACTGATTGTAGGGGTAACGACCTGACAACTGTAGTGGTGATAGGCACTGATTGTAGGGGTAACGAACTCACAACTGTAGTGGTGATAAGCACTGATTGTAGGGGTAACGAACTCACAACTGTAGTGATGATAGGCACTGATTGTAGGGGTAGCGAACTTACAACTGTAGTGGTGATAGGCACTGATTGTAGGGGTAACGAACTCACAACTGTAGTGGTGATAAGCACTGATTGTAGCGGTAACGAACTCACAACTGTAGTGGTGATGGGCACTGATTGTAGGGGTAACTAACTCACAACTGTAGTGGTGATAGGCACTGATTGTAGGGGTAACGACCTGACAACTGTAGTGGTGATAGGCACTGATTGTAGGGGTAACGAACTCACAACTGTAGTGGTGATAAGCACTGATTGTAGGGGTAACGAACTCACAACTGTAGTGATGATAGGCACTGATTGTAGGGGTAGCGAACTTACAACTGTAGTGGTGATAGGCACTGATTGTAGGGGTAACGAACTCACAACTGTAGTGGTGATAAGCACTGATTGTAGCGGTAACGAACTCACAACTGTAGTGGTGATGGGCACTGATTGTAGGGGTAACTAACTCACAACTGTAGTGGTGATAGGCACTGATTGTAGGGGTAACGAACTCACAACTGTAGTGGTGATAAGCACTGATTGTAGGGGTAGCGACCTCACAACTGTAGTGGTGATAGGCACTGATTGTAGGGGTAACGATCTCACAACTGTAGTGGTAATATGCACTGATTGTAGGGGTAGTGAACTCACAACTGTAGTGGTGATAGGCACTGATTGTAGGGGTAACGATCTCACAACTGTAGTGGTGATAGTCACTGATTGTAGGGGTAACGATCTCACAACTGTAGTGGTAATAGGCACTGATTGTAGGGGTAGTGAACTCACAACTGTAGTGGTGATAGGCACTGATTGTAGGGGTAACGAACTCACAACTGTAGTGGTGATAGTCACTGATTGTAGGGGTAACGAACTCACAACTGTAGTGGTGATAGGCACTGATTGTAGGGGTAACGATCTCACAACTGTAGTGGTGATAGGCACTGATTGTAGGGGTAGTGAACTCACAACTGTAGTGGCGATAGGCACTGATTGTAGGGGTAACGATCTCACAACTGTAGTGGTGATAGTCACTGATTGTAGGGGTAACGAACTCACAACTGCAGTGGTGATAGGCACTGATTGTAGGGGTAACGAACTCACAACTGTAGTGGTGATAGGCACTGATTGTAGGGATAACGAACTCACAACTGTAGTGGTGATAGGCACTGATTGTAGGGGTAACGACCTGACAACTGCAGTGGTGATAGACACTGATTGTAGGGGTAGCGAACTCACAACTAGTGGTGATAGGCAGTGATTGTACGGGTAACGAACTCACAACTGTAGTGGTGATAGGCACTGATTGTAGGGGTAACGACCTGACAACTGCAGTGGTGATAGGCACTGATTGTAGGGGTAACGAACTCACAACTGTAGTGATGATAGGCACTGATTGTAGGGGTAACGAACTCACAACTGTAGTGGTGATAGGCACTGATTGTCGGGGTAACGACCATACAACTGTAGTGGTGATAGGCACTGATTGTAGGGGTAACGAACTCACAACTGCAGTGATGATAGGCACTGATTGTAGGGGTAACGACCTGACAACTGTAGTGGTGATAAGCACTGATTGTAGGGGTAACGACCTCACAACTGTAGTGGTGATAGGCACTAATTGTAGGGGTAACGACCTCACAACTGTAGTGGTGATAGGCACTGATTGTAGGGGTAACGACCTCACAACTGTAGTGATGATAGGCACTGATTGTAGGGGTAACGACCTCACAACTGTAGTGGTGATAGGCACTGATTGTAGTGGTAGGGAACTCACAACTGTAGTGGTGATAGGCACTGATTGTAGGGGTAACGATCTCACAACTGTAGTGGTGATAGGTACTGATTGTAGGGGTAACGAACTCACAACTGTAGTGGTGATGGGCACTGATGGTAGGGGTAGCGAACTCACAACTGTAGTGGTGATGGGCACTGATGGTAGGGGTAACGAACTCATAACTGTAGTGGTGATAGGCACTGATTGTAGGGGTAACGATCTCACAACTGTAGTGGTGATAGGCATTGATTGTAGGGGTAGCGAACTCACAACTGTAGTGGTGATAGTCACTGATTGTAGGGGTAACGACCTCAAAACTGTAGTGGTGATAGGCACTCATTGTAGGGGTAACGAACTCACAACTGTAGTGGTGATAGGCACTGATTGTAGGGGTAACGAACTCACAACTGTAGTGGTGATAGGCACTGATTGTAGGGGTAGCGAAATCACAACTGTAGTGGTGATAGTAACTGATTGTAGGGGTAGCGAACTCACAACTGTAGTGGTGATAGGCACTGATTGTAGGGATAACGAACTCACAACTGTAGTGGTGATAGGCACTGATTGTAGGGGTAGCGAAATCACAACTGTAGTGATGATAGGCACTGATTGTAGTGGTAACGAACTCACAACTGTAGTGGTGATAGACACTGATTGTAGGGGTAACGAACCCACAACTGTAGTGGTGATAGGCACTGATTGTAGGGTTAACGAACTCACAACTGTAGTGGTGATGGGCACTGATTGTAGGGGTAAAGACCTCACAACTGTAATGGTGATAGGCACTGATTGTATGGGTAACTACCTCACAACTGTAGTGGTGATAGACACTGATTGTAGGGGTAGCGAAATCACAACTGTAGTGGTGATAGGCACTGCTTGTAGGGGTAACGAACTCACAATTGTAGTGGTGATAGGCACTGATTGTATGGGTAGCAAAATCACAACTGTAGTGGTGATAGGCACTGATTGTAGGGGTAACGAACTCACAACTGTAGTGGTGATAGGCACTGATTGTAGGGGTAGCGAAATCACAACTGTAGTGGTGATAGGCACTGATTGTAGGGGTAACGAACTCACAACTGTAGTGGTGATAGGCAGATTGTAGGGTTAACGACCTCACAACTGTAGTGGTGATAGTCACTGATTGTAGGAGTAGTGAACTCACAACTGTAGTGGTGATAGGCACTGATTGTAGGGGTAACGAACTCACAACTGTACTGGTGATAGGCACTGATTGTAGGGGTAACGACCTCACAACTGTAGTGGTGATAAACACTGATTGTAGGGGTAACGACCTGAAAACTGTAGTGGTGATAGGCACTGATTGTAGTGGTAACGAACTCACAACTGTAGTGGTGATAGGCACTGATTGTAGGGGTAACGAACTCACAACTGTAGTGGTGATAAACACTGATTGTAGGGGTAACGACCTGACAACTGTAGTGGTGATAGACACTGATTGTAGGGGTAACGACCTGACAACTGTAGTGGTGATAGGCACTGATTGTAGGGGTAACGAACTCACAACTGTAGTGGTGATAAGCACTGATTGTAGGGGTAACGAACTCACAACTGTAGTGATGATAGGCACTGATTATAGGGGTAGCGAACTTACAACTGTAGTGGTGATAGGCACTGATTGTAGGGGTAACGAACTCACAACTGTAGTGGTGATAGGCACTGATTGTAGGGGTAGTGAACTCACAACTGTAGTGGCGATAGGCACTGACTGTAGGGGTAACGATCTCACAACTGTAGTGGTGAGTCACTGATTGTAGGGGTAACGAACTCACAACTGTAGTGGTGATAGGCACTGATTGTAGGGGTAACGACCTGACAACTGCAGTGGTGATAGGCACTGATTGTAGGGGTAACGAACTCACAACTGTAGTGGTGATAGGCACTGATTGTAGGGATAATGAACTCACAACTGTAGTGGTGATAGGCACTGATTGTAGGGGTAGCGAACTCACAACTAGTGGTGATAGGCAGTGATTGTACGGGTAACGAACTCACAACTGTAGTGGTGATAGGCACTGATTGTAGGGGTAACGACCTGACAACTGCAGTGGTGATAGGCACTGATTGTAGGGGTAACGAACTCACAACTGTAGTGGTGATAGGCACTGATTGTAGGGATAATGAACTCACAACTGTAGTGGTGATAGGCACTGATTGTAGGGGTAGCGAACTCACAACTAGTGGTGATAGGCAGTGATTGTACGGGTAACGAACTCACAACTGTAGTGGTGATAAACACTGATTGTAGGGGTAACGACCTGACAACTGTAGTGGTGATAGACACTGATTGTAGGGGTAACGACCTGACAACTGTAGTGGTGATAGGCACTGATTGTAGGGGTAACGAACTCACAACTGTAGTGGTGATAAGCACTGATTGTAGGGGTAACGAACTCACAACTGTAGTGATGATAGGCACTGATTATAGGGGTAGCGAACTTACAACTGTAGTGGTGATAGGCACTGATTGTAGGGGTAACGATCTCACAACTGTAGTGGTGATAGTCACTGATTGTAGGGGTAACGAACTCACAACTGTAGTGGTGATAGGCACTGATTGTAGGGGTAACGACCTGACAACTGCAGTGGTGATAGGCACTGATTGTAGGGGTAACGAACTCACAACTGTAGTGGTGATAGGCACTGATTGTAGGGATAATGAACTCACAACTGTAGTGGTGATAGGCACTGATTGTAGGGGTAGCGAACTCACAACTAGTGGTGATAGGCAGTGATTGTACGGGTAACGAACTCACAACTGTAGTGGTGATAGGCACTGATTGTAGGGGTAACGACCTGACAACTGCAGTGGTGATAGGCACTGATTGTAGGGGTAACGAACTCACAACTGTAGTGGTGATAGGCACTGATTGTAGGGATAATGAACTCACAACTGTAGTGGTGATAGGCACTGATTGTAGGGGTAGCGAACTCACAACTAGTGGTGATAGGCAGTGATTGTACGGGTAACGAACTCACAACTGTAGTGGTGATAAACACTGATTGTAGGGGTAACGACCTGACAACTGTAGTGGTGATAGACACTGATTGTAGGGGTAACGACCTGACAACTGTAGTGGTGATAGGCACTGATTGTAGGGGTAACGAACTCACAACTGTAGTGGTGATAAGCACTGATTGTAGGGGTAACGAACTCACAACTGTAGTGATGATAGGCACTGATTGTAGGGGTAGCGAACTTACAACTGTAGTGGTGATAGGCACTGATTGTAGGGGTAACGAACTCACAACTGTAGTGGTGATAAGCACTGATTGTAGCGGTAACGAACTCACAACTGTAGTGGTGATGGGCACTGATTGTAGGGGTAACTAACTCACAACTGTAGTGGTGATAGGCACTGATTGTAGGGGTAACGACCTGACAACTGTAGTGGTGATAGGCACTGATTGTAGGGGTAACGAACTCACAACTGTAGTGGTGATAAGCACTGATTGTAGGGGTAACGAACTCACAACTGTAGTGATGATAGGCACTGATTGTAGGGGTAGCGAACTTACAACTGTAGTGGTGATAGGCACTGATTGTAGGGGTAACGAACTCACAACTGTAGTGGTGATAAGCACTGATTGTAGCGGTAACGAACTCACAACTGTAGTGGTGATGGGCACTGATTGTAGGGGTAACTAACTCACAACTGTAGTGGTGATAGGCACTGATTGTAGGGGTAACGAACTCACAACTGTAGTGGTGATAAGCACTGATTGTAGGGGTAGCGACCTCACAACTGTAGTGGTGATAGGCACTGATTGTAGGGGTAACGATCTCACAACTGTAGTGGTAATATGCACTGATTGTAGGGGTAGTGAACTCACAACTGTAGTGGTGATAGGCACTGATTGTAGGGGTAACGATCTCACAACTGTAGTGGTGATAGTCACTGATTGTAGGGGTAACGATCTCACAACTGTAGTGGTAATAGGCACTGATTGTAGGGGTAGTGAACTCACAACTGTAGTGGTGATAGGCACTGATTGTAGGGGTAACGAACTCACAACTGTAGTGGTGATAGTCACTGATTGTAGGTGTAACGAACTCACAACTGTAGTGGTGATAGGCACTGATTGTAGGGGTAACGATCTCACAACTGTAGTGGTGATAGGCACTGATTGTAGGGGTAGTGAACTCACAACTGTAGTGGCGATAGGCACTGATTGTAGGGGTAACGATCTCACAACTGTAGTGGTGATAGTCACTGATTGTAGGGGTAACGAACTCACAACTGCAGTGGTGATAGGCACTGATTGTAGGGGTAACGAACTCACAACTGTAGTGGTGATAGGCACTGATTGTAGGGATAACGAACTCACAACTGTAGTGGTGATAGGCACTGATTGTAGGGGTAACGACCTGACAACTGCAGTGGTGATAGACACTGATTGTAGGGGTAGCGAACTCACAACTAGTGGTGATAGGCAGTGATTGTACGGGTAACGAACTCACAACTGTAGTGGTGATAGGCACTGATTGTAGGGGTAACGACCTGACAACTGCAGTGGTGATAGGCACTGATTGTAGGGGTAACGAACTCACAACTGTAGTGATGATAGGCACTGATTGTAGGGGTAACGAACTCACAACTGTAGTGGTGATAGGCACTGATTGTCGGGGTAACGACCATACAACTGTAGTGGTGATAGGCACTGATTGTAGGGGTAACGAACTCACAACTGCAGTGATGATAGGCACTGATTGTAGGGGTAACGACCTGACAACTGTAGTGGTGATAAGCACTGATTGTAGGGGTAACGACCTCACAACTGTAGTGGTGATAGGCACTAATTGTAGGGGTAACGACCTCACAACTGTAGTGGTGATAGGCACTGATTGTAGGGGTAACGACCTCACAACTGTAGTGATGATAGGCACTGATTGTAGGGGTAACGACCTCACAACTGTAGTGGTGATAGGCACTGATTGTAGTGGTAGGGAACTCACAACTGTAGTGGTGATAGGCACTGATTGTAGGGGTAACGATCTCACAACTGTAGTGGTGATAGGTACTGATTGTAGGGGTAACGAACTCACAACTGTAGTGGTGATGGGCACTGATGGTAGGGGTAGCGAACTCACAACTGTAGTGGTGATGGGCACTGATGGTAGGGGTAACGAACTCATAACTGTAGTGGTGATAGGCACTGATTGTAGGGGTAACGATCTCACAACTGTAGTGGTGATAGGCATTGATTGTAGGGGTAGCGAACTCACAACTGTAGTGGTGATAGTCACTGATTGTAGGGGTAACGACCTCAAAACTGTAGTGGTGATAGGCACTCATTGTAGGGGTAACGAACTCACAACTGTAGTGGTGATAGGCACTGATTGTAGGGGTAACGAACTCACAACTGTAGTGGTGATAGGCACTGATTGTAGGGGTAGCGA
This sequence comes from Bathymodiolus brooksi, assembly GCA_963680875.1. Lineage (NCBI taxonomy): Eukaryota > Metazoa > Mollusca > Bivalvia > Mytilida > Modiolidae > Bathymodiolus > Bathymodiolus brooksi. Next base: position 82,652,572 of record OY804590.1, read on the forward strand.
AATCACAACTGTAGTGGTGATAGTAACTGATTGTAGGGGTAGCGAACTCACAACTGTAGTGGTGATAGGCACTGATTGTAGGGATAACGAACTCACAACTGTAGTGGTGATAGGCACTGATTGTAGGGGTAGCGAAATCACAACTGTAGTGATGATAGGCACTGATTGTAGTGGTAACGAACTCACAACTGTAGTGGTGATAGACACTGATTGTAGGGGTAACGAACCCACAACTGTAGTGGTGATAGGCACTGATTGTAGGGTTAACGAACTCACAACTGTAGTGGTGATGGGCACTGATTGTAGGGGTAAAGACCTCACAACTGTAATGGTGATAGGCACTGATTGTATGGGTAACTACCTCACAACTGTAGTGGTGATAGACACTGATTGTAGGGGTAGCGAAATCACAACTGTAGTGGTGATAGGCACTGCTTGTAGGGGTAACGAACTCACAATTGTAGTGGTGATAGGCACTGATTGTATGGGTAGCAAAATCACAACTGTAGTGGTGATAGGCACTGATTGTAGGGGTAACGAACTCACAACTGTAGTGGTGATAGGCACTGATTGTAGGGGTAGCGAAATCACAACTGTAGTGGTGATAGGCACTGATTGTAGGGGTAACGAACTCACAACTGTAGTGGTGATAGGCAGATTGTAGGGTTAACGACCTCACAACTGTAGTGGTGATAGTCACTGATTGTAGGAGTAGTGAACTCACAACTGTAGTGGTGATAGGCACTGATTGTAGGGGTAACGAACTCACAACTGTACTGGTGATAGGCACTGATTGTAGGGGTAACGACCTCACAACTGTAGTGGTGATAAACACTGATTGTAGGGGTAACGACCTGAAAACTGTAGTGGTGATAGGCACTGATTGTAGTGGTAACGAACTCACAACTGTAGTGGTGATAGGCACTGATTGTAGGGGTAACGAACTCACAACTGTAGTGGTGATAAACACTGATTGTAGGGGTAACGACCTGACAACTGTAGTGGTGATAGACACTGATTGTAGGGGTAACGACCTGACAACTGTAGTGGTGATAGGCACTGATTGTAGGGGTAACGAACTCACAACTGTAGTGGTGATAAGCACTGATTGTAGGGGTAACGAACTCACAACTGTAGTGATGATAGGCACTGATTATAGGGGTAGCGAACTTACAACTGTAGTGGTGATAGGCACTGATTGTAGGGGTAACGAACTCACAACTGTAGTGGTGATAGGCACTGATTGTAGGGGTAACGAACTCACAACTGTAGTGGTGATAAGCACTGATTGTAGGGGTAGCGAACTCACAACTGTAGTGGTGATAGGCACTGATTGTAGGGGTAACGATCTCACAACTGTAGTGGTAATAGGCACTGATTGTAGGGGTAGTGAACTCACAACTGTAGTGGTGATAGGCACTGATTGTAGGGGTAACGATCTCACAACTGTAGTGGTGATAGTCACTGATTGTAGGGGTAACGATCTCACAACTGTAGTGGTAATAGGCACTGATTGTAGGGGTAGTGAACTCACAACTGTAGTGGTGATAGGCACTGATTGTAGGGGTAACGAACTCACAACTGTAGTGGTGATAGTCACTGATTGTAGGGGTAACGAACTCACAACTGTAGTGGTGATAGGCACTGATTGTAGGGGTAACGATCTCACAACTGTAGTGGTGATAGGCACTGATTGTAGGGGTAGTGAACTTACAACTGTAGTGGCGATAGGCACTGACTGTAGGGGTAACGATCTCACAACTGTAGTGGTGATAGTCACTGATTGTAGGGGTAACGAACTCACAACTGTAGTGGTGATAGGCACTGATTGTAGGGGTAACGACCTGACAACTGCAGTGGTGATAGGCACTGATTGTAGGGGTAACGAACTCACAACTGTAGTGGTGATAGGCACTGATTGTAGGGATAATGAACTCACAACTGTAGTGGTGATAGGCACTGATTGTAGGGGTAGCGAACTCACAACTAGTGGTGATAGGCAGTGATTGTATGGGTAACGAACTCACAACTGTAGTGATGATAGGCACTGATTGTAGGGGTAACGAACTCACAACTGTAGTGGTGATAGGCACTGATTGTCGGGGTAACGACCATACAACTGTAGTGGTGATAGGCACTGATTGTAGGGGTAACGAACTCACAACTGTAGTGATGATAGGCACTGATTGTAGGGGTAACGACCTGACAACTGTAGTGGTGATAAGCACTGATTGTAGGGGTAACGACCTCATAACTGTAGTGGTGATAGACACTGATTGTAGGGGTAACGACCTCACAACTGTAGTGGTGATAGGCACTGATTGTAGGGGTAACGACCTCACAACTGTAGTGATGATAGGCACTGATTGTAGGGGTAACGACCTCACAACTGTAGTGGTGATAGGCACTGATTGTAGTGGTAGGGAACTCACAACTGTAGTGGTGATAGGCATTGATTGTAGGGGTAACGATCTCACAACTGTAGTGGTGATAGGTACTGATTGTAGGGGTAACGAACTCACAACTGTAGTGGTGATGGGCACTGATGGTAGGGGTAGCGAACTCACAACTGTAGTGGTGATGGGCACTGATGGTAGGGGTAGCGAACTCACAACTGTAGTGGTGATAGGCACTGATTGTAGGGGTAACGATCTCACAACTGTAGTGGTGATAGGCACTGATTGTAGGGGTAGCGAACTCACAACTGTAGTGGTGATAGTCACTGATTGTAGGGGTAACGACCTGAAAACTAGTGGTGATAGGCACTGATTGTAGGGGTAACGAACTCACAACTGTAGTGGTGATAGGCACTGATTGTAGGGGTAACGAACTCACAACTGTAGTGGTGATATGCACTGATTGTAGGGGTAGCGAAATCACAACTGTAGTGGTGATAGTAACTGATTGTAGGGGTAGCGAACTCACAACTGTAGTGGTGATAGGCACTGATTGTAGGGGTAACGAACTCACAACTGTAGTGGTGATAGGCACTGATTGTAGTGGTAACGAACTCACAACTGTAGTGGTGATAGACACTGATTGTAGGGGTAACGAACTCACAACTGTAGTGGTGATAGGCACTGATTGTAGGGTTAACGAACTCACAACTATAATGGTGATAGGCACTGATTGTAGGGGTAACGACCTCACAACTATAATGGTGATAGGCACTGATTGTAGGGGTAACGAACTCACAACTGTAGTGGTGATGGGCACTGATTGTAGGGGTAACTACCTCACAACTGTAGTGGTGATAGACACTGATTGTAGGGGTAGCGAAATCACAACTGTAGTGGTGATAGGCACTGCTTGTAGGGGTAACGAACTCACAATTGTAGTGGTGATAGGCACTGATTGTATGGGTAGCGAAATCACAACTGTAGTGGTGATAGGCACTGATTGTAGGGGTAACGAACTCACAACTGTAGTGGTGATAGGCACTGATTGTAGGGGTAGCGAAATCACAACTGTAGTGGTGATATGCACTGATTGTAGGGGTAACGAACTCACAACTGTAGTGGTGATAGGCAGATTGTAGGGGTAACGACCTCACAACTGTAGTGGTGATAGTCACTGATTGTAGGGGTAGTGAACTCACAACTGTAGTGGTGATAGGCACTGATTGTAGGGGTAACGAACTCACAACTGTACTTGTGATAGGCACTGATTGTAGGGGTAACGAACTCACAACTGTAGTGGTGATAGGCACTGATTGTAGGGGTAACGACCTCACAACTGTAGTGGTGATAAACACTGATTGTAGGGGTAACGACCTGACAACTGTAGTGGTGATAGGCACTGATTGTAGTGGTAACGAACTCAAAACTGTAGTGGTGATAGGCACTGATTGTAGGGGTAACGAACTCACAACTGTAGTGGTGATAAACACTGATTGTAGGGGTAACGACCTGACAACTGTAGTGGTGATAGACACTGATTGTAGGGGTAACGACCTGACAACTGTAGTGGTGATAGGCACTGATTGTAGGGGTAACGAACTCACAACTGTAGTGGTGATAAGCACTGATTGTAGGGGTAACGAACTCACAACTGTAGTGGTGATAGGCACTGATTGTAGGGGTAGCGAACTCACAACTGTAGTGGTGATAGGCACTGATTGTATGGGTAACGAACTCACAACTGTAGTGGTGATAAGCACTGATTGTATGGGTAACGAACTCACAACTGTAGTGGTGATAGGCACTGATTGTAGGGGTAACGAACTCACAAATGTAGTGGTGATAGGCACTGATTGTAAGGGTAACGAACTCACAACTGTAGTGGTGATAAGCACTGATTGTAGGGGTAGCGAATTCACAACTGTAGTGGTGATAGGCACTGATTGTAGGGGTAACGATCTCACAACTGTAGTGGTAATAGGCACTGATTGTAGGGGTAGTGAACTCACAACTGTAGTGGTGATAGGCACTGATTGTAGGGGTAACGATCTCACAACTGTAGTGGTGATAGTCACTGATTGTAGGGGTAACGATCTCACAACTGTAGTGGTAATAGGCACTGATTGTAGGGGTAGTGAACTCACAACTGTGGTGGTGATAGGCCCTGATTGTAGGGGTAACGAACTCACAACTGTAGTGGTGATAGGCACTGATTGTAGGGGTAACGACCTGACAACTGCAGTGGTGATAAAGCACTGATTGTAGGGGTAACGAACTCACAACTGTAGTGGTGATAGGCAGTGATTGTAGGGGTAACGAACTCACAACTGTAGTGGTGATAGGCACTGATTGTAGGGGTAACGACCTGACAACTGCAGTGGTGATAGGCACTGATTGTAGGGGTAACGGACTCACAGCTGTAGTGGTGATATGCACTGATTGTAGGGGTAACGACCTGACAACTGCAGTGGTGATAGGCACTAATTGTAGGGGTAACGAACTCACAACTGTAGTGATGATAGGCAATGATTGTAGGGGTAACGAACTCACAACTGTAGTGGTGCTGGGTACTGATTGTAAGGGTAACGACCTCCCTACTGTAGTGGTGATAGGCACTGATTGCAGGGGTAGGGAACTCACAACTGTAGTGGTGATAGGCACTGATTGTAGGGGTAACGATCTCACAACTGTAGTGGTGATAGGTACTGATTGTAGGGGTAACGAACTCACAACTGTAGAGGTGATAGGTACTGATTGTAGGGGTAGTGAACTCACAACTGTAGTGCTGATGGGCACTGATTGTAGGGGTAGCGAACTCACAACTGTAGTGGTGATAGGCACTGATTGTATGGGTAACTACCTCACAACTGTAGTGGTGATAGACACTGATTGTAGGGGTAGCGAAATCACAACTGTAGTGGTGATAGGCACTGCTTGTAGGGGTAACGAACTCACAATTGTAGTGGTGATAGGCACTGATTGCATGGGTAGCGAAATCACAACTGTAGTGGTGATAGGCACTGATTGTAGGGGTAGTGAACTCACAACTGAAGTGGTGATAGGCACTGATTGTAGGGGTAACGAACTCACAACTGTAGTGGTGATAGGCACTGATTGTAGGGGTAACGAACTCACAACTGTAGTGGTGATAGACACTGATTGTAGGGGTAACGAACTCACAACTGTAGTGGTGATAGGCACTGATTGTAGGGTTAACGAACTCACAACTGTAGTGGTGATGGGCACTTATTGTAGGGGTAACGACCTCACAACTATAATGGTGATAGGCACTGATTGTAGGGGTAACGAACTCACAACTGTAGTGGTGATGGGCACTGATTGTAGGGGTAACTACCTCACAACTGTAGTGGTGATAGACACTGATTGTAGGGGTAGCGAAATCACAACTGTAGTGGTGATAGGCACTGCTTGTAGGGGTAACGAACTCACAATTGTAGTGGTGATAGGCACTGATTGTATGGGTAGCGACATCACAACTGTAGTGGTGATAGGCACTGATTGTAGGGGTAACGAACTCACAACTGTAGTGGTGATAGGCACTGATTGTAGGGGTAGCGAAATCACAACTGTAGTGGTGATATGCACTGATTGTAGGGGTAACGAACTCACAACTGTAGTGGTGATATGCACTGATTGTAGGGGTAACGACCTGACAACTGCAGTGGTGATAGGCACTAATTGTAGGGGTAACGAACTCACAACTGTAGTGGTGATAGGCACTGATTGTAGGGGTAACGACCTGACAACTGCAGTGGTGATAGGCACTGATTGTAGGGGTAACGGACTCACAGCTGTAGTGGTGATATGCACTGATTGTAGGGGTAACGACCTGACAACTGCAGTGGTGATAGGCACTAATTGTAGGGGTAACGAACTCACAACTGTAGTGATGATAGGCAATGATTGTAGGGGTAACGAACTCACAACTGTAGTGGTGCTGGGTACTGATTGTAAGGGTAACGACCTCCCTACTGTAGTGGTGATAGGCACTGATTGCAGGGGTAGGGAACTCACAACTGTAGTGGTGATAGGCACTGATTGTAGGGGTAACGATCTCACAACTGTAGTGGTGATAGGTACTGATTGTAGGGGTAACGAACTCACAACTGTAGAGGTGATAGGTACTGATTGTAGGGGTAGTGAACTCACAACTGTAGTGCTGATGGGCACTGATTGTAGGGGTAGCGAACTCACAACTGTAGTGATGATAGGCACTGATTGTAGGGGTAACGATCTCACAACTGTAGTGGTGATGGGCACTGATTGTAGGGGTAGCGAACTCACAACTGTAGTGGGGATAGGCACTGATTGTAGGGTTAACGAACTCACAACTGTAGTGGTGATGGGCACTGATTGTAGGGGTAACGACCTCACAGCTGTAGTGGTGATAGGCACTGCTTGTATGGGTAACTACCTCACAACTGTAGTGGTGATAGACACTGATTGTAGGGGTAGCGAAATCACAACTGTAGTGGTGATAGGCACTGCTTGTAGGGGTAACGAACTCACAATTGTAGTGGTGATAGGCACTGATTGCATGGGTAGCGAAATCACAACTGTAGTGGTGATAGGCACTGATTGTAGGGGTAGTGAACTCACAACTGTAGTGGTGATAGGCACTGATTGTAGGGGTAACGAACTCACAACTGTAGTGGTGATAGGCACTGATTGTAGGGGTAACGAACTCACAACTGTAGTGGTGATAGACACTGATTGTAGGGGTAACGAACTCACAACTGTAGTGGTGATAGGCACTGATTGTAGGGTTAACGAACTCACAACTGTAGTGGTGATGGGCACTTATTGTAGGGGTAACGACCTCACAACTATAATGGTGATAGGCACTGATTGTAGGGGTAACGAACTCCACAACTGTAGTGGTGATGGGCACTGATTGTAGGGGTAACTACCTCACAACTGTAGTGGTGATAGACACTGATTGTAGGGGTAGCGAAATCACAACTGTAGTGGTGATAGGCACTGCTTGTAGGGGTAACGAACTCACAATTGTAGTGGTGATAGGCACTGATTGTATGGGTAGCGAAATCACAACTGTAGTGGTGATAGGCACTGATTGTAGGGGTAACGAACTCACAACTGTAGTGGTGATAGGCACTGATTGTAGGGGTAGCGAAATCACAACTGTAGTGGTGATATGCACTGATTGTAGTGGTAACGAACTCACAACTGTAGTGGTGATAGGCAGATTGTAGGGGTAACGACCTCACAACTGTAGTGGTGATAGTCACTGATTGTAGGGGTAGTGAACTCACAACTGTAGTGGTGATAGGCACTGATTGTAGGGGTAACGACCTCATAACTGTAGTGGTGATAAACACTGATTGTAGGGGTAACGACCTGACATCTGTAGTGGTGATAGGCACTGATTGTAGTGGTAACGAACTCACAACTGTAGTGGTGATAGGCACTGATTGTAGGGGTAACGAACTCACAACTGTAGTGGTGATAAACACTGATTGTAGGGGTAACGACCTGACAACTGTAGTGGTGATAGACACTGATTGTAGGGGTAACGACCTGACAACTGTAGTGGTGATAGGCACTGATTGTAGGGGTAACGAACTCACAACTGTAGTGGTGATAAGCACTGATTGTAGGGGTAACGAACTCACAACTGTAGTGGTGATAGGCACTGATTGTAGGGGTAGCGAACTCACAACTGTAGTGGTGATAGGCACTGATTGTATGGGTAACGAACTCACAACTGTAGTGGTGATAAGCACTGATTGTAGGGGTAACGAACTCACAACTGTAGTGGTGATAGGCACTGATTGTAGGGGTAACGAACTCACAACTGTAGTGGTGATAGGCACTGATTGTAAGGGTAACGAACTCACAACTGTAGTGGTGATAAGCACTGATTGTAGGGGTAGCGAATTCACAACTGTAGTGGTGATAGGCACTGATTGTAGGGGTAACGATCTCACAACTGTAGTGGTAATAGGCACTGATTGTAGGGGTAGTGAACTCACAACTGTAGTGGTGATAGGCACTGATTGTAGGGGTAACGATCTCACAACTGTAGTGGTGATAGTCACTGATTGTAGGGATAACGATCTCACAACTGTAGTGGTAATAGGCACTGATTGTAGGGGTAGTGAACTCACAACTGTAGTGGTGATAGGCCCTGATTGTAGGGGTAACGAACTCACAACTGTAGTGGTGATAGGCACTGATTGTAGGGGTAACGACCTGACAACTGCAGTGGTGATAAAGCACTGATTGTAGGGGTAACGAACTCACAACTGTAGTGGTGATAGGCACTGATTTTAGGGGTAACGAACTCACAACTGTAGTGGTGATAGGCACTGATTGTAGGGGTAACGACCTGACAACTGCAGTGGTGATAGGCACTGATTGTAGGGGTAACGGACTCACAGCTGTAGTGATGATATGCACTGATTGTAGGGGTAACGACCTGACAACTGCAGTGGTGATAGGCACTAATTGTAGGGATAACGAACTCACAACTGTAGTGATGATAGGCAATGATTGTAGGGGTAACGAACTCACAACTGTAGTGGTGCTGGGTACTGATTGTAAGGGTAACGACCTCACTACTGTAGTGGTGATAGGCACTGATTGCAGGGGTAGGGAACTCACAACTGTAGTGGTGATAGGCACTGATTGTAGGGGTAACGATCTCACAACTGTAGTGGTGATAGGTACTGATTGTAGGGGTAACGAACTCACAACTGTAGAGGTGATAGGTACTGATTGTAGGGGTAGTGAACTCACAACTGTAGTGCTGATGGGCACTGATTGTAGGGGTAGCGAACTCACAACTGTAGTGGTGATAGGCACTGATTGTAGGGGTAACGATCTCACAACTGTAGTGGTGATGGGCACTGATTGTAGGGGTAGCGAACTCACAACTGTAGTGGGGATAGGCACTGATTGTAGGGTTAACGAACTCACAACTGTAGTGGTGATGGGCACTGATTGTAGGGGTAACGACCTCACAGCTGTAGTGGTGATAGGCACTGCTTGTATGGGTAACTACCTCACAACTGTAGTGGTGATAGACACTGATTGTAGGGGTAGCGAAATCACAACTGTAGTGGTGATAGGCACTGCTTGTAGGGGTAACGAACTCACAATTGTAGTGGTGATAGGCACTGATTGCATGGGTAGCGAAATCACAACTGTAGTGGTGATAGGCACTGATTGTAGGGGTAACGAACTCACAACTGTAGTGGTGATAGGCACTGATTGTAGGGGTAACGAACTCACAACTGTAGTGGTGATAAGCACTGATTGTAGGGGTAGCGAACTCACAACTGTAGTAGTGATAGGCACTGATTGTAGGGGTAACGATCTCACAACTGTAGTGGTAATAGGCACTGATTGTAGGGGTAGTGAACTCACAACTGTAGTGGTGATAGGCACTGATTGTAGGGGTAACGAACTCACAACTGTAGTGGTGATAGGCACTGATTGTAGTGGTAACGACCTGACAACAGCAGTGGTGATATGCACTGATTGTAGGGGTAACAAACTCACAACTGTAGTGGTGATAGGCACTGATTGTAGGGATAACGAACTCACAACTGTAGTGGTGATAGACACTGATTGTAGGGGTAGCGAACTCACAACTAGTGGTGATAGGCAGTGATTGTACGGGTAACGAACTCACAACTGTAGTGGTGATAGGCACTGATTGTAGGGGTAACGAACTCACAACTGTAGTGGTGATAAGCACTGATTGTAGGGGTAACGAACTCACAACTGTAGTGGTGATAGGCACTGATTGTAGGGGTAACGAACTCACAACTGTAGTGGTGATAGGCACTGATTGTAGGGGTAACGAACTCACAACTGTAGTGGTGATAAGCACTGATTGTAGGGGTAGCGAACTCACAACTGTAGTGGTGATAGGCACTGATTGTAGGGGTAACGATCTCACAACTGTAGTGGTAATAGGCACTGATTGTAGGGGTAGTGAACTCACAACTGTAGTGGTGATAGGCACTGATTGTAGGGGTAACGATCTCACAACTGTAGTGGTGATAGTCACTGATTGTAGGGGTAACGATCTCACAACTGTAGTGGTAATAGGCACTGATTGTAGGGGTAGTGAACTCACAACTGTAGTGGTGATAGGCACTGATTGTAGGGGTAACGAACTCACAACTGTAGTGGTGATAGTCACTGATTGTAGGGGTAACGAACTCACAACTGTAGTGGTGATAGGCACTGATTGTAGGGGTAACGATCTCACAACTGTAGTGGTGATAGGCACTGATTGTAGGGGTAGTGAACTCACAACTGTAGTGGCGATAGGCACTGATTGTAGGGGTAACGATCTCACAACTGTAGTGGTGATAGTCACTGATTGTAGGGGTAACGAACTCACAACTGTAGTGGTGATAGGCACTGATTGTAGGGGTAACGACCTGACAACTGCAGTGGTGATAGGCACTGATTGTAGGGGTAACGAACTCACAACTGTAGTGGTGATAGGCACTGATTGTAGGGATAACGAACTCACAACTGTAGTGGTGATAGGCACTGATTGTAGGGGTAGCGAACTCACAACTAGTGGTGATAGGCAGTGATTGTACGGGTAACGAACTCACAACTGTAGTGGTGATAGGCACTGATTGTTGGGGTAACGACCTGACAACTGCAGTGGTGATAGGCACTGATTGTAGGGGTAACGAACTCACAACTGTAGTGATGATAGGCACTGATTGTAGGGGTAACGAACTCACAACTGTAGTGGTGATAGGCACTGATTGTCGGGGTAACGACCACACAACTGTAGTGGTGATAGGCACTGATTGTAGGGGTAACGAACTCACAACTGTAGTGATGATAGGCACTGATTGTAGGGGTAACGACCTGACAACTGTAGTGGTGATAAGCACTGATTGTAGGGGTAACGACCTCACAACTGTAGTGGTGATAGGCACTGATTGTAGGGGTAACGAACTCACAACTGTAGAGGTGATAGGTACTGATTGTAGGGGTAGTGAACTCACAACTGTAGTGCTGATGGGCACTGATTGTAGGGGTAGCGAACTCACAACTGTAGTGGTGATAGGCACTGATTGTAGGGGTAACGATCTCACAACTGTAGTGGTGATGGGCACTGATTGTAGGGGTAGCGAACTCACAACTGTAGTGGGGATAGGCACTGATTGTAGGGTTAACGAACTCACAACTGTAGTGGTGATGGGCACTGATTGTAGGGGTAACGACCTCACAGCTGTAGTGGTGATAGGCACTGCTTGTATGGGTAACTACCTCACAACTGTAGTGGTGATAGACACTGATTGTAGGGGTAGCGAAATCACAACTGTAGTGGTGATAGGCACTGATTGTAGGGGTAGTGAACTCACAACTGTAGTGGTGATAGGCACTGATTGTAGGGGTAACGAACTCACAACTGTAGTGGTGATAGGCACTGATTGTAGGGGTAACGAACTCACAACTGTAGTGGTGATAGACACTGATTGTAGGGGTAACGAACTCACAACTGTAGTTGTGATAGGCACTGATTGTAGGGTTAACGAACTCACAACTGTAGTGGTGATGGGCACTTATTGTAGGGGTAACGACCTCACAACTATAATGGTGATAGGCACTGATTGTAGGGGTAACGAACTCACAACTGTAGTGGTGATGGGCACTGATTGTAGGGGTAACTACCTCACAACTGTAGTGGTGATAGACACTGATTGTAGGGGTAGCGAAATCACAACTGTAGTGGTGATAGGCACTGCTTGTAGGGGTAACGAACTCACAATTGTAGTGGTGATAGGCACTGATTGTATGGGTAGCGAAATCACAACTGTAGTGGTGATAGGCACTGATTGTAGGGGTAACGAACTCACAACTGTAGTGGTGATAGGCACTGATTGTAGGGGTAGCGAAATCACAACTGTAGTGGTGATATGCACTGATTGTAGGGGTAACGAACTCAAAACTGTAGTGGTGATAGGCAGATTGTAGGGGTAACGACCTCACAACTGTAGTGGTGATAGTCACTGATTGCATGGGTAGCGAAATCACAACTGTAGTGGTGATAGGCACTGATTGTAGGGGTAGTGAACTCACAACTGTAGTGGTGATAGGCACTGATTGTAGGGGTAACGAACTCACAACTGTAGTGGTGATAGGCACTGATTGTAGGGGTAACGAACTCACAACTGTAGTGGTGATAAGCACTGATTGTAGGGGTAGCGAACTCACAACTGTAGTAGTGATAGGCACTGATTGTAGGGGTAACGATCTCACAACTGTAGTGGTAATAGGCACTGATTGTAGGGGTAGTGAACTCACAACTGTAGTGGTGATAGGCACTGATTGTAGGGGTAACGAACTCACAACTGTAGTGGTGATAGGCACTGATTGTAGTGGTAACGACCTGACAACAGCAGTGGTGATATGCACTGATTGTAGGGGTAACAAACTCACAACTGTAGTGGTGATAGGCACTGATTGTAGGGATAACGAACTCACAACTGTAGTGGTGATAGACACTGATTGTAGGGGTAGCGAACTCACAACTAGTGGTGATAGGCAGTGATTGTACGGGTAACGAACTCACAACTGTAGTGGTGATAGGCACTGATTGTAGGGGTAACGAACTCACAACTGTAGTGGTGATAAGCACTGATTGTAGGGGTAACGAACTCACAACTGTAGTGGTGATAGGCACTGATTGTAGGGGTAACGAACTCACAACTGTAGTGGTGATAGGCACTGATTGTAGGGGTAACGAACTCACAACTGTAGTGGTGATAAGCACTGATTGTAGGGGTAGCGAACTCACAACTGTAGTGGTGATAGGCACTGATTGTAGGGGTAACGATCTCACAACTGTAGTGGTAATAGGCACTGATTGTAGGGGTAGTGAACTCACAACTGTAGTGGTGATAGGCACTGATTGTAGGGGTAACGATCTCACAACTGTAGTGGTGATAGTCACTGATTGTAGGGGTAACGATCTCACAACTGTAGTGGTAATAGGCACTGATTGTAGGGGTAGTGAACTCACAACTGTAGTGGTGATAGGCACTGATTGTAGGGGTAACGAACTCACAACTGTAGTGGTGATAGTCACTGATTGTAGGGGTAACGAACTCACAACTGTAGTGGTGATAGGCACTGATTGTACGGGTAACGATCTCACAACTGTAGTGGTGATAGGCACTGATTGTAGGGGTAGTGAACTCACAACTGTAGTGGCGATAGGCACTGATTGTAGGGGTAACGATCTCACAACTGTAGTGGTGATAGTCACTGATTGTAGGGGTAACGAACTCACAACTGTAGTGGTGATAGGCACTGATTGTAGGGGTAACGACCTGACAACTGCAGTGGTGATAGGCACTGATTGTAGGGGTAACGAACTCACAACTGTAGTGGTGATAGGCACTGATTGTAGGGATAACGAACTCACAACTGTAGTGGTGATAGGCACTGATTGTAGGGGTAGCGAACTCACAACTAGTGGTGATAGGCAGTGATTGTACGGGTAACGAACTCACAACTGTAGTGGTGATAGGCACTGATTGTTGGGGTAACGACCTGACAACTGCAGTGGTGATAGGCACTGATTGTAGGGGTAACGAACTCACAACTGTAGTGATGATAGGCACTGATTGTAGGGGTAACGAACTCACAACTGTAGTGGTGATAGGCACTGATTGTCGGGGTAACGACCATACAACTGTAGTGGTGATAGGCACTGATTGTAGGGGTAACGAACTCACAACTGTAGTGGTGATAGGCACTGATTGTCGGGGTAACGACCATACAACTGTAGTGGTGATAGGCACTGATTGTAGGGGTAACGACCTCACAACTGTAGTGGTGATAGGCACTGATTGTAGGGGTAACGAACTCACAACTGTAGAGGTGATAGGTACTGATTGTAGGGGTAGTGAACTCACAACTGTAGTGCTGATGGGCACTGATTGTAGGGGTAGCGAACTCACAACTGTAGTGGTGATAGGCACTGATTGTAGGGGTAACGATCTCACAACTGTAGTGGTGATGGGCACTGATTGTAGGGGTAGCGAACTCACAACTGTAGTGGGGATAGGCACTGATTGTAGGGTTAACGAACTCACAACTGTAGTGGTGATGGGCACTGATTGTAGGGGTAACGACCTCACAGCTGTAGTGGTGATAGGCACTGCTTGTATGGGTAACTACCTCACAACTGTAGTGGTGATAGACACTGATTGTAGGGGTAGCGAAATCACAACTGTAGTGGTGATAGGCACTGCTTGTAGGGGTAACGAACTCACAATTGTAGTGGTGATAGGCACTGATTGCATGGGTAGCGAAATCACAACTGTAGTGGTGATAGGCACTGATTGTAGGGGTAGTGAACTCACAACTGTAGTGGTGATAGGCACTGATTGTAGGGGTAACGAACTCACAACTGTAGTGGTGATAGGCACTGATTGTAGGGGTAACGAACTCACAACTGTAGTGGTGATAAGCACTGATTGTAGGGGTAGCGAACTCACAACTGTAGTAGTGATAGGCACTGATTGTAGGGGTAACGATCTCACAACTGTAGTGGTAATAGGCACTGATTGTAGGGGTAGTGAACTCACAACTGTAGTGGTGATAGGCACTGATTGTAGGGGTAACGAACTCACAACTGTAGTGGTGATAGGCACTGATTGTAGTGGTAACGACCTGACAACAGCAGTGGTGATATGCACTGATTGTAGGGGTAACAAACTCACAACTGTAGTGGTGATAGGCACTGATTGTAGGGATAACGAACTCACAACTGTAGTGGTGATAGACACTGATTGTAGGGGTAGCGAACTCACAACTAGTGGTGATAGGCAGTGATTGTACGGGTAACGAACTCACAACTGTAGTGGTGATAGGCACTGATTGTAGGGGTAACGAACTCACAACTGTAGTGGTGATAAGCACTGATTGTAGGGGTAACGAACTCACAACTGTAGTGGTGATAGGCACTGATTGTAGGGGTAACGAACTCACAACTGTAGTGGTGATAGGCACTGATTGTAGGGGTAACGAACTCACAACTGTAGTGGTGATAAGCACTGATTGTAGGGGTAGCGAACTCACAACTGTAGTGGTGATAGGCACTGATTGTAGGGGTAACGATCTCACAACTGTAGTGGTAATAGGCACTGATTGTAGGGGTAGTGAACTCACAACTGTAGTGGTGATAGGCACTGATTGTAGGGGTAACGATCTCACAACTGTAGTGGTGATAGTCACTGATTGTAGGGGTAACGATCTCACAACTGTAGTGGTAATAGGCACTGATTGTAGGGGTAGTGAACTCACAACTGTAGTGGTGATAGTCACTGATTGTAGGGGTAACGAACTCACAACTGTAGTGGTGATAGTCACTGATTGTAGGGGTAACGAACTCACAACTGTAGTGGTGATAGGCACTGATTGTAGGGGTAACGATCTCACAACTGTAGTGGTGATAGGCACTGATTGTAGGGGTAGTGAACTCACAACTGTAGTGGCGATAGGCACTGATTGTAGGGGTAACGATCTCACAACTGTAGTGGTGATAGTCACTGATTGTAGGGGTAACGAACTCACAACTGTAGTGGTGATAGGCACTGATTGTAGGGGTAACGACCTGACAACTGCAGTGGTGATAGGCACTGATTATAGGGGTAACGAACTCACAACTGTAGTGGTGATAGGCACTGATTGTAGGGATATCGAACTCACAACTGTAGTGGTGATAGGCACTGATTGTAGGGGTAGCGAACTCACAACTAGTGGTGATAGGCAGTGATTGTACGGGTAACGAACTCACAACTGTAGTGGTGATAGGCACTGATTGTAGGGGTAACGACCTGACAACTGCAGTGGTGATAGGCACTGATTGTAGGGGTAACGAACTCACAACTGTAGTGATGATAGGCACTGATTGTAGGGGTAACGAACTCACAACTGTAGTGGTGATAGGCACTGATTGTCGGGGTAACGACCATACAACTGTAGTGGTGATAGGCACTGATTGTAGGGGTAACGAACTCACAACTGTAGTGATGATAGGCACTGATTGTAGGGGTAACGACCTGACAACTGTAGTGGTGATAAGCACTGATTGTAGGGGTAGTGAACTCACAACTGTAGTGGTGATAGGCACTGATTGTAGGGGTAACGAACTCACAACTGTAGTGGTGATAGGCACTGATTGTAGGGGTAACGAACTCACAACTGTAGTGGTGATAGACACTGATTGTAGGGGTAACGAACTCACAACTGTAGTTGTGATAGGCACTGATTGTAGGGTTAACGAACTCACAACTGTAGTGGTGATGGGCACTTATTGTAGGGGTAACGACCTCACAACTATAATGGTGATAGGCACTGATTGTAGGGGTAACGAACTCACAACTGTAGTGGTGATGGGCACTGATTGTAGGGGTAACTACCTCACAACTGTAGTGGTGATAGACACTGATTGTAGGGGTAGCGAAATCACAACTGTAGTGGTGATAGGCACTGCTTGTAGGGGTAACGAACTCACAATTGTAGTGGTGATAGGCACTGATTGTATGGGTAGCGAAATCACAACTGTAGTGGTGATAGGCACTGATTGTAGGGGTAACGAACTCACAACTGTAGTGGTGATAGGCACTGATTGTAGGGGTAGCGAAATCACAACTGTAGTGGTGATATGCACTGATTGTAGGGGTAACGAACTCAAAACTGTAGTGGTGATAGGCAGATTGTAGGGGTAACGACCTCACAACTGTAGTGGTGATAGTCACTGATTGCATGGGTAGCGAAATCACAACTGTAGTGGTGATAGGCACTGATTGTAGGGGTAGTGAACTCACAACTGTAGTGGTGATAGGCACTGATTGTAGGGGTAACGAACTCACAACTGTAGTGGTGATAGGCACTGATTGTAGGGGTAACGAACTCACAACTGTAGTGGTGATAAGCACTGATTGTAGGGGTAGCGAACTCACAACTGTAGTAGTGATAGGCACTGATTGTAGGGGTAACGATCTCACAACTGTAGTGGTAATAGGCACTGATTGTAGGGGTAGTGAACTCACAACTGTAGTGGTGATAGGCACTGATTGTAGGGGTAACGAACTCACAACTGTAGTGGTGATAGGCACTGATTGTAGTGGTAACGACCTGACAACAGCAGTGGTGATATGCACTGATTGTAGGGGTAACAAACTCACAACTGTAGTGGTGATAGGCACTGATTGTAGGGATAACGAACTCACAACTGTAGTGGTGATAGACACTGATTGTAGGGGTAGCGAACTCACAACTAGTGGTGATAGGCAGTGATTGTACGGGTAACGAACTCACAACTGTAGTGGTGATAGGCACTGATTGTAGGGGTAACGAACTCACAACTGTAGTGGTGATAAGCACTGATTGTAGGGGTAACGAACTCACAACTGTAGTGGTGATAGGCACTGATTGTAGGGGTAACGAACTCACAACTGTAGTGGTGATAGGCACTGATTGTAGGGGTAACGAACTCACAACTGTAGTGGTGATAAGCACTGATTGTAGGGGTAGCGAACTCACAACTGTAGTGGTGATAGGCACTGATTGTAGGGGTAACGATCTCACAACTGTAGTGGTAATAGGCACTGATTGTAGGGGTAGTGAACTCACAACTGTAGTGGTGATAGGCACTGATTGTAGGGGTAACGATCTCACAACTGTAGTGGTGATAGTCACTGATTGTAGGGGTAACGATCTCACAACTGTAGTGGTAATAGGCACTGATTGTAGGGGTAGTGAACTCACAACTGTAGTGGTGATAGGCACTGATTGTAGGGGTAACGAACTCACAACTGTAGTGGTGATAGTCACTGATTGTAGGGGTAACGAACTCACAACTGTAGTGGTGATAGGCACTGATTGTACGGGTAACGATCTCACAACTGTAGTGGTGATAGGCACTGATTGTAGGGGTAGTGAACTCACAACTGTAGTGGCGATAGGCACTGATTGTAGGGGTAACGATCTCACAACTGTAGTGGTGATAGTCACTGATTGTAGGGGTAACGAACTCACAACTGTAGTGGTGATAGGCACTGATTGTAGGGGTAACGACCTGACAACTGCAGTGGTGATAGGCACTGATTGTAGGGGTAACGAACTCACAACTGTAGTGGTGATAGGCACTGATTGTAGGGATAACGAACTCACAACTGTAGTGGTGATAGGCACTGATTGTAGGGGTAGCGAACTCACAACTAGTGGTGATAGGCAGTGATTGTACGGGTAACGAACTCACAACTGTAGTGGTGATAGGCACTGATTGTTGGGGTAACGACCTGACAACTGCAGTGGTGATAGGCACTGATTGTAGGGGTAACGAACTCACAACTGTAGTGATGATAGGCACTGATTGTAGGGGTAACGAACTCACAACTGTAGTGGTGATAGGCACTGATTGTCGGGGTAACGACCATACAACTGTAGTGGTGATAGGCACTGATTGTAGGGGTAACGAACTCACAACTGTAGTGGTGATAGGCACTGATTGTCGGGGTAACGACCATACAACTGTAGTGGTGATAGGCACTGATTGTAGGGGTAACGACCTCACAACTGTAGTGGTGATAGGCACTGATTGTAGGGGTAACGAACTCACAACTGTAGAGGTGATAGGTACTGATTGTAGGGGTAGTGAACTCACAACTGTAGTGCTGATGGGCACTGATTGTAGGGGTAGCGAACTCACAACTGTAGTGGTGATAGGCACTGATTGTAGGGGTAACGATCTCACAACTGTAGTGGTGATGGGCACTGATTGTAGGGGTAGCGAACTCACAACTGTAGTGGGGATAGGCACTGATTGTAGGGTTAACGAACTCACAACTGTAGTGGTGATGGGCACTGATTGTAGGGGTAACGACCTCACAGCTGTAGTGGTGATAGGCACTGCTTGTATGGGTAACTACCTCACAACTGTAGTGGTGATAGACACTGATTGTAGGGGTAGCGAAATCACAACTGTAGTGGTGATAGGCACTGCTTGTAGGGGTAACGAACTCACAATTGTAGTGGTGATAGGCACTGATTGCATGGGTAGCGAAATCACAACTGTAGTGGTGATAGGCACTGATTGTAGGGGTAGTGAACTCACAACTGTAGTGGTGATAGGCACTGATTGTAGGGGTAACGAACTCACAACTGTAGTGGTGATAGGCACTGATTGTAGGGGTAACGAACTCACAACTGTAGTGGTGATAAGCACTGATTGTAGGGGTAGCGAACTCACAACTGTAGTAGTGATAGGCACTGATTGTAGGGGTAACGATCTCACAACTGTAGTGGTAATAGGCACTGATTGTAGGGGTAGTGAACTCACAACTGTAGTGGTGATAGGCACTGATTGTAGGGGTAACGAACTCACAACTGTAGTGGTGATAGGCACTGATTGTAGTGGTAACGACCTGACAACAGCAGTGGTGATATGCACTGATTGTAGGGGTAACAAACTCACAACTGTAGTGGTGATAGGCACTGATTGTAGGGATAACGAACTCACAACTGTAGTGGTGATAGACACTGATTGTAGGGGTAGCGAACTCACAACTAGTGGTGATAGGCAGTGATTGTACGGGTAACGAACTCACAACTGTAGTGGTGATAGGCACTGATTGTAGGGGTAACGAACTCACAACTGTAGTGGTGATAAGCACTGATTGTAGGGGTAACGAACTCACAACTGTAGTGGTGATAGGCACTGATTGTAGGGGTAACGAACTCACAACTGTAGTGGTGATAGGCACTGATTGTAGGGGTAACGAACTCACAACTGTAGTGGTGATAAGCACTGATTGTAGGGGTAGCGAACTCACAACTGTAGTGGTGATAGGCACTGATTGTAGGGGTAACGATCTCACAACTGTAGTGGTAATAGGCACTGATTGTAGGGGTAGTGAACTCACAACTGTAGTGGTGATAGGCACTGATTGTAGGGGTAACGATCTCACAACTGTAGTGGTGATAGTCACTGATTGTAGGGGTAACGATCTCACAACTGTAGTGGTAATAGGCACTGATTGTAGGGGTAGTGAACTCACAACTGTAGTGGTGATAGTCACTGATTGTAGGGGTAACGAACTCACAACTGTAGTGGTGATAGTCACTGATTGTAGGGGTAACGAACTCACAACTGTAGTGGTGATAGGCACTGATTGTAGGGGTAACGATCTCACAACTGTAGTGGTGATAGGCACTGATTGTAGGGGTAGTGAACTCACAACTGTAGTGGCGATAGGCACTGATTGTAGGGGTAACGATCTCACAACTGTAGTGGTGATAGTCACTGATTGTAGGGGTAACGAACTCACAACTGTAGTGGTGATAGGCACTGATTGTAGGGGTAACGACCTGACAACTGCAGTGGTGATAGGCACTGATTATAGGGGTAACGAACTCACAACTGTAGTGGTGATAGGCACTGATTGTAGGGATAACGAACTCACAACTGTAGTGGTGATAGGCACTGATTGTAGGGGTAGCGAACTCACAACTAGTGGTGATAGGCAGTGATTGTACGGGTAACGAACTCACAACTGTAGTGGTGATAGGCACTGATTGTAGGGGTAACGACCTGACAACTGCAGTGGTGATAGGCACTGATTGTAGGGGTAACGAACTCACAACTGTAGTGATGATAGGCACTGATTGTAGGGGTAACGAACTCACAACTGTAGTGGTGATAGGCACTGATTGTCGGGGTAACGACCATACAACTGTAGTGGTGATAGGCACTGATTGTAGGGGTAACGAACTCACAACTGTAGTGATGATAGGCACTGATTGTAGGGGTAACGACCTGACAACTGTAGTGGTGATAAGCACTGATTGTAGGGGTAACGACCTCACAACTGTAGTGGTGATAGGCACTGATTGTAGGGGTAACGACCTCACAACTGTAGTGATGATAAGCACTGATTGTAGGGGTAACGACCTCACAACTGTAGTGGTGATAGGCACTGATTGTAGTGGTAGGGAACTCACAACTGTAGTGGTGATAGGCACTGATTGTAGGGGTAACGATCTCACAACTGTAGTGGTGATAGGCACTGATTGTATGGGTAGCGAAATCACAACTGTAGTGGTGATAGGCACTGATTGTAGGGGTAACGAACTCACAACTGTAGTGGTGATAGGCACTGATTGTAGGGGTAGCGAAATCACAACTGTAGTGGTGATAGGCACTGATTATAGGGGTAAGGAACTCACAACTGTAGTGGTGATAGGCAGATTGTAGGGGTAACGACCTCACAACTGTAGTGGTGATAGTCACTGATTGTAGGGGTAGTGAACTCACAACTGTAGTGGTGATAGGCACTGATTGTAGGGGTAACGAACTCACAACTGTACTGGTGATAGGCACTGATTGTAGGGGTAACGAATTCACAACTGTAGTGGTGATAGGCACTGATTGTAGGGGTAACGACCTCACAACTGTAGTGGTGATAAACACTGATTGTAGAGGTAACGATCTGACAACTGTAGTGGTGATAGGCACTGATTGTAGTGATAACGAACTCACAACTGTAGTGGTGATATGCACTGATTGTAGGGGTAACGAACTCACAACTGTAGTGGTGATAAACACTGATTGTAGGGGTAACGACCTGACAACTGTAGTGGTGATAGACACTGATTGTAGGGGTAACGACCTGACAACTGTAGTGGTGATAGGCATTAATTGTAGGGGTAGCGAACTCACAACTGTAGTGGTGATAGGCACTGATTGTAGGGGTAACGAACTCAAAACTGTAGTGGTGATAAGCATTGATTGTAGGGGTAACGAACTCACAACTGTAGTGGTGATAGGCACTGATTGTAGGGGTAACGACCTCACAACTGTAGTGGTAATAGTCACTGATTGTAGGGGTAACGAACTCACAACTGTAGTGGTGATAAGCACTGATTGTAGGGGTAGCGCACTCACAACTGTAGTGGTGATAGGCACTGATTGTAGGGGTAACGATCTCACAACTGTAGTGGTAATAGGCACTGATTGTAGGGGTAGTGAACTCACAACTGTAGTGGTGATAGGCACTGATTGTAGGGGTAACGATCTCACAACTGTAATGGTGATAGTCACTGATTGTAGGGGTAACGATCTCACAACTGTAGTGGTAATAGGCACTGATTGTAGGGGTAGTGAACTCACAACTGTAGTGGTGATAGGCACTGATTGTAGGGGTAACGAACTCACAACTGTAGTGGTGATAGGCACTGATTGTAGGGGTAACGACCTGACAACTGCAGTGGTGATAGGCACTGATTGTAGGGGTAACGAACTCACAACTGTAGTGGTGATAGGCACTGATTGTAGGGGTAACGAACTCACAACTGTAGTGGTGATAGGCACTGATTGTAGGGGTAACGACCTGACAACTGCAGTGGTGATAGGCACTGATTGTAGGGGTAACGAACTCACAACTGTAGTGGTGATAGGCACTGATTGTAGGGGTAACGATCTCACAACTGTAGTGGTGATAGTCACTGATTGTAGGGGTAACGATCTCACAACTGTAGTGGTAATAGGCACTGATTGTAGGGGTAGTGAACTCACAACTGTAGTGGTGATAGGCACTGATTGTAGGGGTAACGAACTCACAACTGTAGTGGTGATAGTCACTGATTGTAGGGGTAACGATCTCACAACTGTAGTGGTAATAGGCACTGATTGTAGGGGTAGTGAACTCACAACTGTAGTGGTGATAGGCACTGATTGTAGGGGTAACGAACTCACAACTGTAGTGGTGATAGTCACTGATTGTAGGGGTAACGAACTCACAACTGTAGTGGTGATAGTCACTGATTGTAGGGGTAACGACCTGACAACTGCAGTGGTGATAGGCACTGATTGTAGGGGTAACGAACTCACAACTGTAGTGGTGATAGGCACTGATTGTAGGGATAACGAACTCACAACTGTAGTGGTGATAGGCACTGATTGTAGGGGTAGCGAACTCACAACTAGTGGTGATAGGCAGTGATTGTACGGGTAACGAACTCACAACTGTAGTGGTGATAGGCACTGATTGTAGGGGTAACGACCTGACAACTGCAGTGGTGATAGGCACTGATTGTAGGGGTAACGAACTCACAACTGTAGTGATGATAGGCACTGATTGTAGGGGTAACGAACTCACAACTGTAGTGGCGATAGGCACTGATTGTCGGGGTAACGACCATACAACTGTAGTGGTGATAGGCACTGATTGTAGGGGTAACGAACTCACAACTGTAGTGATGATAGGCACTGATTGTAGGGGTAACGACCTGACAACTGTAGTGGTGATAAGCACTGATTGTAGGGGTAACGACCTCACAACTGTAGTGGTGATAGGCACTGATTGTAGGGGTAACGACCTCACAACTGTAGTGGTGATAGGCACTGATTGTAGGGGTAACGACCTCACAACTGTAGTGGTGATAGGCACTGATTGCAGTGGTAGGGAACTCACAACTGTAGTGGTGATAGGCACTGATTGTAGGGGTAACGATCTCACAACTGTAGTGGTGATAGGCACTGATTGTATGGGTAGCGAAATCACAACTGTAGTGGTGATAGGCACTGATTGTAGGGGTAACGAACTCACAACTGTAGTGGTGATAGGCACTGATTGTAGGGGTAGCGAAATCACAACTGTAGTGGTGATAGGCACTGATTATAGGGGTAACGAACTCACAACTGTAGTGGTGATAGGCAGATTGTAGGGGTAACGACCTCACAACTGTAGTGGTGATAGTCACTGATTGTAGGGGTAGTGAACTCACAACTGTAGTGGTGATAGGCACTGATTGTAGGGGTAACGAACTCACAACTGTACTGGTGATAGGCACTGATTGTAGGGGTAACGAATTCACAACTGTAGTGGTGATAGGCACTGATTGTAGGGGTAACGACCTCACAACTGTAGTGGTGATAAACACTGATTGTAGAGGTAACGACCTGACAACTGTAGTGGTGATAGACACTGATTGTAGGGGTAACGACCTGACAACTGTAGTGGTGATATGCATTAATTGTAGGGGTAGCGAACTCACAACTGTAGTGGTGATAGGCACTGATTGTAGGGGTAACGAACTCACAACTGTAGTGGTGATAAGCATTGATTGTAGGGGTAACGAACTCACAACTGTAGTGGTGATAGTCACTGATTGTAGGGGTAACGAACTCACAACTGTAGTGGTGATAAGCACTGATTGTAGGGGTAGCGCACTCACAACTGTAGTGGTGATAGGCACTGATTGTAGGGGTAACGATCTCACAACTGTAGTGGTAATAGGCACTGATTGTAGGGGTAGTGAACTCACAACTGTAGTGGTGATAGGCACTGATTGTAGGGGTAACGATCTCACAACTGTAATGGTGATAGTCACTGATTGTAGGGGTAACGATCTCACAACTGTAGTGGTAATAGGCACTGATTGTAGGGGTAGTGAACTCACAACTGTAGTGGTGATAGGCACTGATTGTAGGGGTAACGAACTCACAACTGTAGTGGTGATAGGCACTGATTGTAGGGGTAACGACCTGACAACTGCAGTGGTGATAGGCACTGATTGTAGGGGTAACGAACTCACAACTGTAGTGGTGATAGGCACTGATTGTAGGGGTAACGAACTCACAACTGTAGTGGTGATAGGCACTGATTGTAGGGGTAACGACCTGACAACTGCAGTGGTGATAGGCACTGATTGTAGGGGTAACGAACTCACAACTGTAGTGGTGATATGCACTGATTGTAGGGGTAACGAACTCACAACTGTAGTGATGATAGGCACTGATTGTAGGGGTAACGAACTCACAACTGTAGTGGTGATGGGTACTGATTGTAGGGGTAACGACCTCACAACTGTAGTGGTGATAGGCACTGATTGCAGCGGTAGGGAACTCACAACTGTAGTGGTGATAGGCACTGATTGTAGGGGTAACGATCTCACAACTGTAGTGGTGATAGGTACTGATTGTAGGGGTAACGAACTCACAACTGTAGTGGTGATAGGTACTGATTGTAGGGGTAGTGAACTCACAACTGTAGTGCTGATAGGCACTGATTGTAGGGGTAACGACCTGACAACTGCAGTGGTGATAGGCACTGATTGTAGGGGTAACGAACTCACAACTGTAGTGGTGATAGGCACTGATTGTAGGGGTAACGAACTCACAACTGTAGTGGTGATAGGCACTGATTGTAGGGGTAACGACCTGACAACTGCAGTGGTGATAGGCACTGATTGTAGGGGTAACGAACTCACAACTGTAGTGGTGATATGCACTGATTGTAGGGGTAACGAACTCACAACTGTAGTGATGATAGGCACTGATTGTAGGGGTAACGAACTCACAACTGTAGTGGTGATGGGTACTGATTGTAGGGGTAACGACCTCACAACTGTAGTGGTGATAGGCACTGATTGCAGCGGTAGGGAACTCACAACTGTAGTGGTGATAGGCACTGATTGTAGGGGTAACGATCTCACAACTGTAGTGGTGATAGGCATTGATTGTAGGGGTAACGATTTCACAACTGTAGTGGTGATAGGCACTGATTGTAGGGATAACGATCTCACAACTGTAGTGGTGATAGTCACTGATTGTAGGGGTAACGAACTCAACTGTAGTGGTGATGGGCACTGATTGTAGGGGTAACGACCTGACAACTGCAGTAGTGATAGGCACTGATTGTAGGGGTAACGAACTCACAACTGTAGTGGTGATAGGCACTGATTGTAGGGATAACGAACTCACAACTGTAGTGGTGATAGGCACTGATTGTAGGGGTAACGATCTCACAACTGTAGTGGTGATAGGCACTGATTGTAGGGGTAGCGAAATCACAACTGTAGTGGTAATAATCACTGATTGTAGGGGTAGCGAACTCACAACTGTAGTGGTGATAGGCACTGATTGTGGGGGTAGTGAACTCACAACTGTAGTGGTGATAGGCACTGATTGTAGGGGTAACGAACTCACAACTGTACTGGTGATAGGCACTGATTGTAGGGGTAACGAACTCACAACTGTAGTGGTGATAGGCACTGATTGTAGGGGTAACGACCTCACAACTGTAGTGGTGATAAACACTGATTGTAGAGGTAACGCCGTGACAACTGTAGTGGTGATAGGCACTGATTGTAGTGGTAACGAACTCTCAACTGTAGTGGTGATAAACACTGATTGTAGGGGTAACGACCTGACAACTGTAGTGGTGATAGACACTGATTGTAGGGGTAACGACCTGACAACTGTAGTGGTGATAGGCATTAATTGTAGGGGTAGCGAAATCACAACTGTAGTGGTGATAGTCACTCATTGTAGGGGTAACGAACTCACAACTGTAGTGGTGATAAGCACTGATTGTAGGGGTAACGAACTCACAACTGTAGTGGTGATAGGCACTGATTGTAGGGGTAACGAACTCACAACTGTAGTGGTGATAGGCACTGATTGTAGGGGTAACGAACTCACAACTGTAGTGGTGATAAGCTCTGATTGTAGGGGTAGCGCACTCACAACTGTAGTGGTGATAGGCACTGATTGTAGGGGTAACGATCTCACAACTGTAGTGGCAATAGGCACTGATTGTAGGGGTAGTGAACTCACAACTGTAGTGGTGATAGGCACTGATTGTAGGGGTAACGATCTCACAACTGTAGTGGTGATAGTCACTGATTGTAGGGGTAACGATCTCACAACTGTAGTGGTAATAGGCACTGATTGTAGGGGTAGTGAACTCACAACTGTAGTGGTGATAGGCACTGATTGTAGGGGTAACGAAATCACAACTGTGGTGGTGATAAGCACTGATTGTAGGGGTAACGAACTCACAACTGTACTGGTGATAGGCACTGATTGTAGGGGTAACGATCTCACAACTGTAGTGGTGATAGGCACTGATTGTAGGGGTAGCGAAATCACAACTGTAGTGGTGATAGTCACTGATTGTAGGGGTAGCGAACTCACAACTGTAGTGGTGATAGGCACTGATTGTGGGGGTAGTGAACTCACAACTGTAGTGGTGATAGGCACTGATTGTAGGGGTAACGAACTCACAACTGTACTGGTGATAGGCACTGATTGTAGGGGTAACGAACTCACAACTGTAGTGGTGATAGGCACTGATTGTAGGGGTAACGACCTCACAACTGTAGTGGTGATAAACACTGATTGTAGAGGTAACGACCTGACAACTGTAGTGGTGATAGGCACTGATTGTAGTGATAACGAACTCACAACTGTAGTGGTGATAGGCACTGATTGTAGGGGTAACGAACTCTCAACTGTAGTGGTGATAAACACTGATTGTAGGGGTAACGACCTGACAACTGTAGTGGTGATAGACACTGATTGTAGGGGTAACGACCTGACAACTGTAGTGGTGATAGGCATTAATTGTAGGGGTAGCGAAATCACAACTGTAGTGGTGATAGGCACTGATTGTAGTGGTAACGAACTCACAACTGTAGTGGTGATAGGCACTGATTGTAGGGGTAACGAACTCACAACTGTAGTGGTGATAGGCACTGATTGTAGGGGTAACGAACTCACAACTGTAGTGGTGATAAGCACTGATTGTAGGGGTAGCGCACTCACAACTGTAGTGGTGATAGGCACTGATTGTAGGGGTAACGATCTCACAACTTTAGTGGTAATAGGCACTGATTGTAGGGGTAGTGAACTCACAACTGTAGTGGTGATAGGCACTAATTGTAGGGGTAACGATCTCACAACTGTAGTGGTGATAGTCACTGATTGTAGGGGTAACGATCTCACAACTGTAGTGGTAATAGGCACTGATTGTAGGGGTAGTGAACTCACAACTGTAGTGGTGATAGGCACTGATTGTAGGGGTAACGACCTGACTACTGCAGTGGTGATAGGCACTGATTGTAGGGGTAACGAACTCACAACTGTAGTGGTGATAGGCACTGATTGTAGGGGTAACGAACTCACAACTGTAGTGGTGATAGGCACTGATTGTAGGGGTAACGACCTGACAACTGCAGTGGTGATAGGCACTGATTGTAGGGGTAACGAACTCACAACTGTAGTGGTGATATGCACTGATTGTAGGGGTAACGACCTGACAACTGCAGTGGTGATAGGCACTGATTGTAGGGGTAACGAACTCACAACTGTAGTGATGATAGGTACTGATTGTAGGGGTAACGAACTCACAACTGTAGTGGTGATGGGTACTGATTGTAGGGGTAACGACCTCACAACTGTAGTGGTGATAGGCACTGATTGCAGGGATAGTGAACTCACAACTGAAGTGCTGATGGGCACTGATTGTAGGGGTAGCGAACTCACAACTGTAGTGGTGATAGGCACTGATTGTAGGGGTAACGATCTCACAACTGTAGTGGTGATGGGCACTGATTGTAGGGGTAGCGAACTCACAACTGTAGTGGTGATAGGCACTGATTGTAGGGGTAACGATCTCACAACTGTAGTGGTGATAGGCACTGATTGTAGGGGTAACGATCTCACAACTGTAGTGGTGATAGTCACTGATTGTAGGGTTAACGAACTCACAACTGTAGTGGTGATGGGCACTGATTGTAGGGGTAACGACCTCACAACTGTAGTGGTGATAGGCACTGATTGTATGGGTAACTACCTCACAACTGTAGTGGTGATAGACACTGATTGTAGGGGTAGCGAAATCACAACTGTAGTGGTGATAGGCACTGATTGTAGGGGTAACGAACTCACAATTGTAGTGGTGATAGGCACTGATTGTATGGGTAGCGAAATCACAACTGTAGTGGTGATAGGCACTGATTGTAGGGGTAACGAACTCACAACTGTAGTGGTGATAGGCACTGATTGTAGGGGTAGCGAAATCACAATTGTAGTGGTGATAGGCACTGATTGTAGGGGTAACGAACTCACAACTGTAGTGGTGATAGGCAGATTGTAGGGGTAACGACCTCACAACTGTAGTGGTGATAGTCACTGATTGTAGGGGTAGTGAACTCACAACTGTAATGGTGATAGGCACTGATTGTAGGGGTAACGAACTCACAACTGTACTGGTGATAGGCACTAATTGTAGGGGTAACGAACTCACAACTGTAGTGGTGATAGGCACTGATTGTAGGGGTAACGACCTCACAACTGTAGTGGTGATAAACACTGATTGTAGGGGTAACGACCTGACAACTGTAGTGGTGATAGGCACTGATTGTAGTGGTAACGAACTCACAACTGTAGTGGTGATAGGCACTGATTGTAGGGGTAACGAACTCACAACTGTAGTGGTGATAAACACTGATTGTAGGGGTAACGACCTGACAACTGTAGTGGTGATAGACACTGATTGTAGGGGTAACGACCTGACTACTGTAGTGGTGATAGGCATTAATTGTAGGGGTAGCGAACTCACAACTGTAGTGGTGATAGGCACTGATTGTAGGGGTAACGAACTCACAACTGTAGTGGTGATAAGCACTGATTGTAGGGGTAACGAACTCACAACTGTAGTGGTGATAGGCACTGATTGTAGGGGTAACGAACTCACAACTGTAGTGGTGATAGGCACTGATTGTAGGGGTAACGGACTCACAACTGTAGTGGTGATAAGCACTGATTGTAGAGGTAGCGAACTCACAACTGTAGTGGTGATAGGCACTGATTGTAGGGGTAACGATCTCACAACTGTAGTGGTAATAGGCACTGATTGTAGGGGTAGTGAACTCACAACTGTAGTGGTGATAGGCACTGATTGTAGGGGTAACGATCTCACAACTGTAGTGGTGATAGTCACTGATTGTAGGGGTAACGATCTCACAACTGTAGTGGTAATAGGCACTGATTGTAGGGGTAGTAAACTCACAACTGTAGTGGTGATAGGCACTGATTGTAGGGGTAACGAACTCACAACTGTAGTGGTGATAGGCACTGATTGTAGGGGTAACGACCTGACAACTGCAGTGGTGATAGGCAATGATTGTAGGGGTAACGACCTGACAACTGCAGTGGTGATATGCACTGATTGTAGGGGTAACGAACTCACAACTGTAGTGGTGATATGCACTGCTTGTAGGGGTAACGACCTGACAACTGCAGTGGTGATAGGCACTGATTGTAGGGGTAACGAACTCACAACTGTAGTGATGATAGGCACTGATTGTAGGGGTAACGAACTCACACCTGTAGTGGTGATGGGTACTGATTGAAGGGGTAACGACCTCACAACTGTAGTGGTGATAGGCACTGATTGTAGGGGTAGTGAACTCACAACTGTAGTGGTGATGGGCACTGATTGTAGGGGTAACGACCTCACAACTGTAGTGGTGATAGGCACTGATTGTATGGGTAACTTCCTCACAACTGTAGTGGTGATAGACACTGATTGTAGGGGTAGCGAAATCACAACTGTAGTGGTGATAGGCACTGATTGTAGGGGTAACGAACTCACAATTGTAGTGGTGATAGGCACTGATTGTATGGGTAGCGAAATCACAACTGTAGTGGTGATAGGCACTGATTGTAGGGGTAACGAACTCACAACTGTAGTGGTGATAGGCACTGATTGTAGGGGTAGCGAAATCACAACTGTAGTGGTGATAGGCACTGATTGTAGGGGTAACGAACTCACAACTGTAGTGGTGATAGGCAGATTGTAGGGGTAACAACCTCACAACTGTAGTGGTGATAGTCACTGATTGTAGGGGTAGTGAACTCACAACTGTAGTGGTGATAGGCACTGATTGTAGGGGTAACGAACTCACAACTGTACTGGTGATAGGCACTGATTGTAGGGGTAACGAACTCACAACTGTAGTGGTGATAGGCACTGATTGTAGGGGTAACGACCTCACAACTGTAGTGGTGATAAACACTGATTGTAGGGGTAACGACCTGACAACTGTAGTGGTGATAGGCACTGATTGTAGTGGTAACGAACTCACAACTGTAGTGGTGATAGGCACTGATTGTAGGGGTAACGAACTCACAACTGTAGTGGTGATAAACACTGATTGTAGGGGTAACGACCTGACAACTGTAGTGGTGATAGACACTGATTGTAGGGGTAACGACCTGACAAATCTAGTGGTGATAGGCATTAATTGTAGGGGTAGCGAACTCACAACTGTAGTGGTGATAGGCACTGATTGTAGGGGTAACGAACTCACAACTGTAGTGGTGATAAGCACTAATTGTAGGGGTAACGAACTCACAACTGTAGTGGTGAAAGGCACTGATTGTAGGGGTAACGAACTCACAACTGGAGTGGTGATAGGCACTGATTGTAGGGGTAGCGAACTCACAACTGTAGTGGTGATAGGCACTGATTGTAGGGGTAACGATCTCACAACTGTAGTGGTAATAGGCACAGATTGTAGGGGTAGTGAACTCACAACTGTAGTGGTGATAGGCACTGATTGTAGGGGTAACGATCTCACAACTGTAGTGGTGATAGTCACTGATTGTAGGGGTAACGATCTCACAACTGTAGTGGTAATAGGCACTGATTGTAGGGGTAGTGAACTCACAACTGTAGTGGTGATAGGCACTGATTGTAGGGGTAACGAACTCACAACTGTAGTGGTGATAAGCACTGATTGTAGGGGTAACGAACTCACAACTGTAGTGGTGATAGGCACTGATTGTAGGGGTAACGAACTCACAACTGTAGTGGTGATAGGCACTGATTGTAGGGGTAACGAACTCACAACTGTAGTGGTGATAAGCACTGATTGTAGGGGTAGCGCACTCACAACTGTAGTGGTGATAGGCACTGATTGTAGGGGTAACGATCTCACAACTTTAGTGGTAATAGGCACTGATTGTAGGGGTAGTGAACTCACAACTGTAGTGGTGATAGGCACTGATTGTAGGGGTAACGATCTCACAACTGTAGTGGTGATAGTCACTGATTGTAGGGGTAACGATCTCACAACTGTAGTGGTAATAGGCACTGATTGTAGGGGTAGTGAACTCACAACTGTAGTGGTGATAGGCACTGATTGTAGGGGTAGCGAAATCACAACTGTAGTGGTGATAGGCACTGATTGTAGGGGTAACGAACTCATAATTGTAGTGGTGATAGGCACTGATTGTATGGGTAGCGAAATCACAACTGTAGTGGTGATAGGCACTGATTGTAGGGGTAACGAACTCACAACTGTAGTGGTGATAGGCACTGATTGTAGGGGTAGCGAAATCACAACTGTAGTGGTGATAGGCACTGATTGTAGGGGTAACGAACTCACAACTGTAGTGGTGATAGGCAGATTGTAGGGGTAACAACCTCACAACTGTAGTGGTGATAGTCACTGATTGTAGGGGTAGTGAACTCACAACTGTAGTGGTGATAGGCACTGATTGTAGGGGTAACGAACTCACAACTGTACTGGTGATAGGCACTGATTGTAGGGGTAACGAACTCACAACTGTAGTGGTGATAGGCACTGATTGTAGGGGTAACGACCTCACAACTGTAGCGGTGATAAACACTGATTGTAGGGGTAACGACCTGACAACTGTAGTGGTGATAGGCACTGATTGTAGTGGTAACGAACTCACAACTGTAGTGGTGATAGGCACTGATTGTAGGGGTAACGAACTCACAACTGTAGTGGTGATAAACACTGATTGTAGGGGTAACGACCTGACAACTGTAGTGGTGATAGACACTGATTGTAGGGGTAATGACCTGACAAATCTAGTGGTGATAGGCATTAATTATAGGGGTAGCGAACTCACAACTGTAGTGGTGATAGGCACTGATTGTAGGGGTAACGAACTCACAACTGTAGTGGTGATAAGCACTAATTGTAGGGGTAACGAACTCACAACTGTAGTGGTGATAGGCACTGATTGTAGGGGTAACGAACTCACAACTGGAGTGGTGATAAGCACTGATTGTAGGGGTAGCGAACTCACAACTGTAGTGGTGATAGGCACTGATTGTAACGATCTCACAACTGTAGTGGTAATAGGCACAGATTGTAGGGGTAGTGAACTCACAACTGTAGTGGTGATAGGCACTGATTGTAGGGGTAACGATCTCACAACTGTAGTGGTGATAGTCACTGATTGTAGGGGTAACGATCTCACAACTGTAGTGGTAATAGGCACTGATTGTAGGGGTAGTGAACTCACAACTGTAGTGGTGATAGGCACTGATTGTAGGGGTAACGAACTCACAACTGTAGTGGTGATAAGCACTGATTGTAGGGGTAACGAACTCTCAACTGTAGTGGTGATAGGCACTGATTGTAGGGGTAACGAACTCACAACTGTAGTGGTGATAGGCACTGATTGTAGGGGTAACGAACTCACAACTGTAGTGGTGATAAGCACTGATTGTAGGGGTAGCGCACTCACAACTGTAGTGGTGATAGGCACTGATTGTAGGGGTAACGATCTCACAACTTTAGTGGTAATAGGCACTGATTGTAGGGATAGTGAACTCACAACTGTAGTGGTGATAGTCACTGATTGTAGGGGTAACGATCTCACAACTGTAGTGGTGATAGTCACTGATTGTAGGGGTAACGATCTCACAACTGTAGTGGTAATAGGCACTGATTGTAGGGGTAGTGAACTCACAACTGTAGTGGTGATAGGCACTGATTGTAGGGGTAACGACCTGACAACTGCAGTGGTGATAGGCACTGATTGTAGGGGTAACGAACTCACAACTGTAGTGGTGATAGGCACTGATTGTAGGGGTAACGAACTCACAACTGTAGTGGTGATAGGCACTGATTGTAGGGGTAACGACCTGACAACTGCAGTGGTGATAGGCACTGATTGTAGGGGTAACGAACTCACAACTGTAGTGGTGATATGCACTGATTGTAGGGGTAACGACCTGACAACTGCAGTGGTGATAGGCACTGATTGTAGGGGTAACGAACTCACAACTGTAGTGATGATAGGCACTGATTGTAGGGGTAACGAACTCACAACTGTAGTGGTGATGGGTACTGATTGTAGGGGTAACGACCTCACAACTGTAGTGGTGATAGGCACTGATTGCAGGGGTAGTGAACTCACAACTGAAGTGCTGATGGGCACTGATTGTAGGGGTAGCGAACTCACAACTGTAGTGGTGATAGGCACTGATTGTAGTGGTAACGAACTCACAACTGTAGTGGTGATAGGCACTGATTGTAGGGGTAACGAACTCACAACTGTAGTGGTGATAAACACTGATTGTAGGGGTAACGACCTGACAACTGTAGTGGTGATAGACACTGATTGTAGGGGTAACGACCTGACAAATCTAGTGGTGATAGGCATTAATTGTAGGGGTAGCGAACTCACAACTGTAGTGGTGATAGCCACTGATTGTAGGGGTAACGAACTCACAACTGTAGTGGTGATAAGCACTAATTGTAGGGGTAACGAACTCACAACTGTAGTGGTGATAGGCACTGATTGTAGGGGTAACGAACTCACAACTGGAGTGGTGATAAGCACTGATTGTAGGGGTAGCGAACTCACAACTGTAGTGGTGATAGGCACTGATTGTAGGGGTAACGATCTCACAACTGTAGTGGTAATAGGCACAGATTGTAGGGGTAGTGAACTCACAACTGTAGTGGTGATAGGCACTGATTGTAGGGGTAACGATCTCACAACTGTAGTGGTGA
Organism: Bathymodiolus brooksi; assembly: GCA_963680875.1. NCBI lineage: Eukaryota > Metazoa > Mollusca > Bivalvia > Mytilida > Modiolidae > Bathymodiolus > Bathymodiolus brooksi. Next base: position 82,687,641 of record OY804590.1, read on the forward strand.
TAGTCACTGATTGTAGGGGTAACGATCTCACAACTGTAGTGGTAATAGGCACTGATTGTAGGGGTAGTGAACTCACAACTGTAGTGGTGATAGGCACTGATTGTAGGGGTAACGAACTCACAACTGTAGTGGTGATAAGCACTGATTGTAGGGGTAACGAACTCACAACTCTAGTGGTGATAGGCACTGATTGTAGGGGTAACGAACTCACAACTGTAGTGGTGATAGGCACTGATTGTAGGGGTAACGAACTCACAACTGTAGTGGTGATAAGCACTGATTGTAGGGGTAGCGCACTCACAACTGTAGTGGTGATAGGCACTGATTGTAGGGGTAACGATCTCACAACTTTAGTGGTAATAGGCACTGATTGTAGGGGTAGTGAACTCACAACTGTAGTGGTGATAGGCACTGATTGTAGGGGTAACGATCTCACAACTGTAGTGGTGATAGTCACTGATTGTAGGGGTAACGATCTCACAACTGTAGTGGTAATAGGCACTGATTGTAGGGGTAGTGAACTCACAACTGTAGTGGTGATAGGCACTGATTGTAGGGGTAGCGAAATCACAACTGTAGTGGTGATAGGCACTGATTGTAGGGGTAACGAACTCACAATTGTAGTGGTGATAGGCACTGATTGTATGGGTAGCGAAATCACAACTGTAGTTGTGATAGGCACTGATTGTAGGGGTAACGAACTCACAATTGTAGTGGTGATAGGCACTGATTGTAGGGGTAGCGAAATCACAACTGTAGTGGTGATAGGCACTGATTGTAGGGGTAACGAACTCACAACTGTAGTGGTGATAGGCAGATTGTAGGGGTAACAACCTCACAACTGTAGTGGTGATAGTCACTGATTGTAGGGGTAGTGAACTCACAACTGTAGTGGTGATAGGCACTGATTGTAGGGGTAACGAACTCACAACTGTACTGGTGATAGGCACTGATTGTAGGGGTAACGAACTCACAACTGTAGTGGTGATAGGCACTGATTGTAGGGGTAACGACCTCACAACTGTAGTGGTGATAAACACTGATTGTAGGGGTAACGACCTGACAACTGTAGTGGTGATAGGCACTGATTGTAGTGGTAACGAACTCACAACTGTAGTGGTGATAGGCACTGATTGTAGGGGTAACGAACTCACAACTGTAGTGGTGATAAACACTGATTGTAGGGGTAACGACCTGACAACTGTAGTGGTGATAGACACTGATTGTAGGGGTAATGACCTGACAAATCTAGTGGTGATAGGCATTAATTGTAGGGGTAGCGAACTCACAACCGTAGTGGTGATAGGCACTGATTGTAGGGGTAACGAACTCACAACTGTAGTGGTGATAAGCACTAATTGTAGGGGTAACGAACTCACAACTGTAGTGGTGATAGGCACTGATTGTAGGGGTAACGAACTCACAACTGGAGTGGTGATAAGCACTGATTGTAGGGGTAGCGAACTCACAACTGTAGTGGTGATAGGCACTGATTGTAGGGGTAACGATCTCACAACTGTAGTGGTAATAGGCACAGATTGTAGGGGTAGTGAACTCACAACTGTAGTGGTGATAGGCACTGATTGTAGGGGTAACGATCTCACAACTGTAGTGGTGATAGTCACTGATTGTAGGGGTAACGATCTCACAACTGTAGTGGTAATAGGCACTGATTGTAGGGGTAGTGAACTCACAACTGTAGTGGTGATAGGCACTGATTGTAGGGGTAACGAACTCACAACTGTAGTGGTGATAAGCACTGATTGTAGGGGTAACGAACTCACAACTGTAGTGGTGATAGGCACTGATTGTAGGGGTAACGAACTCACAACTGTAGTGGTGATAGGCACTGATTGTAGGGGTAACGAACTCACAACTGTAGTGGTGATAAGCACTGATTGTAGGGGTAGCGCACTCACAACTGTAGTGGTGATAGGCACTGATTGTAGGGGTAACGATCTCACAACTTTAGTGGTAATAGGCACTGATTGTAGGGGTAGTGAACTCACAACTGTAGTGGTGATAGGCACTGATTGTAGGGGTAACGATCTCACAACTGTAGTGGTGATAGTCACTGATTGTAGGGGTAACGATCTCACAACTGTAGTGGTAATAGGCACTGATTGTAGGGGTAGTGAACTCACAACTGTAGTGGTGATAGGCACTGATTGTAGGGGTAACGAACTCACAACTGTAGTGGTGATAGGCACTGATTGTAGGGGTAACGACCTGACAACTGCAGTGGTGATAGGCACTGATTGTAGGGGTAACGAACTCACAACTGTAGTGGTGATAGGCACTGATTGTAGGGGTAACGAACTCACAACTGTAGTGGTGATAGGCACTGATTGTAGGGGTAACGACCTGACAACTGCAGTGGTGATAGGCACTGATTGTAGGGGTAACGAACTCACAACTGTAGTGGTGATATGCACTGATTGTAGGGGTAACGACCTGACAACTGCAGTGGTGATAGGCACTGATTGTAGGGGTAACGAACTCACAACTGTAGTGGTGATAAACACTGATTGTAGGGGTAACGACCTGACAACTGTAGTGGTGATAGACACTGATTGTAGGGGTAATGACCTGACAAATCTAGTGGTGATAGGCATTAATTGTAGGGGTAGCGAACTCACAACCGTAGTGGTGATAGGCACTGATTGTAGGGGTAACGAACTCACAACTGTAGTGGTGATAAGCACTAATTGTAGGGGTAACGAACTCACAACTGTAGTGGTGATAGGCACTGATTGTAGGGGTAACGAACTCACAACTGGAGTGGTGATAAGCACTGATTGTAGGGGTAGCGAACTCACAACTGTAGTGGTGATAGGCACTGATTGTAGGGGTAACGATCTCACAACTGTAGTGGTAATAGGCACAGATTGTAGGGGTAGTGAACTCACAACTGTAGTGGTGATAGGCACTGATTGTAGGGGTAACGATCTCACAACTGTAGTGGTGATAGTCACTGATTGTAGGGGTAACGATCTCACAACTGTAGTGGTAATAGGCACTGATTGTAGGGGTAGTGAACTTACAACTGTAGTGGTGATAGGCACTGATTGTAGGGGTAACGAACTCACAACTGTAGTGGTGATAAGCACTGATTGTAGGGGTAACGAACTCACAACTGTAGTGGTGATAGGCACTGATTGTAGGGGTAACGAACTCACAACTGTAGTGGTGATAGGCACTGATTGTAGGGGTAACGAACTCACAACTGTAGTGGTGATAAGCACTGATTGTAGGGGTAGCGCACTCACAACTGTAGTGGTGATAGGCACTGATTGTAGGGGTAACGATCTCACAACTTTAGTGGTAATAGGCACTGATTGTAGGGGTAGTGAACTCACAACTGTAGTGGTGATAGGCACTGATTGTAGGGGTAACGATCTCACAACTGTAGTGGTGATAGTCACTGATTGTAGGGGTAACGATCTCACAACTGTAGTGGTAATAGGCACTGATTGTAGGGGTAGTGAACTCACAACTGTAGTGGTGATAGGCACTGATTGTAGGGGTAACGAACTCACAACTGTAGTGGTGATAGGCACTGATTGTAGGGGTAACGACCTGACAACTGCAGTGGTGATAGGCACTGATTGTAGGGGTAACGAACTCACAACTGTAGTGGTGATAGGCACAGATTGTAGGGGTAACGAACTCACAACTGTAGTGGTGATAGGCACTGATTGTAGGGGTAACGACCTGACAACTGCAGTGGTGATAGGCACTGATTGTAGGGGTAACGAACTCACAACTGTAGTGGTGATATGCACTGATTGTAGGGGTAACGACCTGACAACTGCAGTGGTGATAGGCACTGATTGTAGGGGTAACGAACTCACAACTGTAGTGATGATAGGCACTGATTGTAGGGGTAACGAACTCACAACTGTAGTGGTGATGGGTACTGATTGTAGGGGTAACGACCTCACAACTGTAGTGGTGATAGGCACTGATTGCAGGGGTAGTGAACTCACAACTGAAGTGCTGATGGGCACTGATTGTAGGGGTAGCGAACTCACAACTGTAGTGGTGATAGGCACTGATTGTAGGGGTAACGATCTCACAACTGTAGTGGTGATGGGCACTGATTGTAGGGGTAGCGAACTCACAACTGTAGTGGTGATAGGCACTGATTGTAGGGGTAACGATCTCACAACTGTAGTGGTGATAGGCACTGATTGTAGCGGTAACGATATCACAACTGTAGTGGTGATAGTCACTGATTGTAGGGTTAACGAACTCACAACTGTAGTGGTGATGGGCACTAATTGTAGGGGTAACGACCTCACAACTGTAGTGGTGATAGGCACTGATTGTAGGGGTAGCGAAATCACAACTGTAGTGGTGATAGGCACTGATTGTAGGGGTAACGAACTCACAATTTTAGTGGTGATAGGCACTGATTGTAAGGGTAGCGAAATCACAACTGTAGTGGTGATAGGCACTGATTGTAGGGGTAACGAACTCACAACTGTAGTGGTGATAGGCACTGATTGTAGGGGTAGCGAAATCACAATTGTAGTGGTGATAGGCACTGATTGTAGGGGTAACGAACTCACAACTGTAGTGGTGATAGGCAGATTGTAGGGGTAACGACCTCACAACTGTAGTGGTGATAGTCACTGATTGTAGGGGTAGTGAACTCACAGCTGTAGTGGTGATAGGCACTGATTGTACGGGTAACGAACTCACAACTGTACTGGCGATAGGCACTGATTGTAGGGGTAACGAACTCACAACTGTAGTGGTGATAGGCACTGATTGTAGGGGTAACGACCTCACAACTGTAGTGGTGATAAACACTGATTGTAGGGGTAACGACCTGACAACTGTAGTGGTGATAGGCACTGATTGTAGTGGTAACGAACTCACAACTGTAGTGGTGATAGGCACTGATTGTAGGGGTAACGAACTCACAACTGTAGTGGTGATAAACACTGATTGTAGGGGTAACGACCTGACAACTGTAGTGGTGATAGACACTGATTGTAGGGGTAACGACCTGACAACTGTAGTGGTGATAGGCATTAATTGTAGGGGTAGCGAACTCACAACTGTAGTGGTGATAGGCACTGATTGTAGGGTAACGAACTCACAACTGTAGTGGTGATAAGCACTGATTGTAGGGGTAACGAACTCACAACTGTAGTGGTGATAGGCACTGATTGTAGGGGTAACGAACTCACAACTGTAGTGGTGATAGGCACTGATTGTAGGGGTAACGGACTCACAACTGTAGTGGTGATAAGCACTGATTGTAGAGGTAGCGAACTCACAACTGTAGTGGTGATAGGCACTGATTGTAGGGGTAACGATCTCACAACTGTAGTGGTAATAGGCACTGATTGTAGGGGTAGTGAACTCACAACTGTAGTGGTGATAGGCACTGATTGTAGGGGTAACGATCTCACAACTGTAGTGGTGATAGTCACTGATTGTAGGGGTAACGATCTCACAACTGTAGTGGTAATAGGCACTGATTGTAGGGGTAGTGAACTCACAACTGTAGTGGTGATAGGCACTGATTGTAGGGGTAACGAACTCACAACTGTAGTGGTGATAGGCACTGATTGTAGGGGTAACGACCTGACAACTGCAGTGGTGATAGGCACTGATTGTAGGGGTAGCGAACTCACAACTGTAGTGGTGATAGGCACTTATTGTAGGGGTAACGACCTGACAACTGCAGTGGTGATAGGCACTGATTGTAGGGGTAACGAACTCACAACTGTAGTGGTGATATGCACTGATTGTAGGGGTAACGACCTGACAACTGCAGTGGTGATAGGCACTGATTGTAGGGGTAACGAACTCACAACTGTAGTGATGATAGGCACTGATTGTAGGGGTAACGAACTCACACCTGTAGTGGTGATGGGTACTGATTGAAGGGGTAACGACCTCACAACTGTAGTGGTGATAGGCACTGATTGCAGGGGTAGGGAACTCACAACTGTAGTGGTGATAGGCACTGATTGTAGGGGTAACGATCTCACAACTGTAGTGGTGATAGGTACTGATTGTAGGGGTAACGAACTCACAACTGTAGTGGTGATAGGTACTGATTGTAGGGGTAGTGAACTCACAACTGTAGTGGTGATGGGCACTGATTGTAGGGGTAACGACCTCACAACTGTAGTGGTGATAGGCACTGATTGTATGGGTAACTTCCTCACAACTGTAGTGGTGATAGACACTGATTGTAGGGGTAGCGAAATCACAACTGTAGTGGTGATAGGCACTGATTGTAGGGGTAACGAACTCACAATTGTAGTGGTGATAGGCACTGATTGTATGGGTAGCGAAATCACAACTGTAGTGGTGATAGGCACTGATTGTAGGGGTAACGAACTCACAACTGTAGTGGTGATAGGCACTGATTGTAGGGGTAGCGAAATCACAACTAGTGGTGATAGGCACTGATTGTAGGGGTAACGAACTCACAACTGTAGTGGTGATAGGCAGATTGTAGGGGTAACGACCTCACAACTGTAGTGGTGATAGTCACTGATTGTAGGGGTAGTGAACTCACAACTGTAGTGGTGATAGGCACTGATTGTAGGGGTAACGAACTCACAACTGTACTGGTGATAGGCACTGATTGTAGGGGTAACGAACTCACAACTGTAGTGGTGATAGGCACTGATTGTAGGGGTAACGACCTCACAACTGTAGTGGTGATAAACACTGATTGTAGGGGTAACGACCTGACAACTGTAGTGGTGATAAACACTGATTGTAGGGGTAACGACCTGACAACTGTAGTGGTGATAGACACTGATTGTAGGGGTAACGACCTGACAAATCTAGTGGTGATAGGCATTAATTGTAGGGGTAGCGAACTCACAACTGTAGTGGTGATAGGCACTGATTGTAGGGGTAACGAACTCACAACTGTAGTGGTGATAAGCACTAATTGTAGGGGTAACGAACTCACAACTGTAGTGGTGACAGGCACTGATTGTAGGGGTAACGAACTCACAACTGGAGTGGTGATAAGCACTGATTGTAGGGGTAGCGAACTCACAACTGTAGTGGTGATAGGCACTGATTGTAGGGGTAACGATCTCACAACTGTAGTGGTAATAGGCACAGATTGTAGGGGTAGTGAACTCACAACTGTAGTGGTGATAGGCACTGATTGTAGGGGTAACGACCTGACAACTGTAGTGGTGATAGACACTGATTGTAGGGGTAACGACCTGACAAATCTAGTGGTGATAGGCATTAATTGTAGGGGTAGCGAACTCACAACTGTAGTGGTGATAGGCACTGATTGTAGGGGTAACGAACTCACAACTGTAGTGGTGATAAGCACTAATTGTAGGGGTAACGAACTCACAACTGTAGTGGTGATAGGCACTGATTGTAGGGGTAACGAACTCACAACTGGAGTGGTGATAAGCACTGATTGTAGGGGTAGCGAACTCACAACTGTAGTGGTGATAGGCACTGATTGTAGGGGTAACGATCTCACAACTGTAGTGGTAATAGGCACTGATTGTAGGGGTAGTGAACTCACAACTGTAGTGGTGATAGGCACTGATTGTAAGGGTAACGATCTCACAACTGTAGTAGTGATAGTCACTGATTGTAGGGGTAACGATCTCACAACTGTAGTGGTAATAGGCACTGATTGTAGGGGTAGTGAACTCACAACTGTAGTGGTGATAGGCACTGATTGTAGGGGTAACGAACTCACAACTGTAGTGGTGATAGGCACTGATTGTAGGGGTAACGACCTGACAACTGCAGTGGTGATAGGCACTGATTGTAGGGGTAACGAACTCACAACTGTAGAGGTGATAGGCACTTATTGTAGGGGTAACGACCTGACAACTGCAGTGGTGATAGGCAATGATTGTAGGGGTAACGAGCTCACAACTGTAGTGGTGATATGCACTGATTGTAGGGGTAACGACCTGACAACTGCAGTGGTGATAGGCACTGATTGTAGGGGTAACGAACTCACAACTGTAGTGATGATAGGCACTGATTGTAGGGGTAACGAACTCACAACTGTAGTGGTGATGGGTATTGATTGTAGGGGTAACGACCTCACAACTGTAGTGGTGATAGGCACTGATTGCAGGGGTAGGGAACTCACAACTGTAGTGGTGATAGGCACTGATTGTAGGGGTAACGATCTCACAACTGTAGTGGTGATAGGTACTGATTGTAAGGGTAACGAACTCACAACTGTAGTGGTGATAGGTACTGATTGTAGGGGTAGTGAACTCACAACTGTAGTGCTGATGGGCACTGATTGTAGGGGTAGCGAATTCACAACTGTAGTGGTGTTAGGCACTGATTGTAGGGGTAACGATCTCACAACTGTAGTGGTGATGGGCACTGATTGTAGGGGTAGCGAACTCACAACTGTAGTGGTGATAGGCATTGATTGTAGGGGTAACGATCTCACAACTGTAGTGGTGATAGGCACTGATTGTAGGGGTAACGATCTCACAACTGTAGTGGTGATAGTCACTGATTGTAGGGGTAACGAACTCACAACTGTAGTGGTGATAGGCACTGATTGTAGGTGTAACGACCTGACAACTGCAGTGGTGATAGGCACTGATTGTAGGGGTAACGAACTCACAACTAGTGGTGATAGGCAGTGATTGTACGGGTAACGAACTCACAACTGTAGTGGTGATAGGCACTGATTGTAGGGGTAACGACCTGACAACTGCAGTGGTGATAGGCACTGATTGTAGGGGTAACGAACTCACAACTGTAGTGATGATAGGCACTGATTGTAGGGGTAACGAACTCACAGCTGTAGTGGTGATAGGCACTGATTGTAGGGGTAACGACCATACAACTGTAGTGGTGATAGGCACTGATTGTAGGGGTAACGAACTCACAACTGTAGTGATGATAGGCACTGATTGTAGGGGTTACGACCTGACAACTGCAGTGGTGATAAGCACTGATTGTAGGGGTAACGACCTCACAACTGTAGTGATGATAGGCACTGATTGTAGGGGTAATGACCTGACAACTGCAGTGGTGATAAGCACTGATTGTCGGGGTAACGACCTCACAACTGTAGTGGTGATAGCCACTGATTGTAGGGGTAACGACCTCACAACTGTAGTGATGATAGGCACTGATTGTAGGGGTAACGACCTCACAACTGTAGTGGTGATAGGCACTGATTGTAATGGTAGGGAACTCACAACTGTAGTGGTGATAGGCACTGATTGTAGGGGTAACGATCTCACAACTGTAGTGGTGATAGGTACTGATTGTAGGGGTAACGAACTCACAACTGTAGTGGTGATAGGTACTGATTGTAGGGGTAGTGAACTCACAACTGTAGTGGTGATGGGCACTGATGGTAGGGGTAGCGAACTCACAACTGTAGTGGTGATAGGCACTGATTGTAGGGGTAGCGAAATCACAACTGTAGTGGTGATAGGCACTGATTGTAGGGGTAACGAACTCACAATTTTAGTGGTGATAGGCACTGATTGTATGGGTAGCGAAATCACAACTGTAGTGGTGATAGGCACTGATTGTAGGGGTAACGAACTCACAACTGTAGTGGTGATAGGCACTGATTGTAGGGGTAGCGAAATCACAATTGTAGTGGTGATAGGCACTGATTGTAGGGGTAACGAACTCACAACTGTAGTGGTGATAGGCAGATTGTAGGGGTAACGACCTCACAACTGTAGTGGTGATAGTCACTGATTGTAGGGGTAGTGAACTCACAGCTGTAGTGGTGATAGGCACTGATTGTACGGGTAACGAACTCACAACTGTACTGGTGATAGGCACTGATTGTAGGGGTAACGAACTCACAACTGTAGTGGTGATAGGCACTGATTGTAGGGGTAACGACCTCACAACTGTAGTGGTGATAAACACTGATTGTAGGGGTAACGACCTGACAACTGTAGTGGTGATAGGCACTGATTGTAGTGGTAACGAACTCACAACTGTAGTGGTGATAGGCACTGATTGTAGGGGTAACGAACTCACAACTGTAGTGGTGATAAACACTGATTGTAGGGGTAACGACCTGACAACTGTAGTGGTGATAGACACTGATTGTAGGGGTAACGACCTGACAACTGTAGTGGTGATAGGCATTAATTGTAGGGGTAGCGAACTCACAACTGTAGTGGTGATAGGCACTGATTGTAGGGTAACGAACTCACAACTGTAGTGGTGATAAGCACTGATTGTAGGGGTAACGAACTCACAACTGTAGTGGTGATAGGCACTGATTGTAGGGGTAACGAACTCACAACTGTAGTGGTGATAGGCACTGATTGTAGGGGTAACGGACTCACAACTGTAGTGGTGATAAGCACTGATTGCAGAGGTAGCGAACTCACAACTGTAGTGGTGATAGGCACTGATTGTAGGGGTAACGATCTCACAACTGTAGTGGTAATAGGCACTGATTGTAGGGGTAGTGAACTCACAACTGTAGTGGTGATAGGCACTGATTGTAGGGGTAACGATCTCACAACTGTAGTGGTGATAGTCACTGATTGTAGGGGTAACGATCTCACAACTGTAGTGGTAATAGGCACTGATTGTAGGGGTAGTGAACTCACAACTGTAGTGGTGATAGGCACTGATTGTAGGGGTAACGAACTCACAACTGTAGTGGTGATAGGCACTGATTGTAGGGGTAACGACCTGACAACTGCAGTGGTGATAGGCACTGATTGTAGGGGTAGCGAACTCACAACTGTAGTGGTGATAGGCACTTATTGTAGGGGTAACGACCTGACAACTGCAGTGGTGATAGGCACTGATTGTAGGGGTAACGAACTCACAACTGTAGTGGTGATATGCACTGATTGTAGGGGTAACGACCTGACAACTGCAGTGGTGATAGGCACTGATTGTAGGGGTAACGAACTCACAACTGTAGTGATGATAGGCACTGATTGTAGGGGTAACGAACTCACACCTGTAGTGGTGATGGGTACTGATTGTAGGGGTAGTGAACTCACAGCTGTAGTGGTGATAGGCACTGATTGTACGGGTAACGAACTCACAACTGTACTGGTGATAGGCACTGATTGTAGGGGTAACGAACTCACAACTGTAGTGGTGATAGGCACTGATTGTAGGGGTAACGACCTCACAACTGTAGTGGTGATAAACACTGATTGTAGGGGTAACGACCTGACAACTGTAGTGGTGATAGGCACTGATTGTAGTGGTAACGAACTCACAACTGTAGTGGTGATAGGCACTGATTGTAGGGGTAACGAACTCACAACTGTAGTGGTGATAAACACTGATTGTAGGGGTAACGACCTGACAACTGTAGTGGTGATAGACACTGATTGTAGGGGTAACGACCTGACAACTGTAGTGGTGATAGGCATTAATTGTAGGGGTAGCGAACTCACAACTGTAGTGGTGATAGGCACTGATTGTAGGGTAACGAACTCACAACTGTAGTGGTGATAAGCACTGATTGTAGGGGTAACGAACTCACAACTGTAGTGGTGATAGGCACTGATTGTAGGGGTAACGAACTCACAACTGTAGTGGTGATAGGCACTGATTGTAGGGGTAACGGACTCACAACTGTAGTGGTGATAAGCACTGATTGTAGAGGTAGCGAACTCACAACTGTAGTGGTGATAGGCACTGATTGTAGGGGTAACGATCTCACAACTGTAGTGGTAATAGGCACTGATTGTAGGGGTAGTGAACTCACAACTGTAGTGGTGATAGGCACTGATTGTAGGGGTAACGATCTCACAACTGTAGTGGTGATAGTCACTGATTGTAGGGGTAACGATCTCACAACTGTAGTGGTAATAGGCACTGATTGTAGGGGTAGTGAACTCACAACTGTAGTGGTGATAGGCACTGATTGTAGGGGTAACGAACTCACAACTGTAGTGGTGATAGGCACTGATTGTAGGGGTAACGACCTGACAACTGCAGTGGTGATAGGCACTGATTGTAGGGGTAGCGAACTCACAACTGTAGTGGTGATAGGCACTTATTGTAGGGGTAACGACCTGACAACTGCAGTGGTGATAGGCACTGATTGTAGGGGTAACGAACTCACAACTGTAGTGGTGATATGCACTGATTGTAGGGGTAACGACCTGACAACTGCAGTGGTGATAGGCACTGATTGTAGGGGTAACGAACTCACAACTGTAGTGATGATAGGCACTGATTGTAGGGGTAACGAACTCACACCTGTAGTGGTGATGGGTACTGATTGAAGGGGTAACGACCTCACAACTGTAGTGGTGATAGGCACTGATTGCAGGGGTAGGGAACTCACAACTGTAGTGGTGATAGGCACTGATTGTAGGGGTAACGATCTCACAACTGTAGTGGTGATAGGTACTGATTGTAGGGGTAACGAACTCACAACTGTAGTGGTGATAGGTACTGATTGTAGGGGTAGTGAACTCACAACTGTAGTGGTGATGGGCACTGATTGTAGGGGTAACGACCTCACAACTGTAGTGGTGATAGGCACTGATTGTATGGGTAACTTCCTCACAACTGTAGTGGTGATAGACACTGATTGTAGGGGTAGCGAAATCACAACTGTAGTGGTGATAGGCACTGATTGTAGGGGTAACGAACTCACAATTGTAGTGGTGATAGGCACTGATTGTATGGGTAGCGAAATCACAACTGTAGTGGTGATAGGCACTGATTGTAGGGGTAACGAACTCACAACTGTAGTGGTGATAGGCACTGATTGTAGGGGTAGCGAAATCACAACTAGTGGTGATAGGCACTGATTGTAGGGGTAACGAACTCACAACTGTAGTGGTGATAGGCAGATTGTAGGGGTAACGAACTCACAACTGTAGTGGTGATAGGCACTGATTGTAGGGGTAGCGAAATCACAACTAGTGGTGATAGACACTGATTGTAGGGGTAACGACCTGACAACTGTAGTGGTGATAGGCATTAATTGTAGGGGTAGCGAACTCACAACTGTAGTGGTGATAGGCACTGATTGTAGGGGTAACGAACTCACAACTGTAGTGGTGATAAGCACTGATTGTAGGGGTAACGAACTCACAACTCTAGTGGTGATAGGCACTGCTTGTAGGGGTAACGAACTCACAACTGTAGTGGTGATAGTCACTGAATGTAGGGGTAACGAACTCACAACTGTAGTGGTGATAAGCACTGATTGTAGGGGTAGCGAACTCACAACTGTAGTGGTGATAGGCACTGATTGTAGGGGTAACGATCTCACAACTGTAGTGGTAATAGGCACTGATTGTAGGGGTAGTGAACTCACAACTGTAGTGGTGATAGGCACTGATTGTAGGGGTAACGATCTCACAACTGTAGTGGTGATACTCACTGATTGTAGGGGTAACGATCTCACAACTGTAGTGGTAATAGGCACTGATTGTAGGGGTAGTGAACTCACAACTAGTGGTGATAGGCACTGATTGTAGGGGTAACGAACTCACAACTGTAGTGGTGATAGGCACTGATTGTAGGGGTAACGACCTGACAACTGCAGTGGTGATAGGCACTGATTGTAGGAGTAACGAACTCACAACTGTAGTGGTGATAGGCACTGATTGTAGGGGTACCGAACTCACAACTGTAGTGGTGATAGGCACTGATTGTAGGGGTAACGACCTGACAACTGCAGTGGTGATAGGCACTGATTGTAGGGGTAACGAACTCACAACTGTAGTGATGATAGGCACTGATTGTAGGGGTAACGAACTCACAACTGTAGTGGTGATGGGTACTGATTGTAGGGACAACGACCTCACCACTGTAGTGATGATAGGCACTGATTGCAGGGGTAGGGAACTCACAACTATAGTGGTGATAGGCACTGATTGTAGGGTTAACGATCTCACAACTGTAGTGGTGATAGGTACTGATTGTAGGGGTAACGAACTCACAACTGTAGTGGTGATAGGTACTGATTGTAGGGGTAGTGAACTCACAACTGTAGTGCTGATGGGCACTGATTGTAGGGGTAGCGAACTCACAACTGTAGTGGTGATAGGCACTGATTGTAGGGGTAACGATCTCACAACTGTAGTGGTGATGGGCACTGATTGTAGGGGTAGCGAAATCACAACTGTAGTGGTGATAGGCATTGATTGTAGGGGTAACGATCTCACAACTGTAGTGGTGATAGGCACTGATTGTAGGGGTAACGATCTCACAACTGTAATGGTGATAGGCATTAATTGTAGGGGTAGCGAACTCACAACTGTAGTGGTGATAGGCACTGATTGTAGGGGTAACGAACTCACAACTGTAGTGGTGATAAGCACTGATTGTAGGGGTAACGAACTCACAACTGTAGTGGTGATAGGCACTGATTGTAGGGGTAACGAAATCACAACTGTAGTGGTGATAGGCACTGATTGTAGGGGTAACGAACTCACAACTGTAGTGGTGATAAGCACTGATTGTAGGGGTAGCGAACTCACAACTGTAGTGGTGATAGGCACTGATTGTAGGGGTAACGATCTCACAACTGTAGTGGTAATAGGCACTGATTGTAGGGGTAGTGAACTCACAACTGTAGTGGTGATAGGCACTGATTGTAGGGGTAACGATCTCACAACTATAGTGGTGATAGTCACTGATTGTAGGGGTAACGATCTCACAACTGTAGTGGTAATAGGCACTGATTGTAGGGGTAGTGAACCCACAACTATAGTGGTGATAGGCACTGATTGTAGGGGTAACGAACTCACAACTGTAGTGGTGATAGGCACTGATTGTAGGGGTAACGACCTGACAACTGCAGTGGTGATAGGCACTGATTGTAGGGGTAACGAACTCACAACTGTAGTGGTGATAGGCTCTGATTGTAGGGGTAACGAACTCACAACTGTAGTGGTGATAGGCACTGATTGTAGGGGTAACGACCTGACAACTGCAGTGGTGATAGGCACTGATTGTAGGGGTAACGAACTCACAACTGTAGTGGTGATATGCATTGATTGTAGGGGTAACGACCTGACAACTGCAGTGGTGATAGGCACTGATTGTAGGGGTAACGAACTCACAACTGTAGTGATGATAGGCACTGATTGTAGGGGTAACGAACTCACAACTGTAGTGATGATGGGTACTGATTGTAGGGGTAACGACCTCACCATTGTAGTGGTGATAGGCACTGATTGTAGGGGTAACGAACTCACAACTGTAGTGGTGATAGGTACTGATTGTAGGGGTAGTGAACTCACAACTGTAGTGCTGATGGGCACTGATTGTAGGGGTAGCGAACTCACAACTGTAGTGGTGATAGGCACTGATTGTAGGGGTAACGATCTCACAACTGTAGTGGTGATGGGCACTGATTGTAGGGGTAGCGAACTCACAACTGTAGTGGTGATAGGCATTGATTGTAGGGATAACGATCTCACAACTGTAGTGGTGATAGGCACTGATTGTAGGGGTAACGATCTCACAACTGTAGTGGTGATAGTCACTGATTGTAGGGGTAACGAACTCACAACTGTAGTGGTGATAGGCACTGATTGTAGGGGTAACGACCTGACAACTGCAGTGGTGATAGGCACTGATTGTAGGGGTAACGAACTCACAACTGTAGTGGTGATAGGCATTGATTGTATGGATAACGAACTCACAACTGTAGTGGTGATAGACACTGATTGTAGGGGTAACGACCTGACAACTGCAGTGGTGATAGGCACTGATTGTAGGGGTAACGAACTCACAATTAGTGGTGATAGGCAGTGATTGTACGGGTAACGAACTCACAACTGTAGTGGTGATAGGCACTGATTGTAGGGGTAACGACCTGACAACTGCAGTGGTGATAGGCACTGATTGTAGGGGTAACGAACTCACAACTGTAGTGATGATAGGCACTGATTGTAGGGGTAACGAACTCACAACTGTAGTGGTGATAGGCACTGATTGTAGGGGTAACGACCATACAACTGTAGTGGTGATAGGCACTGATTGTAGGGGTAACGAACTCACAACTGTAGTGATGATAGGCACTGATTGTAGGGGTAACGACCTGACAACTGCAGTGGTGATAAGCACTGATTATAGGGGTAACGACCTCACAACTGTAGTGATGATAGGCACTGATTGTAGGCGTAACGACCTGACAACTGCAGTGGTGATAAGCACTGATTGTAGGGGTAACGACCTCACAACTGTAGAGGTGATAGGCACTGATTGTAGGGGTAACGACCTCACAACTGTAGTGATGATAGGCACTGATTGTAGGGGTAACGACCTCACAACTGTAGTGGTGATAGGCACTGATTGTAGTGGTAGGGAACTCACAACTGTAGTGGTGATAGGCACTGATTGTAGGGTTAACGATCTCACAACTGTAGTGGTGATAGGTACTGATTGTAGGGGTAACGAACTCACAACTGTAGTGGTGATAGGTACTGATTGTAGGGGTAGTGAACTCACAACTGTAGTGGTGATAGGCACTGATTGTAGGGGTAACGATCTCACAATTGTAGTGGTGATAGGCACTGATTGTAGGGGTAGAGAACTCACAACTGTAGTGGTGATAGTCACTGATTGTACGGGTAACGACCTGAAAACTGTAGTGGTGATAGGCACTGATTGTAGGGGTAACGAACTCACAACTGTAGTGGTGATAGGCACTGATTGTAGGGGTAACGAACTCACAACTGTAGTGGTGATAGGCACTGAGTGTAGGGGTAGCGAAATCACAACTGTAGTGGTGATAGTCACTGATTGTAGTGGTAGCGAACTCACAACTGTAGTGGTGATAGGCACTGATTGTAGGGGTAACGAACTCACAACTGTAGTGGTGATAGGCACTGATTGTAGGGGTAGCGACATCACGACTGTAGTGGTGATAGGCACTGATTGTAGGGGTAACGAACTCACAACTGTAGTGGTGATAGACACTGATTGTAGGGGTAACGAACTCACAACTGTAGTGGTGATAGGCACTGATTGTAGGGTTAACGAACTCACAACTGTAGTGGTGATGGGCACTGATTGTAGGGGTAACGACCTCACAACTGTAGTGGTGATAGGCACTGATTGTATGGGTAACTACCTCACAACTGTAGTGGTGATAGACACTGATTGTAGGGGTAGCGAAATCACACCTGTAGTGGTGATAGGCACTGCTTGTAAGGGTAACGAACTCACAATTGTAGTGGTGATAGGCACTGATTGTATGGGTAGCGAAATCACAACTGTAGTGGTGATAGGCACTGCTTGTAGGGGTAACGAACTCACAACTGTAGTGGTGATAGGCACAGATTGTAGGGTTAGCGAAATCACACCTGTAGTGGTGATAGGCACTGATTGTAGGGGTAACGAACTCACAACTGTAGTGGTGATAGGCAGATTGTAGGGGTAACGACCTCACAACTGTAGTGGTCATAGTCACTGATTGTAGGGGTAACGAACTCACAACTGTACTGGTGATAGGCACTGATTGTAGGGGTAACGAACTCACAACTGTAGTGGTGATAGGCACTGATTGTAGGAGTAACGACCTCACAACTGTAGTGGTGATAAACACTGATTGTAGGGGTAACGACCTGACAACTGTAGTGGTGATAAACACTGATTGCAGGGGTAACGAACTCACAAATGTAGTGATGATGGGTACTGATTGTAGGGGTAACGACCTCACAACTGTAGTGGTGATAGGTACTGATTGTAGGGGTAGTGAACTCACAACTGTAGTGCTGATGGGCACTGATTGTAGGGGTAGCGAACTCACAACTGTAGTGGTGATAGGCACTGATTGTAGGGGTAACGATCTCACAACTGTAGTGGTGATGGGCACTGATTGTAGGGGTAGCGAACTCACAACTGTAGTGGTGATAGGCATTGATTGTAGGGGTAACGATCTCACAACTGTAGTGGTGATAGGCACTGATTGTAGGGGTAACGATCTCACAACTGTAGTGGTGATAGTCACTGATTGTAGGGGTAACGAACTCACAACTGTAGTGGTGATATGCACTGATTGTAGGGGTAACGACCTGACAACTGCAGTGGTGATAGGCACTGATTGTAGGGGTAACGAACTCACAACTGTAGTGGTGATAGGCACTGATTGTATGGATAACGAACTCACAACTGTAGTGGTGATAGGCACTGATTGTAGGGGTAACGACCTGACAACTGCAGTGGTGATAGGCACTGATAGTAGGGGTAACGAACTCACAATTAGTGGTGATAGGCAGTGATTGTACGGGTAACGAACTCACAACTGTAGTGGTGATAGGCACTGATTGTAGGGGTAACGACCTGACAACTGCAGTGGTGATAGGCACTGATTGTAGGGGTAACGAACTCACAACTGTAGTGATGATAGGCACTGATTGTAGGGGTAACGAACTCACAACTGTAGTGGTGATAGGCACTGATTGTAGGGGTAACGACCATACAACTGTAGTGGTGATAGGCACTGATTGTAGGGGTAACGAACTCACAACTGTAGTGATGATAGGCACTGATTGTAGGGGTAACGACCTGACAACTGCAGTGGTGATAAGCACTGATTGTAGGGGTAACGACCTCACAACTGTAGTGATGATAGGTACTGATTGTAGGGGTAACGACCTGACAACTGCAGTGGTGATAAGCACTGATTGTAGGGGTAACGACCTCACAACTGTAGAGGTGATAGGCACTGATTGTAGGGGTAACGACCTCACAACTGTAGTGATGATAGGCACTGATTGTAGGGGTAACGACCTCACAACTGTAGTGGTGATAGGCACTGATTGTAGTGGTAGGGAACTCACAACTGTAGTGGTGATAGGCACTGATTGTAGGGGTAACGATCTCACAACTGTAGTGGTGATAGGTACTGATTGTAGGGGTAACGAACTCACAACTGTAGTGGTGATAGGTACTGATTGTAGGGGTAGTGAACTCACAACTGTAGTGGTGATAGGCACTGGTTGTAGGGGTAACGATCTCACAATTGTAGTGGTGATAGGCACTGATTGTAGGGGTAGCGAACTCACAACTGTAGTGGTGATAGTCACTGATTGTACGGGTAACGACCTGAAAACTGTAGTGGTGATAGGCACTGATTGTAGGGGTAACGAACTCACAACTGTAGTGGTGATAGGCACTGATTGTAGGGGTAACGAACTCACAACTGTAGTGGTGATAGGCACTGAGTGTAGGGGTAGCGAAATCACAACTGTAGTGGTGATAGTCACTGATTGTAGGGGTAGCGAACTCACAACTGTAGTGGTGATAGGCACAGATTGTAGGGGTAACGAACTCACAACTGTAGTGGTGATAGGCACTGATTGTAGGGGTAGCGACATCACGACTGTAGTGGTGATAGGCACTGATTGTAGGGGTAACGAACTCACAACTGTAGTGGTGATAGACACTGATTGTAGGGGTAACGAACTCACAACTGTAGTGGTGATAGGCACTGATTGTAGGGTTAACGAACTCACAACTGTAGTGGTGATGGGCACTGATTGTAGGGGTAACGAACTCACAACTGTAGTGGTGATAGGCACTGATTGTATGGGTAACTACCTCACAACTGTAGTGGTGATAGACACTGATTGTAGGGGTATCGAAATCACAACTGTAGTGGTGATAGGCACTGCTTGTAGGGGTAACGAACTCACAATTGTAGTGGTGATAGGCACTGATTGTATGGGTAGCGAAATCACAACTGTAGTGGTGATAGGCACTGGTTGTAGGGGTAACGAACTCACAACTGTAGTGGTGATAGGCACTGATTGTAGGGGTAGCGAAATCACACCTGTAGTGGTGATAGGCACTGATTGTAGGGGTAACGAACTCACAACTGTAGTGGTGATAGGCAGATTGTAGGGGTAACGACCTCACAACTGTAGTGGTCATAGTCACTGATTGTAGGGGTAACGAACTCACAACTGTACTGGTGATAGGCACTGATTGTAGGGGGAACGAACTCACAACTGTAGTGGTGATAGGCACTGATTGTAGGGGTAACGACCTCACAACTGTAGTGGTGATAAACACTGATTGTAGGGGTAACGACCTGACAACTGTAGTGGTGATAGGCACTGATTGTAGTGGTAACGAACTCACAACTGTAGTGGTGATAGGCACTGATTGTAGGGGTAACGAACTCACAACTGTAGTGGTGATAAACACTGATTGTAGGGGTAACGACCTGACAACTGTAGTGGTGATAGACACTGATTGTAGGGGTAACGACCTGACAACTGTAGTGGTGATAGGCATTAATTGTAGGGGTAGCGAACTCACAACTGTAGTGGTGATAGGCACTGATTGTAGGGGTAGCGAACTCACAACTGTAGTGGTGATAAGCACTGATTGTAGGGGTAACGAACTCACAACTCTAGTGGTGATAGGCACTGATTGTAGGGGTAACGAACTCACAACTGTAGTGGTGATAGGCACTGATTGTAGGGGTAACGATCTCACAACTGTAGTGGTAATAGGCACTGATTGTAGGGGTAGTGAACTCACAACTGTAGTGGTGATAGGCACTGATTGTAGGGGTAACGATCTCACAACTGTAGTGGTGATAGTCACTGATTGTAGGGGTAACGAACTCACAACTGTAGTGGTGATAGGCACTGATTGTAGGGGTAACGACCTGACAACTGCAGTGGTGATAGGCACTGATTGTAGGGGTAACGAACTCACAACTGTAGTGGTGATAGGCACTGATTGTAGGGGTAACGACCTCACAACTGCAGTGGTGATAAACACTGATTGTAGGGGTAACGACCTGACAACTGTAGTGGTGATAAACACTGATTGCAGGGGTAACGAACTCACAACTGTAGTGATGATGGGTACTGATTGTAGGGGTAACGACCTCACCATTGTAGTGGTGATAGGCACTGATTGTAGGGGTAACGAACTCACAACTGTAGTGGTGATAGGTACTGATTGTAGGGGTAGTGAACTCACAACTGTAGTGCTGATGGGCACTGATTGTAGGGGTAGCGAACTCACAACTGTAGTGGTGATAGGCACTGATTGTAGGGGTAACGATCTCACAACTGTAGTGGTGATGGGCACTGATTGTAGGGGTAGCGAACTCACAACTGTAGTGGTGATAGGCATTGATTGTAAGGGTAACGATCTCACAACTGTAGTGGTGATAGGCACTGATTGTAGGGGTAACGATCTCACAACTGTAGTGGTGATAGTCACTGATTGTAGGGGTAACGAACTCACAACTGTAGTGGTGATAGGCACTGATTGTAGGGGTAACGACCTGACAACTGCAGTGGTGATAGGCACTGATTGTAGGGGTAACGAACTCACAATTAGTGGTGATAGGCAGTGATTGTACGGGTAACGAACTCACAACTGTAGTGGTGATAGGCACTGATTGTAGGGGTAACGACCTGACAACTGCAGTGGTGATAGGCACTGATTGTAGGGGTAACGAACTCACAACTGTAGTGATGATAGGCACTGATTGTAGGGGTAACGAACTCACAACTGTAGTGGTGATAGGCACTGATTGTAGGGGTAACGACCATACAACTGTAGTGGTGATAGGCACTGATTGTAGGGGTAACGAACTCACAACTGTAGTGATGATAGGCACTGATTGTAGGGGTAACGACCTGACAACTGCAGTGGTGATAAGCACTGATTGTAGGGGTAACGACCTCACAACTGTAGTGATGATAGGCACTGATTGTAGGGGTAACGACCTGACAGCTGCAGTGGTGATAAGCACTGATTGTAGGGGTAACGACCTCACAACTGTAGAGGTGATAGGCACTGATTGTAGGGGTAACGACCTCACAACTGTAGTGATGATAGGCACTGATTGTAGGGGTAACGACCTCACAACTGTAGTGGTGATAGGCACTGATTGTAGTGGTAGGGAACTCACAACTGTAGTGGTGATAGGCACTGATTGTAGGGGTAACGATCTCACAACTGTAGTGGTGATAGGTACTGATTGTAGGGGTAACGAACTCACAACTGTAGTGGTCATAGGTACTGATTGTAGGGGTAGTGAACTCACAACTGTAGTGGTGATAGGCACTGATTGTAGGGGTAACGATCTCACAATTGTAGTGGTGATAGGCACTGATTGTAGGGGTAGCTAACTCACAACTGTAGTGGTGATAGTCACTGATTGTACGGGTAACGACCTGAAAACTGTAGTGGTGATAGGCACTGATTGTAGGGGTAACGAACTCACAACTGTAGTGGTGATAGGCACTGATTGTAGGGGTAACGAACTCACAACTGTAGTGGTGATAGGCACTGAGTGTAGGGGTAGCGAAATCACAACTGTAGTGGTGATAGTCACTGATTGTAGGGGTAGCGAACTCAAAACTGTAGTGGTGATAGGCACAGATTGTAGGGGTAACGAACTCACAACTGTAGTGGTGATAGGCACTGATTGTAGGGGTAGCGACATCACGACTGTAGTGGTGATAGGCACTGATTGTAGGGGTAACGAACTCACAACTGTAGTGGTGATAGACACTGATTGTAGGGGTAACGAACTCACAACTGTAGTGGTGATAGGCACTGATTGTAGGGTTAACGAACTCACAACTGTAGTGGTGATGGGCACTGATTGTAGGGGTAACGAACTCACAACTGTAGTGGTGATAGGCACTGATTGTATGGGTAACTACCTCACAACTGTAGTGGTGATAGACACTGATTGTAGGGGTAGCGAAATCACAACTGTAGTGGTGATAGGCACTGCTTGTAGGGGTAACGAACTCACAATTGTAGTGGTGATAGGCACTGATTGTATGGGTAGCGAAATCACAACTGTAGTGGTGATAGGCACTGGTTGTAGGGGTAACGAACTCACAACTGTAGTGGTGATAGGCACTGATTGTAGGGGTAGCGAAATCACACCTGTAGTGGTGATAGGCACTGATTGTAGGGGTAACGAACTCACAACTGTAGTGGTGATAGGCAGATTGTAGGAGTAACGACCTCACAACTGTAGTGGTCATAGTCACTGATTGTAGGGGTAACGAACTCACAACTGTACTGGTGATAGGCACTGATTGTAGGGGTAACGAACTCACAACTGTAGTGGTGATAGGCACTGATTGTAGGGGTAACGACCTCACAACTGTAGTGGTGATAAACACTGATTGTAGGGGTAACGACCTGACAACTGTAGTGGTGATAGGCACTGATTGTAGTGGTAACGAACTCACAACTGTAGTGGTGATAGGCACTGATTGTAGGGGTAACGAACTCACAACTGTAGTGGTGATAAACACTGATTGTAGGGGTAACGACCTGACAACTGTAGTGGTGATAGACACTGATTGTAGGGGTAACGACCTGACAACTGTAGTGGTGATAGGCATTAATTGTAGGGGTAGCGAACTCACAACTGTAGTGGTGATAGGCACTGATTGTAGGGGTAGCGAACTCACAACTGTAGTGGTGATAAGCACTGATTGTAGGGGTAACGAACTCACAACTCTAGTGGTGATAGGCACTGATTGTAGGGGTAACGAACTCACAACTGTAGTGGTGATAGGCACTGATTGTAGGGGTAACGAACTCACAACTGTAGTGGTGATAAGCACTGATTGTAGGGGTAGCGAACTCACAACTGTAGTGGTGATAGGCACTGATTGTAGGGGTAACGATCTCACAACTGTAGTGGTAATAGGCACTGATTGTAGGGGTAGTGAACTCACAACTGTAGTGGTGATAGGCACTGATTGTAGGGGTAACGATCTCACAACTGTAGTGGTGATAGTCACTGATTGTAGGGGTAACGATCTCACAACTGTAGTGGTAATAGGCACTGATTGTAGGGGTAGTGAACTCACAACTGTAGTGGTGATAGGCACTGATTGTAGGGGTAACGAACTCACAACTGTAGTGGTGATAGGCACTGATTGTAGGGGTAACGACCTGACAACTGCAGTGGTGATAGGCACTGATTGTAGGGGTAACGAACTCACAACTGTAGTGGTGATAGGCACTGATTGTAGGGGTAACGAACTCACAACTGTAGTGGTGATAGGCACTGATTGTAGGGGTAACGACCTGACAACTGCAGTGGTGATAGGCACTGATTGTAGGGGTAACGAACTCACAACTGTAGTGGTGATATGCACTGATTGTAGGGGTAACGACCTGACAACTGCAGTGGTGATAGGCACTGATTGTAGGGGTAACGAACTCACAACTGCAGTGATGATAGGCACTGATTGTAGGGGTAACGAACTCACAACTGTAGTGGTGATGGGTACTGATTGTAGGGGTAACGACCTCACAACTGTAGTGGTGATAGGCACTGATTGCAGGGGTAGGGAACTCACAACTGTAGTGGTGATAGGCACTGATTGTAGGGGTAACGATCTCACAACTGTAGTGGTGATAGGTACTGATTGTAGGGGTAGTGAACTCACAACTGTAGTGTTGATGGGCACTGATTGTACGGGTAACGATCTCACAACTGTAGTGGTGATGGGCACTGATTGTAGGGGTAGCGAACTCACAACTGTAGTGGTGATAGGCATTGATTGTAGGGGTAACGATCTCACAACTGTACTGGTGATAGGCACTGATTGTAGGGGTAACGATCTCACAACTGTAGTGGTGATATTCACTGATTGTACGGGTAACGAACTCACAACTGTAGTGGTGATAGGCACTGATTGTAGGGGTAACGACCTGACAACTGCAGTGGTGATAGGCACTGATTGTAGGGGTAACGAACTCACAACTGTAGTGGTGATAGGCACTGATTGTAGGGATAACGAACTCACAACTGTAGTGGTGATAGGCACTGATTGTAGGGGTAACGACCTGACAACTGCAGTGGTGATAGGCACTGATTGTAGAGGTAACGAACCCACAACTAATGGTGATAGGCAGTGATTGTACGGGTAACGAACTCACAACTGTAGTGGTGATAGGCACTGATTGTAGGGGTAACGACCTGACAACTGCAGTGGTGATAGGCACTGATTGTAGGGGTAACGAACTCACAACTGTAGTGGTGATAGGCACTGATTGTAGGGGTAACGACCTGACAACTGCAGTGGTGATAGGCACTGATTGTAGGGGTAACGACCTGACAACTGCAGTGGTGATAGGCACTGATTGTAGAGGTAACGAACTCACAACTGTAGTGGTGATATGCACTGATTGTAGGGGTAACGACCTGACAACTGCAGTGGTGATAGGCACTGATTGTAGGGGTAACGAACTCACAACTGCAGTGATGATAGGCACTGATTGTAGGGGTAACGAACTCACAACTGTAGTGGTGATGGGTACTGATTGTAGGGGTAACGACCTCACAACTGTAGTGGTGATAGGCACTGATTGCAGGGGTAGGGAACTCACAACTGTAGTGGTGATAGGCACTGATTGTAGGGGTAACGATCTCACAACTGTAGTGGTGATAGGTACTGATTGTAGGGGTAACGAACTCACAACTGTAGTGGTGATAGGTACTGATTGTAGGGGTAGTGAACTCACAACTGTAGTGTTGATGGGCACTGATTGTACGGGTAACGATCCCACAACTGTAGTGGTGATGGGCACTGATTGTAGGGGTAGCGAACTCACAACTGTAGTGGTGATAGGCATTGATTGTAGGGGTAACGATCTCACAACTGCACTGGTGATAGGCACTGATTGTAGGGGTAACGATCTCACAACTGTAGTGGTGATATTCACTGATTGTAGGGGTAACGAACTCACAACTGTAGTGGTGATAGGCACTGATTGTAGGGGTAACGACCTGACAACTGCAGTGGTGATAGGCACTGATTGTAGGGGTAACGAACTCACAACTGTAGTGGTGATAGGCACTGATTGTAGGGATAACGAACTCACAACTGTAGTGGTGATAGGCACTGATTGTAGGGGTAACGACCTGACAACTGCAGTGGTGATAGGCACTGATTGTAGAGGTAACGAACTCACAACTAGTGGTGATAGGCAGTGATTGTACGGGTAACGAACTCACAACTGTAGTGGTGATAGGCACTGATTGTAGGGGTAACGACCTGACAACTGCAGTGGTGATAGGCACTGATTGTAGGGGTAACGAACTCACAACTATAGTGGTGATAGGCACTGATTGTAGGGGTAAAGACCTGACAACTGCAGTGGTGATAGGCACTGATTGTAGGGGTAACGACCTGACAACTGCAGTGGTGATAGGCACTGATTGTAGGGGTAACGAACTCACAACTGTAGTGGTGATATGCACTGATTGTAGGGGTAACGAACTCACAACTGTAGTGGTGATAGGCACTGATTGTAGGGGTAACGAACTCACAACTGTAGTGGTGATAAACACTGATTGTAGGGGTAACGACCTGTCAACTGTAGTGGTGATAGACACTGATTGTAGGGGTAACGACCTGACAACTGTAGTGGTGATAGGCATTAATTGTAGGGGTAGCGAACTCACAACTGTAGTGGTGATAGGCACTGATTGTAGGGGTAACGATCTCACAACTGTAGTGGTGATAGGTACTGATTGTAGGGGTAACGAACTCACAACTGTAGTGGTGATAGGTACTGATTGTAGGGGTAGTGAACTCACAACTGTAGTGCTGATGGGCACTGATTGTAGGGGTAGCGAACTCACAACTGTAGTGGTGATAGACACTGATTGTAGGGGTAACGATCTCACAACTGTAGTGGTGATGGGCACTGATTGTAGGGGTAGCGAACTCACAACTGTAGTGGTGATAGGCATTCATTGTAGGGGTAACGATCTCACAACTGTACTGGTGATAGGCACTGATTGTAGGGGTAACGATCTCACAACTGTAGTGGTGATAGTCACTGATTGTAGGGGTAACGAACTCACAACTGTAGTGGTGATAGGCACTGATTGTAGGGGTAACGACCTGACAACTGCAGTGGTGATAGGCACTGATTGTAGGGGTAACGAACTCACAACTGTAGTGGTGATAGGCACTGATTGTAGGGATAACGAACTCACAACTGTAGTGGTGATAGGCACTGATTGTAGGGGTAACGACCTGACAACTGCAGTGGTGATAGGCACTGATTGTAGGGGTAACGAACTCACAACTAGTGGTGATAGGCAGTGATTGTACGGGTAACGAACTCACAACTGTAGTGGTGATCGGCACTGATTGTAGGGGTAACGACCTGACAACTGCAGCGGTGATAGGCACTGATTGTAGGGGTAACGAACTCACAACTGTAGTGGTGATATGCACTGATTGTAGGGGTAACGACCTGACAACTGCAGTGGTGATAGGCACTGATTGTAGGGGTAACGAACTCACAACTGTAGTGATGATAGGCACTGATTGTAGGGGTAACGAACTCACAACTGTAGTGGTGATGGGTACTGATTGTAGGGGTAACGACCTCACAACTGTAGTGGTGATAGGCACTGATTGCAGGGGTAGGGAACTCACAACTGTAGTGGTGATAGGTACTGATTGTAGGGGTAACGACCTGACAACTGCAGTGGTGATAGGCACTGATTGTAGGGGTAACGAACTCACAACTGTAGTGGTGATAGGCACTGATTGTAGGGGTAAAGACCTGACAACTGCAGTGGTGATAGGCACTGATTGTAGGGGTAACGACCTGACAACTGCAGTGGTGATAGGCACTGATTGTAGGGGTAACGAACTCACAACTGTAGTGGTGATATGCACTGATTGTAGGGGTAACGAACTCACAACTGTAGTGGTGATAGGCACTGATTGTAGGGGTAACGAACTCACAACTGTAGTGGTGATAAACACTGATTGTAGGGGTAACGACCTGTCAACTGTAGTGGTGATAGACACTGATTGTAGGGGTAACGACCTGACAACTGTAGTGGTGATAGGCATTAATTGTAGGGGTAGCGAACTCACAACTGTAGTGGTGATAGGCACTGATTGTAGGGGTAACGATCTCACAACTGTAGTGGTGATAGGTACTGATTGTAGGGGTAACGAACTCACAACTGTAGTGGTGATAGGTACTGATTGTAGGGGTAGTGAACTCACAACTGTAGTGCTGATGGGCACTGATTGTAGGGGTAGCGAACTCACAACTGTAGTGGTGATAGACACTGATTGTAGGGGTAACGATCTCACAACTGTAGTGGTGATGGGCACTGATTGTAGGGGTAGCGAACTCACAACTGTAGTGGTGATAGGCATTCATTGTAGGGGTAACGATCTCACAACTGTACTGGTGATAGGCACTGATTGTAGGGGTAACGATCTCACAACTGTAGTGGTGATAGTCACTGATTGTAGGGGTAACGAACTCACAACTGTAGTGGTGATAGGCACTGATTGTAGGGGTAACGACCTGACAACTGCAGTGGTGATAGGCACTGATTGTAGGGGTAACGAACTCACAACTGTAGTGGTGATAGGCACTGATTGTAGGGATAACGAACTCACAACTGTAGTGGTGATAGGCACTGATTGTAGGGGTAACGACCTGACAACTGCAGTGGTGATAGGCACTGATTGTAGGGGTAACGAACTCACAACTAGTGGTGATAGGCAGTGATTGTACGGGTAACGAACTCACAACTGTAGTGGTGATCGGCACTGATTGTAGGGGTAACGACCTGACAACTGCAGCGGTGATAGGCACTGATTGTAGGGGTAACGAACTCACAACTGTAGTGGTGATATGCACTGATTGTAGGGGTAACGACCTGACAACTGCAGTGGTGATAGGCACTGATTGTAGGGGTAACGAACTCACAACTGTAGTGATGATAGGCACTGATTGTAGGGGTAACGAACTCACAACTGTAGTGGTGATGGGTACTGATTGTAGGGGTAACGACCTCACAACTGTAGTGGTGATAGGCACTGATTGCAGGGGTAGGGAACTCACAACTGTAGTGGTGATAGGTACTGATTGTAGGGGTAACGAACTCACAACTGTAGTGGTGATAGGTACTGATTGTAGGGGTAGTGAACTCACAACTGTAGTGCTGATGGGCACTGATTGTAGGGGTAGCGAACTCACAACTGTAGTGGTGATAGGCACTGATTATAGGGGTAACGATCTCACAACTGTAGTGGTGATGGGCACTGATTGTAGGGGTAGCGAACTCACAACTGTAGTGGTGATAGGCATTCATTGTAGGGGTAACGATCTCACAACTGTACTGGTGATAGGCACTGATTGTAGGGGTAACGATCTCACAACTGTAGTGGTGATAGTCACTGATTGCAGGGGTAACGAACTCACAACTGTAGTGGTGATAGGCACTGATTGTAGGGGTAACGACCTGACAACTGCAGTGGTGATAGGCACTGATTGTAGGGGTAACGAACTCACAACTGTAGTGGTGATAGGCACTGATTGTAGGGATAACGAACTCACAACTGTAGTGGTGATAGGCACTGATTGTAGGGGTAACGACCTGACAACTGCAGTGGTGATAGGCACTGATTGTAGGGGTAACGACCTGACAACTGCAGTGGTGATAGGCACTGATTGTAGGGGTAACGAACTCACAACTGTAGTGGTGATAGGCACTGATTGTAGGGGTAACGACCTGACAACTGCAGTGGTGATAGGCACTGATTGTAGGGGTAAAGACCTGACAACTGCAGTGGTGATAGGCACTGATTGTAGGGGTAACGAACTCACAACTGTAGTGATGATAGGCACTGATTGTAGGGGTAACGAACTCACAACTGTAGTGGTGATGGGTACTGATTGTAGGGGTAACGACCTCACAACTGTAGTGGTGATAGGCACTGATTGCAGGGGTAGGGAACTCACAACTGTAGTGGTGATAGGCACTGATTGTAGGGGTAACGATCTCACAACTGTAGTGGTGATAGGTACTGATTGTAGGGGTAACGAACTCACAACTGTAGTGGTGATAGGTACTGATTGTAGGGGTAGTGAACTCACAACTGTAGTGCTGATGGGCACTGATTGTAGGGGTAGCGAACTCACAACTGTAGTGGTGATAGGCACTGATTGTAGGGGTAACGATCTCACAACTGTAGTGGTGATGGGCACTGATTGTAGGGGTAGCGAACTCACAACTGTAGTGGTGATAGGCATTCATTGTAGGGGTAACGATCTCACAACTGTACTGGTGATAGGCACTGATTGTAGGGGTAACGATCTCACAACTGTAGTGGTGATAGTCACTGATTGTAGGGGTAACGAACTCACAACTGTAGTGGTGATAGGCACTGATTGTAGGGGTAACGACCTGACAACTGCAGTGGTGATAGGCACTGATTGTAGGGGTAACGAACTCACAACTGTAGTGGTGATAGGCACTGATTGTAGGGATAACGAACTCACAACTGTAGTGGTGATAGGCACTGATTGTAGGGTTAACGACCTGACAACTGCAGTGGTGATAGGCACTGATTGTAGGGGTAACGAACTCACAACTAGTGGTGATAGGCAGTGATTGTACGGGTAACGAACTCACAACTGTAGTGGTGATAGGCACTGATTGTAGGGGTAACGACCTGACAACTGCAGTGGTGATAGGCACTGATTGTAGGGGTAACGAACTCACAACTGTAGTGGTGATAGGCACTGATTGTAGGGGTAACGACCTGACAACTGCAGTGGTGATAGGCACTGATTGTAGGGGTAAAGACCTGACAACTGCAGTGGTGATAGGCACTGATTGTAGGGGTAACGAACTCACAACTGTAGTGGTAATATGCACTGATTGTAGGGGTAACGACCTGACAACTGCAGTGGGGATAGGCACTGATTGTAGGGGTAACGAACTCACAACTGTAGTGATGATAGGCACTGATCGTAGGGGTAACGAACTCACAACTGTAGTGGTGATGGGTACTGATTGTAGGGGTAAAGACCTCACAACTGTAGTGGTGATAGGCACTGATTGCAGGGGTAGGGAACTCACAACTGTAGTGGTGATAGGCACTGATTGTAGGGGTAACGATCTCACAACTGTAGTGGTGATAGGTACTGATTGTAGGGGTAACGAACTCACAACTGCAGTGGTGATAGGCACTGATTGTAGGGGTAACGAACTCACAACTGTAGTGGTAATATGCACTGATTGTAGGGGTAACGACCTGACAACTGCAGTGGGGATAGGCACTGATTGTAGGGGTAACGATCTCACAACTGTAGTGGTGATAGTAACTGATTGTAGGGATAACGAACTCACAACTGTAGTGGTGATAAGCACTGATTGTAGGGGTAACGACCTGACAACTGCAGTGGTGATAGGCACTGATTGTAGGGGTAACGAACTCACTAGTGGTGATAGGCAGTGATTGTACGGGTAACGAACTCACAACTGTAGTGGTGATAGGCACTGATTGTAGGGGTAACGACCTGACAACTGTAGTGGTGATAGGCACTGATTGTAGGGGTAACGAACTCACAACTGTAGTGATGATAGGCACTGATTGTAGGGGTAACGACCTGACAACTGCAGTGGTGATAAGCACTGATTGTAGGGGTAACGACCTCACAACTGTAGTGATGATAGGCACTGATTGTAGGGGTAACGAACTCACAACTGTAGTGGTGATAGGCACTGATTGTAGGGGTAACGAACTCACAACTGTAGTGGTGATAGGCACTGATTGTAGGGGTAACGACCATACAACTGTAGTGGTGATAGGCACTGTTTGTAGGGGTAACGAACTCACAACTGTAGTGATGATAGGCACTGATTGTAGGGGTAACGACCTGATAACTGCAGTGGTGATAAGCACTGATTGTAGGGGTAACGACCTCACAACTGTAGTGATGATAGGCACTGATTGTAGGGGTAACGAACTCACAACTGTAGTGGTGATGGGTACTGATTGTAGGGGTAAAGACCTCACAACTGTAGTGGTGATAGGCACTGATTGCAGGGGTAGGGAACTCACAACTGTAGTGGTGATAGGCACTGATTGTAGGGGTAACGATCTCACAACTGTAGTGGTGATAGGTACTGATTGTAGGGGTAACGAACTCACAACTGTAGTGGTGATAGGTACTGATTGTAGGGGTAGTGAACTCACAACTGTAGTGCTGATGGGCACTGATTGTAGGGGTAGCGAACTCACAACTGTAGTGGTGATAGGCACTGATTGTAGGGGTAACGATCTCACAACTGTAGTGGTGATGGGCACTGATTGTAGGGATAGCGAACTCACAACTGTAGTGGTGATAGGCATTGATTGTAGGGGTAACGATCTCACAACTGTACTGGTGATAGGCACTGATTGTAGGGGTAACGATCTCACAACTGTAGTGGTGATAGTCACTGATTGTAGGGGTAACGAACTCACAACTGTAGTGGTGATAGGCACTGATTGTAGGGGTAACGACCTGACAACTGCAGTGGTGATAGCCACTGATTGTAGGGGTAACGAACTCACTAGTGGTGATAGGCAGTGATTGTACGGGTAACGAACTCACAACTGTAGTGGTGATAGGCACTGATTGTAGGGGTAACGACCTGACAACTGCAGTGGTGATAGGCACTGATTGTAGGGGTAACGAACTCACAACTGTAGTGGTGATAGGCACTGATTGTAGGGGTAACGAACTCACAACTGTAGTGGTGATAGGCACTGATTGTAGGGGTAACGACCATACAACTGTAGTGGTGATAGGCACTGATTGTAGGGGTAACGAACTCACAACTGTAGTGATGATAGGCACTGATTGTAGGGGTAACGACCTGACAACTGCAGTGGTGATAAGCACTGATTGTAGGGGTAACGACCTCACAACTGTAGTGATGATAGGCACTGATTGTAGGGGTAACGAACTCACAACTGTAGTGATGATAGGCACTGATTGTAGGGGTAACGAACTCACAACTGTAGTGGTGATGGGTACTGATTGTAGGGGTAAAGACCTCACAACTGTAGTGGTGATAGGCACTGATTGCAGGGGTTGGGAACTCACAACTGTAGTGGTGATAGGCACTGATTGTAGGGGTAACGATCTCACAACTGTAGTGGTGATAGGTACTGATTGTAGGGGTAACGAACTCACAACTGTAGTGGTGATAGGTACTGATTGTAGGGGTAGTGAACTCACAACTGTAGTGCTGATGGGCACTGATTGTAGGGGTAGCGAACTCACAACTGTAGTGGTGATAGGCACTGATTGTAGGGGTAACGATCTCACAACTGTAGTGGTGATGGGCACTGATTGTAGGGGTAACGAACTCACAACTGTAGTGGTGATAGGCACTGATTGTAGGGGTAACGACCTGACAACTGCAGTGGTGATAGGCACTGATTGTAGGGGTAACGAACTCACAACTGTAGTGGTGATAGGCACTGATTGTAGGGATAACGAACTCACAACTGTAGTGGTGATAGGCACTGATTGTAGGGGTAACGAACTCACTAGTGGTGATAGGCAGTGATTGTACGGGTAACGAACTCACAACTGTAGTGGTGATAGGCACTGATTGTAGGGGTAACGACCTGACAACTGCAGTGGTGATAGGCACTGATTGTAGGGGTAACGAACTCACAACTGTAGTGGTGATAGGCACTGATTGTAGGGGTGACGAACTCACAACTGTAGTGGTGATAGGCACTGATTGTAGGGGTAACGACCATACAACTGTAGTGGTGATAGGCACTGATTGTAGGGGTAACGAACTCACAACTGTAGTGATGATAAGCACTGATTGTAGGGGTAACGACCTGACAACTGCAGTGGTGATAAGCACTGATTGTAGGGGTAACGACCTCACAACTGTAGTGATGATAGGCACTGATTGTAGGGGTAACGACCTGACAACTGCAGTGGTGATAAGCACTGATTGTAGGGGTAACGACCTCACAACTGTAGTGGTGATAGGCACTGATTGTAGGGGTAACGACCTCACAACTGTAGTGATGATAGGCACAGATTGTAGGGGTAACGACCTCACAACTGTAGTGGTGATAGGCACTGATTGTAGTGGTAGGGAACTCACAACTGTAGTGGTGATAGGCACTGATTGTAGGGGTAACGATCTCACAACTGTAGTGGTGATAGGTACTGATTGTAGGGGTAACGAACTCACAACTGTAGTGGTGATAGGTACTGATTGTAGGGGTAGTGAACTCACAACTGCAGTGGTGATGGGCACTGATTGTAGTGGTAGGGAACTCACAACTGTAGTGGTGATAGGCACTGATTGTAGGGGTAACTACCTCACAACTGTAGTAGTGATACACACTGATTGTAGGGGTAGCGAAATCACAACTGTAGTGGTGATAGGCACTGCTTGTAGGGGTAACGAACTCACAATTGTAGTGGTGATAGGCACTGATTGTATGGGTAGCGAAATCACAACTGTAGTGGTGATAGGCACTATTGTAGGGGTAGCGAACTCACAACTGTAGTGGTGATAGGCAGATTGTAGGGGTAACGACCTCACAACTGTAGTGGTGATAGTCACTGATTGTAGGGGTAGTGAACTCACAACTGTAGTGGTGATAGGCACTGATTGTAGGGGTAACGAACTCATAACTGTACTGGTGATAGGCACTGATTGTAGGGGTAACGAACTCACAACTGTAGTGGTGATAGGCACTGATTGTAGGGGTAACGAACTCACAACTGTAGTGGTGATTAGCACTGATTGTAGGGGTAGCGAACTCACAACTGTAGTGGTGATAGGCACTGATTGTAGGGGTAACGATCTCACAACTGTAGTGGTAATAGGCACTGATTGTAGGGGTAGTGAACTCACAACTGTAGTGGTGATAGGCACTGATTGTAGGGGTAACGATCTCACAACTGTAATGGTGATAGTCACTGATTGTAGGGGTAACGATCTCACAACTGTAGTGGTGATAGGCACTGCTTGTAGGGGTAACGAACTCACAATTGTAGTGGTGAAAGGCACTGATTGTATGGGTAGCGAAATCACAACTGTAGTGGTGATAGGCAGTGATTGTAAGGGTAACGAACTCACAACTGTAGTGGTGATAGGCACTGATTGTAGGGGTAGCGAAATCACAACTGTAGTGGTGATAGGCACTGATTGTAGGGGTAACGAACTCACAACTGTAGTGGTGATAGGCAGATTGTAGGGGTAACTACCTCACAACTGTAGTGGTGATAGTCACTGATTGTAGGGGTAGTGAACTCACAACTGTAGTGGTGATAGGCACTGATTGTAGGGGTAACGAACTCACAACTGTACTGGTGATAGGCACTGATTGTAGGGGTAACGAACTCACAACTGTAGTGGTGATAGGCACTGATT
Source organism: Bathymodiolus brooksi (assembly GCA_963680875.1). Lineage (NCBI taxonomy): Eukaryota > Metazoa > Mollusca > Bivalvia > Mytilida > Modiolidae > Bathymodiolus > Bathymodiolus brooksi. The sequence goes on from OY804590.1 coordinate 82,722,823, forward strand.
GTAGGGGTAACGACCTCACAACTGTAGTGGTGATAAACACTGATTGTAGGGGTAACGACCTGACAACTGTAGTGGTGATAGGCACTGATTGTAGTGGTAACGAACTCACAACTGTAGTGGTGATAGGCACTGATTGTAGGGGTAACGAACTCACAACTGTAGTGGTGATAAACACTGATTGTAGAGGTAACGACCTGACAACTGTAGTGGTGATAGACACTGATTGTAGGGGTAACGACCTGACAACTGTAGTGGTGATAGGCATTAATTGTAGGGGTAGCGAACTCACAACTATAGTGGTGATAGGCACTGATTGTAGGGGTAACGAACTCACAACTGTAGTGGTGATAAGCACTGATTGTATGGGTAACGAACTCACAACTGTAGTGGTGATAGGCACTGATTGTAGGGGTAACGAACTCACAACTGTAGTGGTGATAGGCACTGATTGTAGGGGTAACGAACTCACAACTGTAGTGGTGATAAGCACTGATTGTAGGGGTAGCGAACTCACAACTGTAGTGGTGATAGACACTGATTGTAGGGGTAACGATCTCACAACTGTAGCGGTAATAGGCACTGATTGTAGGGGTAGTGAACTCACAACTGTAGTGGTGATAGGCACTGATTGTAGGGGTAACGATCTCACAACTGTAGTGGTGATAGTCACTGATTGTAGAGGTAACGATCTCACAACTGTAGTGGTAATAGGCACTGATTGTAGGGTTAGTGAACTCACAACTGTAGTGGGGATAGGCACTGATTGTAGGGGTAACGAACTCACAACTGTAGTGGTGATAGGCACTGATTGTAGGGGTAACGAACTCACAACTGTAGTGGTGATAGGCACTGATTGTAGGGGTAACGAACTCACAACTGTAGTGGTGATAGGCACTGATTGTAGGGGTAACGACCTGACAACTGCAGTGGTGATAGGCACTGATTGTAGGGGTAACGAACTCACAACTGTAGTGGTAATATGCACTGATTGTAGGGGTAACGACCTGACAACTGCAGTGGTGATAGGCACTGATTGTAGGGGTAACGAACTCACAACTGTAGTGATGATAGGCGCTGATTGTAGGGGTAACGAACTCACAACTGTAGTGGTGATGGGCACTGATTGTAGGGGTAACGACCTCACAACTGTAGTGGTGATAGGCACTGATTGCAGGGGTAGGGAACTCACAACTGTAGTGGTGATAGGCACTGATTGTAGGGGTAACGAACTCACAACTGTAGTGGTGATAGGTACTGATTGTAGGGGTAGTGAACTCACAACTGTAGTGCTGATGGGCACTGATTGTAGGGGTAGCGAACTCACAACTGTAGTGGTGATAGGCACTGATTGTAGGGGTAACGATCTCACAACTGTAGTGGTGATGGGCACTGATTGTAGGGGTAGCGAATCACAACTGTAGTGGTGATAGGCACTGATTGTAGGGGTAACGATCTCACAACAGTAGTGGTGATAGGCACTGATTGTAGGGGTAACGAACTCACAAATGTAGTGGTGATAGGCACTGATTGTAGGGGTAACGATCTCACAACTGTAGTGGTGATAGGCACTGTTTGTAGGGGTAGCGAACTCACAACTGTAGTGGTGATAGGCACTGATTGTAGAGGTAGCGAACTCACAACTGTAGTGGTGATAGGCACTGATTGTAGGGGTAGCGAACTCACAACTGTAGTGGTGATAGTCACTGATTGTAGGGGTAGCGAACTCACAACTGTAGTGGTGATAGGCACTGATTGTAGGGGTAGCGAACTCACAACTGTAGTGGTGATAGGCACTGATTGTAGGGGTAACGAACTCACAACTGTAGTGGTGATATGCACTGATTGTAGGGGTAACGACCTGACAACTGCAGTGGTGATAGGCACTGATTGTAGGGGTAACGAACTCACAACTGTAGTGATGATAGGCACTGATTGTAGGGGTAACGAACTCACACCTGTAGTGGTGATGGGTACTGATTGCAGGGGTAGGGAACTCACAACTGTAGTGGTGATAGGCACTGATTGTAGGGGTAACGATCTCACAACTGTAGTGGTGATAGGTACTAATTGTAGGGGTAACGACCTGACAACTGCAGTGGTGATAGGCACTGATTGTAGGGGTAACGAACTCACAACTGTAGTGGTGATATGCACTGATTGTAGGGGTAACGACCTGACAACTGCAGTGGTGATAGGCACTGATTGTAGGGGTAACGAACTCACAACTGTAGTGATGATAGGCGCTGATTGTAGGGGTAACGACCTCACAACTGTAGTGGTGATGGGTACTGATTATAGGGGTAACGACCTCACAACTGTAGTGGTGATAGGCACTGATTGCAGGGGTAGGGAACTCACAACTGTAGTGGTGATAGGCACTGATTGTAGGGGTAACGAACTCACAACTGTAGTGGTGATAGGTACTGATTGTAGGGGTAGTGAACTCACAACTGTAGTGCTGATAAGCACTGATTGTAGGGGTAGCGAACTCACAACTGTAGTGGTGATAGGCACTGATTGTAGGGGTAACGATCTCACAACTGTAGTGGTGATGGGCACTGATTGTAGCGGTAGCGAACTCACAACTGTAGTGGTGATAGTCACTGATTGTAGGGGTAGCGAACTCACAACAGTAGTGGTGATAGGCACTGATTGTAGGGGTAACGAACTCACAAATGTAGTGGTGATAGGCACTGATTGTAGGGGTAACGAACTCACAACTGTAGTGGTGATAGGCACTGTTTGTAGGGGTAGCGAACTCACAACTGTAGTGGTGATAGGCACTGATTGTAGAGGTAGCGAACTCACAACTGTAGTGGTGATAGGCACTGATTGTAGGGGTAGCGAACTCACAACTGTAGTGGTGATAGTCACTGATTGTAGGGGTAGCGAACTCACAACTGTAGTGGTGGTAGGCACTGATTGTAGGGGTAGCGAACTCACAACTGTAGTGGTGATAGTCACTGATTGTAGGGGTAACGACCTGACAACTGCAGTGGTGATAGGCACTGATTGTAGGGATAACGAACCCACAACTGTAGTGGTGATATGCACTGATTGTAGGGGTAACGACCTGACAACTGCAGTGGTGATAGGCACTGATTGTAGGGGTAACGAACTCACAACTGTAGTGATGATAGGCACTGATTGTAGGGGTAACGAACTCACACCTGTAGTGGTGATGGGTATGGATTGCAGGGGTAGGGAACTCACAACTGTAGTGGTGATAGGCACTGATTGTAGGGGTAACGATCTCACAACTGTAGTGGTGATAGGTACTGATTGTAGGGGTAACGAACTCACAACTGTAGTGGTGATAGGTACTGATTGTAGGGGTAGTGAACTCACAACTGTAGTGCTGATGGGCACTGATTGTAGGGGTAGCGAACTCACAACTGTAGTGGTGATAGGCACTGATTGTAGGGGTAACGATCTCACAACTGTAGTGGTGATTGGCACTGATTGTAGGGGTAGCGAACTCACAACTGTAGTGGTGATAGGTACTGATTGTAGGGGTAACGAACTCACAACTGTAGTGGTGATAGGTACTGAGTGTAGGGGTAGTGAACTCACAACTGTAGTGGTGATGGGCACTGATTGTAGTGGTAGGGAACTCACAACTGTAGTGGTGATAGGCACTGATTGTAGGGGTAACTACCTCACAACTGTAGTAGTGATACACACTGATTGTAGGGGTAGCGAAATCACAACTGTAGTGGTGATAGGCACTGCTTGTAGGGGTAACGAACTCACAATTGTAGTGGTGATAGGCACTGATTGTATGGGTAGCGAAATCACAACTGTAGTGGTGATAGGCACTATTGTAGGGGTAGCGAACTCACAACTGTAGTGGTGATAGGCAGATTGTAGGGGTAACGACCTCACAACTGTAGTGGTGATAGTCACTGATTGTAGGGGTAGTGAACTCACAACTGTAGTGGTGATAGGCACTGATTGTAGGGGTAACGAACTCATAACTGTACTGGTGATAGGCACTGATTGTAGGGGTAACGAACTCACAACTGTAGTGGTGATAGGCACTGATTGTAGGGGTAACGAAATCACAACTGTAGTGGTGATTAGCACTGATTGTAGGGGTAGCGAACTCACAACTGTAGTGGTGATAGGCACTGATTGTAGGGGTAACGATCTCACAACTGTAGTGGTAATAGGCACTGATTGTAGGGGTAGTGAACTCACAACTGTAGTGGTGATAGGCACTGATTGTAGGGGTAACGATCTCACAACTGTAATGGTGATAGTCACTGATTGTAGGGGTAACGATCTCACAACTGTAGTGGTGATAGGCACTGCTTGTAGGGGTAACGAACTCACAATTGTAGTGGTGATAGGCACTGATTGTATGGGTAGCGAAATCACAACTGTAGTGGTGATAGGCAGTGATTGTAAGGGTAACGAACTCACAACTGTAGTGGTGATAGGCACTGATTGTAGGGGTAGCGTAATCACAACTGTAGTGGTGATAGGCACTGATTGTAGGGGTAACGAACTCACAACTGTAGTGGTGATAGGCAGATTGTAGGGGTAACGACCTCACAACTGTAGTGGTGATAGTCACTGATTGTAGGGGTAGTGAACTCACAACTGTAGTGGTGATAGGCACTGATTGTAGGGGTAACGAACTCACAACTGTACTGGTGATAGGCACTGATTGTAGGGGTAACGAACTCACAACTGTAGTGGTGATAGGCACTGATTGTAGGGGTAACGACCTCACAACTGTAGTGGTGATAAACACTGATTGTAGGGGTAACGACCTGACAACTGTAGTGGTGATAGGCACTGATTGTAGTGGTAACGAACTCACAACTGTAGTGGTGATAGGCACTGATTGTAGGGGTAACGAACTCACAACTGTAGTGGTGATAAACACTGATTGTAGAGGTAACGACCTGACAACTGTAGTGGTGATAGACACTGATTGTAGGGGTAACGACCTGACAACTGTAGTGGTGATAGGCATTAATTGTAGGGGTAGCGAACTCACAACTATAGTGGTGATAGGCACTGATTGTAGGGGTAACGAACTCACAACTGTAGTGGTGATAAGCACTGATTGTATGGGTAACGAACTCACAACTGTAGTGGTGATAGGCACTGATTGTAGGGGTAACGAACTCACAACTGTAGTGGTGATAGGCACTGATTGTAGGGGTAACGAACTCACAACTGTAGTGGTGATAAGCACTGATTGTAGGGGTAGCGAACTCACAACTGTAGTGGTGATAGACACTGATTGTAGGGGTAACGATCTCACAACTGTAGCGGTAATAGGCACTGATTGTAGGGGTAGTGAACTCACAACTGTAGTGGTGATAGGCACTGATTGTAGGGGTAACGATCTCACAACTGTAGTGGTGATAGTCACTGATTGTAGAGGTAACGATCTCACAACTGTAGTGGTAATAGGCACTGATTGTAGGGTTAGTGAACTCACAACTGTAGTGGGGATAGGCACTGATTGTAGGGGTAACGAACTCACAACTGTAGTGGTGATAGGCACTGATTGTAGGGGTAACGAACTCACAACTGTAGTGGTGATAGGCACTGATTGTAGGGGTAACGAACTCACAACTGTAGTGGTGATAGGCACTGATTGTAGGGGTAACGACCTGACAACTGCAGTGGTGATAGGCACTGATTGCAGGGGTAACGAACTCACAACTGTAGTGGTAATATGCACTGATTGTAGGGGTAACGACCTGACAACTGCAGTGGTGATAGGCACTGATTGTAGGGGTAACGAACTCACAATTGTAGTGATGATAGGCGCTGATTGTAGGGGTAACGAACTCACAACTGTAGTGGTGATGGGCACTGATTGTAGGGGTAACGACCTCACAACTGTAGTGGTGATAGGCACTGATTGCAGGGGTAGGGAACTCACAACTGTAGTGGTGATAGGCACTGATTGTAGGGGTAACGAACTCACAACTGTAGTGGTGATAGGTACTGATTGTAGGGGTAGTGAACTCACAACTGTAGTGCTGATGGGCACTGATTGTAGGGGTAGCGAACTCACAACTGTAGTGGTGATAGGCACTGATTGTAGGGGTAACGATCTCACAACTGTAGTGGTGATGGGCACTGATTGTAGGGGTAGCGAACTCACAACTGTAGTGGTGATAGTCACTGATTGTAGGGGTAGCGAACTCACAACTGTAGTGGTGATAGGCACTGATTGTAGGGGTAACGATCTCACAACAGTAGTGGTGATAGGCACTGATTGTAGGGGTAACGAACTCACAAATGTAGTGGTGATAGGCACTGATTGTAGGGGTAACGATCTCACAACTGTAGTGGTGATAGGCACTGTTTGTAGGGGTAGCGAACTCACAACTGTAGTGGTGATAGGTACTGATTGTAGGGGTAGTGAACTCACAACTGTAGTGGTGATGGGCACTGATTGTAGTGGTAGGGAACTCACAACTGTAGTGGTGATAGGCACTGATTGTAGGGGTAACTACCTCACAACTGTAGTAGTGATACACACTGATTGTAGGGGTAGCGAAATCACAACTGTAGTGGTGATAGGCACTGCTTGTAGGGGTAACGAACTCACAATTGTAGTGGTGATAGGCACTGATTGTATGGGTAGCGAAATCACAACTGTAGTGGTGATAGGCACTATTGTAGGGGTAGCGAACTCACAACTGTAGTGGTGATAGGCAGATTGTAGGGGTAACGACCTCACAACTGTAGTGGTGATAGTCACTGATTGTATGGGTAGTGAACTCACAACTGTAGTGGTGATAGGCACTGATTGTAGGGGTAACGAACTCATAACTGTACTGGTGATAGGCACTGATTGTAGGGGTAACGAACTCACAACTGTAGTGGTGATAGGCACTGATTGTAGGGGTAACGAAATCACAACTGTAGTGGTGATTAGCACTGATTGTAGGGGTAGCGAACTCACAACTGTAGTGGTGATAGGCACTGATTGTAGGGGTAACGATCTCACAACTGTAGTGGTAATAGGCACTGATTGTAGGGGTAGTGAACTCACAACTGTAGTGGTGATAGGCACTGATTGTAGGGGTAACGATCTCACAACTGTAATGGTGATAGTCACTGATTGTAGGGGTAACGATCTCACAACTGTAGTGGTGATAGGCACTGCTTGTAGGGGTAACGAACTCACAATTGTAGTGGTGATAGGCACTGATTGTATGGGTAGCGAAATCACAACTGTAGTGGTGATAGGCAGTGATTGTAAGGGTAACGAACTCACAACTGTAGTGGTGATAGGCACTGATTGTAGGGGTAGCGTAATCACAACTGTAGTGGTGATAGGCACTGATTGTAGGGGTAACGAACTCACAACTGTAGTGGTGATAGGCAGATTGTAGGGGTAACGACCTCACAACTGTAGTGGTGATAGTCACTGATTGTAGGGGTAGTGAACTCACAACTGTAGTGGTGATAGGCACTGATTGTAGGGGTAACGAACTCACAACTGTACTGGTGATAGGCACTGATTGTAGGGGTAACGAACTCACAACTGTAGTGGTGATAGGCACTGATTGTAGGGGTAACGACCTCACAACTGTAGTGGTGATAAACACTGATTGTAGGGGTAACGACCTGACAACTGTAGTGGTGATAGGCACTGATTGTAGTGGTAACGAACTCACAACTGTAGTGGTGATAGGCACTGATTGTAGGGGTAACGAACTCACAACTGTAGTGGTGATAAACACTGATTGTAGAGGTAACGACCTGACAACTGTAGTGGTGATAGACACTGATTGTAGGGGTAACGACCTGACAACTGTAGTGGTGATAGGCATTAATTGTAGGGGTAGCGAACTCACAACTATAGTGGTGATAGGCACTGATTGTAGGGGTAACGAACTCACAACTGTAGTGGTGATAAGCACTGATTGTATGGGTAACGAACTCACAACTGTAGTGGTGATAGGCAGTGATTGTAAGGGTAACGAACTCACAACTGTAGTGGTGATAGGCACTGATTGTAGGGGTAGCGTAATCACAACTGTAGTGGTGATAGGCACTGATTGTAGGGGTAACGAACTCACAACTGTAGTGGTGATAGGCAGATTGTAGGGGTAACGACCTCACAACTGTAGTGGTGATAGTCACTGATTGTAGGGGTAGTGAACTCACAACTGTAGTGGTGATAGGCACTGATTGTAGGGGTAACGAACTCACAACTGTACTGGTGATAGGCACTGATTGTAGGGGTAACGAACTCACAACTGTAGTGGTGATAGGCACTGATTGTAGGGGTAACGACCTCACAACTGTAGTGGTGATAAACACTGATTGTAGGGGTAACGACCTGACAACTGTAGTGGTGATAGGCACTGATTGTAGTGGTAACGAACTCACAACTGTAGTGGTGATAGGCACTGATTGTAGGGGTAACGAACTCACAACTGTAGTGGTGATAAACACTGATTGTAGAGGTAACGACCTGACAACTGTAGTGGTGATAGACACTGATTGTAGGGGTAACGACCTGACAACTGTAGTGGTGATAGGCATTAATTGTAGGGGTAGCGAACTCACAACTATAGTGGTGATAGGCACTGATTGTAGGGGTAACGAACTCACAACTGTAGTGGTGATAAGCACTGATTGTATGGGTAACGAACTCACAACTGTAGTGGTGATAGGCACTGATTGTAGGGGTAACGAACTCACAACTGTAGTGGTGATAGGCACTGATTGTAGGGGTAACGAACTCACAACTGTAGTGGTGATAAGCACTGATTGTAGGGGTAGCGAACTCACAACTGTAGTGGTGATAGACACTGATTGTAGGGGTAACGATCTCACAACTGTAGCGGTAATAGGCACTGATTGTAGGGGTAGTGAACTCACAACTGTAGTGGTGATAGGCACTGATTGTAGGGGTAACGATCTCACAACTGTAGTGGTGATAGTCACTGATTGTAGAGGTAACGATCTCACAACTGTAGTGGTAATAGGCACTGATTGTAGGGTTAGTGAACTCACAACTGTAGTGGGGATAGGCACTGATTGTAGGGGTAACGAACTCACAACTGTAGTGGTGATAGGCACTGATTGTAGGGGTAACGAACTCACAACTGTAGTGGTGATAGGCACTGATTGTAGGGGTAACGAACTCACAACTGTAGTGGTGATAGGCACTGATTGTAGGGGTAACGACCTGACAACTGCAGTGGTGATAGGCACTGATTGTAGGGGTAACGAACTCACAACTGTAGTGGTAATATGCACTGATTGTAGGGGTAACGAACTCACAACTGTAGTGATGATAGGCGCTGATTGTAGGGGTAACGAACTCACAACTGTAGTGGTGATGGGCACTGATTGTAGGGGTAACGACCTCACAACTGTAGTGGTGATAGGCACTGATTGCAGGGGTAGGGAACTCACAACTGTAGTGGTGATAGGCACTGATTGTAGGGGTAACGAACTCACAACTGTAGTGGTGATAGGTACTGATTGTAGGGGTAGTGAACTCACAACTGTAGTGCTGATGGGCACTGATTGTAGGGGTAGCGAACTCACAACTGTAGTGGTGATAGGCACTGATTGTAGGGGTAACGATCTCACAACTGTAGTGGTGATGGGCACTGATTGTAGGGGTAGCGAACTCACAACTGTAGTGGTGATAGTCACTGATTGTAGGGGTAGCGAACTCACAACTGTAGTGGTGATAGGCACTGATTGTAGGGGTAACGATCTCACAACAGTAGTGGTGATAGGCACTGATTGTAGGGGTAACGAACTCACAAATGTAGTGGTGATAGGCACTGATTGTAGGGGTAACGATCTCACAACTGTAGTGGTGATAGGCACTGTTTGTAGGGGTAGCGAACTCACAACTGTAGTGGTGATAGGCACTGATTGTAGAGGTAGCGAACTCACAACTGTAGTGGTGATAGGCACTGATTGTAGGGGTAGCGAACTCACAACTGTAGTGGTGATAGTCACTGATTGTAGGGGTAGCGAACTCACAACTGTAGTGGTGATAGGCACTGATTGTAGGGGTAGCGAACTCACAACTGTAGTGGTGATAGGCACTGATTGTAGGGGTAACGAACTCACAACTGTAGTGGTGATATGCACTGATTGTAGGGGTAACGACCTGACAACTGCAGTGGTGATAGGCACTGATTGTAGGGGTAACGAACTCACAACTGTAGTGATGATAGGCACTGATTGTAGGGGTAACGAACTCACACCTGTAGTGGTGATGGGTACTGATTGCAGGGGTAGGGAACTCACAACTGTAGTGGTGATAGGCGCTGATTGTAGGGGTAACGATCTCACAACTGTAGTGGTGATAGGTACTAATTGTAGGGGTAACGACCTGACAACTGCAGTGGTGATAGGCACTGATTGTAGGGGTAACGAACTCACAACTGTAGTGGTGATATGCACTGATTGTAGGGGTAACGACCTGACAACTGCAGTGGTGATAGGCACTGATTGTAGGGGTAACGAACTCACAACTGTAGTGATGATAGGCGCTGATTGTAGGGGTAACGACCTCACAACTGTACTGGTGATGGGTACTGATTGTAGGGGTAACGACCTCACAACTGTAGTGGTGATAGGCACTGATTGCAGGGGTAGGGAACTCACAACTGTAGTGGTGATAGGCACTGATTGTAGGGGTAACGAACTCACAACTGTAGTGGTGATAGGTACTGATTGTAGGGGTAGTGAACTCACAACTGTAGTGCTGATAAGCACTGATTGTAGGGGTAGCGAACTCACAACTGTAGTGGTGATAGGCACTGATTGTAGGGGTAACGATCTCACAACTGTAGTGGTGATGGGCACTGATTGTAGGGGTAGCGAACTCACAACTGTAGTGGTGATAGTCACTGATTGTATGGGTAGCGAACTCACAACAGTAGTGGTGATAGGCACTGATTGTAGGGGTAACGAACTCACAAATGTAGTGGTGATAGGCACTGATTGTAGGGGTAACGAACTCACAACTGTAGTGGTGATAGGCACTGTTTGTAGGGGTAGCGAACTCACAACTGTAGTGGTGATAGGCACTGATTGTAGAGGTAGCGAACTCACAACTGTAGTGGTGATAGGCACTGATTGTAGGGGTAGCGAACTCACAACTGTAGTGGTGATAGTCACTGATTGTAGGGGTAGCGAACTCACAACTGTAGTGGTGGTAGGCACTGATTGTAGGGGTAGCGAACTCACAACTGTAGTGGTGATAGTCACTGATTGTAGGGGTAACGACCTGACAACTGCAGTGGTGATAGGCACTGATTGTAGGGGTAACGAACCCACAACTGTAGTGGTGATATGCACTGATTGTAGGGGTAACGACCTGACAACTGCAGTGGTGATAGGCACTGATTGTAGGGGTAACGAACTCACAACTGTAGTGATGATAGGCACTGATTGTAGGGGTAACGAACTCACACCTGTAGTGGTGATGGGTATGGATTGCAGGGGTAGGGAACTCACAACTGTAGTGGTGATAGGCACTGATTGTAGGGGTTACGATCTCACAACTGTAGTGGTGATAGGTACTGATTGTAGGGGTAACGAACTCACAACTGTAGTGGTGATAGGTACTGATTGTAGGGGTAGTGAACTCACAACTGTAGTGCTGATGGGCACTGATTGTAGGGGTAGCGAACTCACAACTGTAGTGGTGATAGGCACTGATTGTAGGGGTAACGATCTCACAACTGTAGTGGTGATGGGCACTGATTGTAGGGGTAGCGAACTCACAACTGTAGTGGTGATAGTCACTGATTGTAGGGGTAGCGAACTCACAACTGTAGTGGTGATAGGCACTGGTTGTAGGGGTAACGAACTCACAAATGTAGTGGTGATAGGCACTGATTGTAGGGGTAACGAACTCACAACTGTAGTGGTGATAGGCACTGTTTGTAAGGGTATCGAACTCACAACTGTAGTGGTGATAGACACTGATTGTAGAGGTAGCGAACTCACAACTGTAGTGGTGATAGTCACTGATTGTAGGGGTAGCGAACTCACAACTGTAGTGGTGATAGGCACTGATTGTAGGGGTAGCGAACTCACAACTGTAGTGGTGATAGTCACTGATTGTAGGGGTAGCGAACTCACAACTGTAGTGGTGATAGGCACTGATTGTAGGGGTAGCGAACTCACAACTGTAGTGGTGATAGGCACTGATTGTAGGGGTAGCGAACTCACAACTGTAGTGGTGATAGGCACTGATTGTAGGGGTAGCGAACTCACAACTGTAGTGATGATAGGCACTGATTGTAGGGGTAACGAACTCACACCTGTAGTGGTGATGGGTACTGATTGCAGGGGTAGGGAACTCACAACTGTAGTGGTGATAGGCACTGATTGTAGGGGTAACGATCTCACAACTGTAGTGGTGATAGGCACTGATTGTAGGGGTAGCGAACTGACAACTGTAGTGGCGATAGGCACTGATTGTAGGGGTAAGGACCTCACAACTGTAGTGGTGATAGGCACTGATTGTAGGGGTAACGACCTGACAACTGTAGTGGTGATAGGCACTGATTGTAGGGGTAACGATCTCACAACTGTAGTGGTGATAGTTATATCATGGCAGTGCGCTTTATTGATGTAGAAAACCACCGACCTGCCGCATGTCACTGACAAACTTTATCACATAATGTTGTATCGAGCACACCTCACCATGAACTCACAACTTTAATGGTGATAGGTACTGACTACATTGGTAGTTGTAGATCCAAATACCATTAGAATTAGATGATGTCCACCACAGCCCCAACCCCCAAAGGGTATCACCCGCCCGGTAGTCATGTAATAAATTATTAGTAAAGGTAGTGTTCTTTTCTATAAGTCTTAGATTTATATGACTTTTAAAACAATTGCAAAGTAGGTTGATATGATCACGGTCACGATGGTGAATGAGTGAGTAATTGTTGTTTAACGCCAAATCAGCAATTTTTCAGCTATATCATGGCGAAAACAAGTTAATTTTCAATGAAAAGATGATGATATCCGCCTTGTACTAGACCAACACGCTTAATTGGATTTGCTTAGTGCTAGTTCATTGAAACAACAGTCTATCAGTTATACTCATTCCGAGTCAACCAGTCGTTGTCCTTTCTCCTTAAGGCCGCGTGCTTAGCGGAGAAGCAACAAATACCACTTTTATAGTCCTTTGTTTGACCCGATCGGGGCTCGAATTTACGACCTACCGAACTCGAGGCGAGCACGCTAACCATTACACCACCAATGCAGTGGGTCACGATGGTCACGAGTGTTGGCTGATATTAAATAAGACCAGTGTTCTACATACCTATGGACGGATAATTTATTTTATTTTTCACAGGAACGAAAAACCGGATTATTAAATTTTTGGAAATGAAAAAAAAAATTCTTGTTGACAACTGCAGGGTCAAATCATCTAGTATATGCATCTTCTTGGTGAATCACTGATCACTTTTGTTTTCTTTCTATAAAATTTGGAAACATAATTATTTGTTGTTGTTTTTTGTTGGTGTATTTTTATTTATCAGAAAAAACATAGACCCCCCACCCCCCCTCGCCCCCAAAAAGTTAAATGGCCTTTGACTTAAGTCTAAGTAATATCACAATACACAGCCCGATTCTTACAGCATTATATGAAACAAACATTAAAGTCACCACTAGACAGGTACCCAGGTGAAATTATCATTACCAGTTTACACTTTTAGCTTCTACCCTGTTTCGTAGTTTGGACTTATCCGAAGAAAGTTACTTCAGAAACACGTCATGCGCAGCAAATTAGATATCTACGTTGTCATTACTGTACTTTGGGCACCTTATCCTGATCAATTGGGTACAGCTCTGGTATGTGATGTGGTCAGTGTTGGTTATCTTTAATTTCAGGGGGGGGGGGGGGGGCTTGTCACGTTGTTTATTGTTTGTCTCGCAATTTTAAAAATAACAATACTATGTTAGCTACAATATAATCAATAATGATCACAGGTATTTGTGGACAGGACCCTATGTTGCTCACTTTTTTTTTTTTTTTTTTTTTAAGATGCCCCCCTTTTTTTTCTTTTTTTTTTTTTTTTTTTAACATCGACTTTTTTCATATAAACAACATTTTGCAACTTTCTATGTATCACTGTATGACATATATACAATAAATACAATCAAACAGTAGTTTGTATCCATGCCGGGTTTCTGACATGATATAAGTTAGAAGGTAAGTCACTCTTCTTTGTTTACATTCGGGTACTGGTTGTGTATTCATCTTAAATTTAGTGAATAAAAAAGGCCTACCTGTCTGGAAATTGGCTTATTCCTTCTCTGTATATATTATTCTCCCTGAAAACACACATCAATATTTATTTACAGCAGCTGACAACTCTCCATGGAACAATTTCCAATCGCGATTTGCGATTTTCAGACGACATTTTTGAAAACTCGAATTAAAGCTACGGAAGTGTGATTATTAGCGACATCTGCTGGTCATTTGAAATATTGACGATACGGTAAAACGCGAGAGTTCCAGGTAAAAAGTTCGGTATCCTTCATAGTTTATATTTGGTTGTGGTAGTTTATGGTGTTTAACGCCACTTTCAGCTATATTTCAGTTATATCGTGATGGTCAGTTTTATTGGTGGAGGAAATCGGTGTGCCCGGAGAAAACCACAGACCTGCCGCAAGTCACTGACCAACTTTATCACATAATGCTGTATCTCCTGAGCCAGTTTATATTTGGAAAAGTGGATGAAAGTTATTTAACACTGTAAGAATTGATGAATTTTTGTTTAATTACCTATATCGTAGGTAATGAATATTCAATGCTACGGAACCCGCGGGAACCCCGGGGTATAGAAATGGGACCGAGAGCTTCTTCGGCTTGATGGGGCGTCCGTCGGTTGTGCGGGATGTAAAAATTCACAACCAACCCGTCCTGCGGATGAGACGTAAATAAAACCGAGGTCCCGTGTTGAGAGATTGCCACCCTCTCCGCACGTTAAAGAACCCAGTGTAACAGCTCATTATGAGCATTATGCTCATGATGAGTGGTCCATAAGAGACCTGTTGCACTGGCAAAATTATCCGTCCCTACCCATCACCTTTCCTTGTTTCGAGTCCCGTGGCGTTTAAATTTTTAAATGTTCTCGTCCTGAATATAGCTGAAAAATTGCTCGCTGGACGTTAAACACCAATCAATCAATCAATGCTACGGTGTTAGCTATTTTAAATCATGTCGTATACTAGTATATGTGATATAATCACAGAACTTTCAAGTAAATCACCGAACTCAACCATTGTTGTTTTGTATTTATTTTATTTATATAGCGCACATTTATTATATCTATGCTTTGTGTATTAAATTTCAGAATCGTGATGGATTCAAGGACATTTTGTGATCCATGCAATACAACATCAAAGTCTACGTTTGCCGTGAAATATTGTAGCGATTGTGAGGAATTCCTCTGTTCCGAATGCGCTGTTTATCATAGTAAATTCAAAGCCTTCGTGTCCCACCATGTTGTTGACGTTAACGTCAGTGATAATCAATATTTCGTGATCAGCAAAGAATGTCTGACTCACAAAGATATGACTCTAGATTTTTTCTGTTCTGATCACGACAGCATCTGCTGTAAATCATGCATAGCAAACATGCATAGAGCATGCGAAAACATAAAACCGTTAGATGTCGCTGCGAAAGGAGTAATACATTCAACGATGTATGAAGAATTTTCCACTGATATGGTCTCCCTACATACATTTTGTAGTGCAGCAACCCAGTTAACAGATGAATGCACGAAAAGTAAGGTAGACTGGGGTACCAGTAAGGATGATGTCAAACATGCCGTAGATAAATTTAAAGCTAAAATACTTAAACGGATAGATGAAATTGAAGAAAAACTAATGCACGAAATAGATGCTGCGAAACCGGGTTCAAAACTGGATAAGTCAACTGTCGACAAGCAAGTAGAGGAAATACAAGATGTCTTAAAGCAGTTTAATTTCGTTACAAAACATGGGTCATCAGGTCAAATATTTCGTTTGATAAACAGGATTAAAACAAATGTCCCTCGTATGTTTAATGATATGACAATCCTAATTTCTTCTCAAGCTTCTTCAAGACTTGTATTTGAAGAGTCAAATATTCTATCAATGATTGAGTCACTTGGGTCAATAACGGTTAAAACGAGTCCGTTTGATGTTAAATTTAATCCACATCAAATTCAACAAGCACAGCAAATGGTACAACGAATCCCTTCGAAGTTTCGGTTTGAGAGCAGTATTCCCATTAACGAGGGTCCAGTTGATATTACAGGAATGGGATTAATAGATGATGATAGATTGTTATTGTGTTACCATTCAACTAGCCAGCTTTGCCTTTTATCCATAGAACAACACAATCTAACGCAGACCGATATGTCAGGGTCTCCATGGGGTATTATAGTGAAAGAAGATGAAGCTTTGGTAACATTACCTGAAGAGAAATATATTCAGGTTGTAAACACTGCCACCATGACTTTAGCACGGAAAATAAAGTGTCCTAATGGTTGTTATGGTATAACATTAATAGACAAGGATATCGCGTTAGGTCGAAGTGGTGAAGTGTGTATCATTAATAACGAAGGCAGACATCTTAGATCTATTACACTGGATTATGAAACTCTGGATTCACTTTATTACGGAAAAGAACGAAAATTGTATTGTTGTGATCCCGACACCAACAAGCTCCATTGTGTTAATGTAGATGGTACCATGGTATTTTCTTACAGCTCTGATGATCTGCGTTACCCTGATGATGTAGCAGTTGATGTTCAAGGAAACTTGTATGTTATAGGACATAACTCACATACATTACACCGTATATCACCTAATGGTAAATCAATGGGTATTATGTTGAATGAAAGTGATGGATTGAGATTTCCAGGGTGTATCACCTTCAACAAACAGTATTCAAAATTATACATCATTAACGATACCCGCCAGTTACTGACATTTTCCTGTCAATAATTAGATCATAGCTACAACAAGTTATAAATGACCTAAATGTAAATGTTATATTATTGATATTATGTGTTAGTACTGACCAGTACAATGCACTACACTAGACAGTTTCATAGAGCAGATCCCAATATATGTTCTCGAATAACACTTCAACATTTAAACATCATACTTGTATATAGTTTTATCCAAAAATGTATAGTATATGAAAGCAAACAAAAATGGAAATAACTTCTGAAATGTTATCTCTTGTATATATTTGGTGGTATATATTGAATTAGACCCCACGCACGTGTGGCATAGTAACACCAGTGTCCGGCACGTTATCATCAATAGGTTTATGGAGTGCTGAACTATAAAGAAGAAGAAAGCATCACAGTTCAAACCATTATATACAGTATATCCATCAAACTTAGGAAAATCGTCTGTGTCTTCTTTAAAATAATACCGCTTTGTAACTTGCCCGAAGTTGATGAAACATTTTCAACAAGAGCTCTTTGACGACAGTGAAATAGCTTCTTTTCCATTTGATAATTATGTATATTAACTTTTCATGAAGGCCATAATTGTATATTATTAGTATATTTACCTGACTGTAATGGTACCATGAGGCATCCATTTATTTACCTGACTGGAATGGTACCATGATGCATCCATTTATTTGTCTTTAATGGCTGACAACCTTCAGATTCAGATGTACGTCACCACGTGCTTAGATCAAAGCTGGGATTTACGTCATGGACAAATGTGCATTGCGAGACATTATATATATTAGATTAATGTATCAATTAACTGAAAATAATAACTGAAAAATAGGATTAAAAAAATCATTGTTTTAAAAAAGGAGGCCCTGTCCCCGAGCGCCTGTGGTAATTAGGAAACGTTTTTGGTTAATTTTTTGTAATAAAAAGTGGTTGACAGCTTAGATATAGCCAGAAAATATATATACAAGCATAAATTTTCTCTAATTACAGGTTATTAAAAATCAGGTCTTGTGCTGTATGTAAATAAGGGTAATAACAAAATTACCGAACTCCGAACAATCTTACAAAGGGAAAGTCAAAACTCATAATTATATAAACAGACAAAATCAGTCAACAACCGGAAAACTGTGAAAACCGTAATGATCCTTATTTGGTACATGCATTTCAAAGAAATGGTGGGTTGAATCAGATTTTAAAGCGCCAAACCTCCCGCTCTCATTACGGTAAAGATATAGTCGGATTATTTTGTTCATCTTATTTTATTCATCTTTTTATAACGTCTATTTGATACAGAAATCGGCATTTTGTGACAACATACATAGTAGATTAATACATAAATTACTGAAGGTTACCACAAAAAATCCATAGTTTGAAATAATGTTGTGATAGAATGTAAAAAAAAAAAAAACACCACACTTTGGGAACAATTCCCAAACCAACTACTAGTATTTTGGTGGCTTGGTACAGGTACTTCAATGTAAATGAACAAAAGTTCCAAGCTTCACCTCAAAATGTACAATGTTAGCAATAATCCATTAATTAGCATCCTTTATACTCCAATAAAATAACACAAATCAAATTAAAATTATCCAGTAATATTAATTAGATCTATATTTTACTACTTTTATCTACAGTACATACTCATGAGGAAACATATTGTTATCACAAAATAAAAAACAATCTTCATTTAAAGCTATCAACTAATTAATATAGAATTATTTCTACTTATAATTAACAGTTTTGTAAGTCATTGTTAAATATTATATCAGTGGATTGTGACTTGTCAATACCATCTTGTCCACAAAATAAACAAAAAATATTTTATTTACAAAATATAAACTAATACAGTCTTATTTCTACTTATAATTAACAGTTTTGTAAGTCATTGTTAAATGTTATATCACGTGGTTTGTATGATAAAATTTTGATTTGTTTGTTTCATAAAATGTTGTCATCTTCCAATCAATGTAATCAATCCATAATCATTGTATTAAATTCTTTGTTAATTGTTCCTCCCGAAAGGGCTCCTTAATTGGAAATAAAAAATGTGACTTGTCAATGTCATTCATGTCCTCAAATATAAAAATCCTTCATCAACAAAATATAAAAATCTTTCATTTACAACTATATATAGTCTTTAACATTGTTTCCCGTTTATTACGATAATTTCTCAAATCAAGAGAGTTAAATTTTCACATTTTAAAGTTCGAGGTTTACCGAGAATCAAGATAGTTAAATTTTCACATTTTAAAGTTCGAGGTTTACCGAGAACTTTAAAATGTAAAAATTTAACTATCTTGATTTGAGAAATTATCGTAATAAACGGGAAACAATGTTAGAGATTGTTTCTCTAATGAACCACTAAAAATGTGTTTGATTCTTTTTCTCACTAATTTAACAAAATATATGACCGTTTTTCACTTTCTCAAATCGACGTTCAATGACGTCTCTGACGTATACTTCAATTGACATCACACCCATTAAGGAATGTTTTTGGAGCAATGATGGAGAAGGTACAAGATTCCAGATGAGGGGTTCTTGATGACGGTACGGTTAATTACGGTTAATTAAACGATTTTATTGACACAATGACATTTTGCGAAACGTAACGTTTTTACGGGAAAACTAGCGTGAAATTGTCTCACCCACGGGTCGAGACATAATGGCGTAATTGACCAATCAGCGACTGAGAACAAAGTGATCTACACGTTGATTATCGATTTCTTCTCACACGGGTTGAGAAGTGTGAAAATTGAACAAGAATTAGAGAAAGACTAATACAGTCTTACCATCTCTATTTATAATGAACAGTTTTGTAAAGTCATTGTTAAATGTTATCCCAAGTGGTTCGTCAACACCATCATGTTTACTTAATACTATATCACGGAATGTTCCATCTGGTGACAACCTTTGTATGTCGTTTGAATAACGTCCACTTATGTATACATGACCTTGTTGATCCACAGCCAGTCCACGGTGTCCTGATATGTCGTATCTATATATAACGTGGCCATCTAAATTGATACAACACAATCTGTCTGACTGTCTTAACAACAACTGATCATTCCTTTCATTATACAATAAGTTGTAAGTATGACCACCATCAGTTGTTATCTCACTTACACGAGATCCATCTGTATTTAAAATTAAAACTTTACTATATCCACCGAGGTAAATTTTGTCCTTTACAGCAGTGACACCGTTACACCATTCTCCTATCTCTATCTTTTTGTCCTTTGTATTGTTAGTGGTGTTGATAAATTGTATGGAGTGCTCAAGTGGAAGAGTAACTACTGCTTTATCTGTACATGGTACTACAGTAATACAATCAGGTGGACTACTGGTAAACAATATTTTATCTTCATAGGTTTTGTAATCCTTGTATATATATACATGAGATGATTTCCAATTACAAAGTAGTAATTTGTTGTCAGAAGTGACAGCCATGTCTGCTAACCAATATTTTTCGCCATGTTTTAGATTAACTTCACCTTCTTTTATGAATTCGGTCCCTGTTTGTCTTCTACCGTGTTGTACTTGTGGATGTTGTACTTTCATTGATTTATATTTAATAGGACAAGGTCGGGTAATTTGTGACAGTGATCCGATTGTTTCAATGTTGACATTCTTAATTTCTTCAAACTCCATGTCAATTTCATTAATAGTAGACGTCATGTCATGAATCTTGTTGTCCGAACAATATTCTTCAGTAACAACCCTTT
The DNA here is from genome assembly GCA_963680875.1 of Bathymodiolus brooksi. Taxonomy (NCBI): domain Eukaryota; kingdom Metazoa; phylum Mollusca; class Bivalvia; order Mytilida; family Modiolidae; genus Bathymodiolus; species Bathymodiolus brooksi. Next base: position 82,743,509 of record OY804590.1, read on the forward strand.
TGTTTTTTTCTGAACATAGATCACAAATTGTTTCCATGATGGATCTACAAGAAGAAATATTATGACATTGATTATTCATAAAAAAAAAAACAAATCTTAACATTTTTAATAAAAAAAAAATCAACATTATAATCTTGAAAAATCGACTTTTTAAATCTATAATAGCTCGACTGCTATTCGTCCAATCCGATGTTTTCTGTACATTATGCATATGCAGTGGAGTAGCAAAGTGTTACAGATGCGAAGATCAAGCTTTAGAAATGAGTCGGAAGGTGTGGGGGGGGAGGGGGTGTTTGGTCATTTGGAGTTGACATGAGGGGTGAAAGCTTGCAAAAATAACGCGCAAAAAAATAAAAACAAACGATGAACTGTGAGCTAATGCTCATTTATGATACCCCAGCTCTTCGGCAAACAGGAAGTAGGAATCTGACGTGTCAAACAACGCTTCCCACGATATGGGGTACCTATATAAAGCTTGTGACCAAATATGAGATTTCTGCCATCAATATTTGCTGAGAAAAATGCGACGAAATATGAGCATATATGTTCAATGTGTATAAAAATCAACAAAGTCGGCAAACAGGAAGTATGAATCTGATGGGTCCAAAAACGCTTCCCACAATATGGGGTACCAATATGAAGCTTGCGACCAAATATCAGATTCGTGTCATCAATAGTTACTGAGAAAAATGTGACGAAAAATGTGCATATATGTTAAATGTGTATAAAAGCCAACTAAGTCGGCAAACAGGAAGTAGGAATCTGAGGGGTTAAATAAACGCTTCCCACAAAATGGGGTACCTATATGAAGCATGTGACGAAATATCAGATTTCTGCCATCAATATTTGCTGAGAAAAATGCGACGAAACATGAGCATATATGTTCAATGTGTATAAAAATCAACAAAGTCGGCAAACAGGAAGTAGGAATCTGATGGGTCCAAAAACGCTTCCCACGATATGGGGTACCAATATGAAGCTTGTGACCAAATATCAGATTCGTCCATCAATAGTTGCTGAGAAAAATGTGACGAAAAATGTGCATATATGTTCAATGTGTATAAAAACCAACTAAGTCGGCAAGCAGGAATTAGGAATCTGACGGGTCCAAAAACGCGACCCACAATATGGCATACCTATATGACGCTTGTGACCAAATATCAGATTTCTGCCATCGATAGTTGCTGAGAAAAATGCGACGAAAAATATCTTGGACGGACGGAAGGATGGAAGGACGAACGGACGGACAGACGGACAGAGGTAAAACAGTATACCACCCTCCCCCTCCGAGGAGCGTGGGTATAAAAAACAAACAAACAAACACAGAGGCTGGCAACTTAACATTTTGTTTTTGCTTTCATGCTGAAAATCCAGTTGCTAATTAAAATTCTGCCATTACAAGTGAAGTAGTCCCCCCTTTTTCCTCACCCACTTACCAAAGTGGTGGGGATGCCCTACTATGCCCATGATTTAAATGCAGAGCATTAAGCAAATCTAGCGAGGTGTGCAATGGGCTTCGGGGTCTCAAATGGGTCCAATCTTGCACTGCTTGGGATTGCGATGTTTGGTGTGTAGTCCTGGGGTTGAAGCTAATGAAAATGTGCAATAAAAAGCATTACATATATTTTATTTGCACGTTTATGTGTATGTTTTATAGATCGTTGTTTGTCCTTTTTCTTTTGGCCAATGTGTTGTCTGTTCTTCTTCGATATACGGATTCTGATTACCGCTTTGGTATATCTTCAAACTCTTTGAACAGTGACCACATTTTGTCAAGTACAAAAGGATCAAACAAATGTCCACAATTCAGGAATTGTGTATAAATTGATGACTCTTTATTCTTGTCTCTTACCTCTCTCGGAAAAAAAATAATTTAATACTATAATTCGATATTTGACCATTTAACTTTTGGAGGGTGGGGTATATTTTTGCTTGTAAAAAAAAAGCCTCGAATTTAATAGAAAAAATATAGCGACCCGAAAGATGCAACTTTTCTTTTTAATTTGAATAAAAATAACATTTAAATTTGTTCATATAAAAATAAATTCTTGTTTGTGTCAACAATATTTCTGGTTTGGGGAAAAAAAGACAGACATCCCCTAAATATTAAATGGTCGTCCTCTACACCTCATTAATGACATTATAAACATTTCTTAGACTTCAAACTTAATTCTGTGATGTAAAGCAAAAATAAATTACTTGTAACTGAAAGTCAATATAGTTTTTTACACGATATATACAGAACACCAGTCATCTGTCAAAAGTATTCGGAAATGTAAAAAAAATCCCTATATAATCAACCAAAACCATATTTTTTCCAAAAATATTATAAAAGTCATTTCTGGATAGATTTTAACAAATGTTACACCAAAACTTTCGGAATTGTCAATATTTTGATTGTTTATTTATTCATTATGTAGTTATGAGTGATTTTTATTTGTACACATTTTAAACACAACAAAAATTGACTTTGATTTTCCTATATATTTCAACTAAAAATAAATCCTAAAAATTTTAAATCATGGAAAAATTATGTACAAATAAAAACCACTCATATAAACATAATGAGCAAATAAACAAACAAAATATAGACAATTCCGAATGTTTTGGTGTAAAATATGTTAAAATTTATCCAGAAATGACTTCACAATAAAAAAAAAAAAAAATTTGGTTTTGGTTGATTATATAGGAATTTTTTTTTACATTTCCGAATATTTTTGACAGATGACTGTTGTATATACAGTCAATGGACATAAGTATTCGTCACCCTCGATTTTTCGATTTTACGCTATATATTTCATATAAAACCACATTTTTGAAATAAATTATTGTTAAGGGACCGACCATTTAACTTGAAGGGGGGTTATGGTTTTTTGTTTCGTACAGAATTTTTTTTTCGGACAACACAAGAGTTAGAATATATATTTTTTTGTCGTGCAAAGCGCGAAATGTTTTTCCAGAATTTAACATTATGTTATATGATAAAAATTCTGAATCAGATTATTTTTTTTTTCCTCCACCAAAATCAGAATATATTTTATACGAATTTTGATCATTTTTGCACCAGAAGAAGCAGAAATATTTAAAGATTATTTGTTTATTTTAGCATGATTTTCCGTTAGATTGCATTTATTTTCTTATGATTTAAAGACAATTTTTGTTTTCTGACGTCAAATTTTCTATATATTTTAAACAAAATAAAATCGGAAAAATCAACATTTGTGCTTAAATCACCAGAAAACAAAAACCATGCAGACAAAAATTACTATCAAATAAACAAGTAAAATTCAAAGAATTCTGCGTGTCTTCAAATAAATTTCATAAAAATCTGCCCTGAAAAAATGTGGTTTTATATGAAATATATAGTAAAAAATCGTAGGTGACGAATACTTATGTCCATGAACTGTAACTTTATTCTCTAAACTAATAAATGTTACAAAGGTTACAGAGTGAGTGTTCAAATCAATACAAAGTAAATACATATCATTACATTAATTATCAAGATTATATGTGTACTTGCTCCCGGTCTTTCGTTATCAATAATCATTCATAGTAGGGTTAAAATTATTGATAACAAAAGGCCGGGAGCAAGTCCGTGTTCCACGTGGACGTTTGCATGCGAACAACACAAAGTCAATAGTTCTGACTCATATATAACATACGACTTCACATTCCATGTTCATATTTTACGTTTTCATTGGGATTTGTTTCATTTTTTATTTCATGCGGAGGCAGCAAATAGAAAACAAATAATAAATATCACCACCCGAGGTACTATGTGATAGGACTACACAAGTCAAGACAAATGATGTCTTGTTGTGTTCCAGAGAGATAAATTCGTATACAATGCATTGCACAAACACGCAACAATGTTATTCTTACTGTTTTCAGCAAAATGTCGTTAATTGCATATAAAATGAAGAAAATTTAACAAAATTTTACCAATCCAAATTTCACGTCTGCTTCTGTTAATGGAAATTTGAAAAAGGAAGCGTTAATCGATAATTGCGAGACGTCACGTCTCAGACGTGTGCAAAAGTGATTTTGGTCACGTACTTTAAGGTAGATGGGGTGTCTAATTTTGTATCCATAGATTTTTTAATTTTTTTTTATAAAGTAAACTTCCTTGTAATATGCCCTTCTAAATAAAAAGATAAAAAATGACGGTCACCGGCATTCCAAGCTCAAAATTTTAATTTGAAAATTGAAGGGAAAATGGCATTTTGGGGCACAATGTATATAGACAAAGGAAAAATCGTTATTCCCCAATATTGGATGCATTTATCTGTTGAAAATATCAATTTCTAATCCATAGAATTTTCAGATTTTTTTGTAATTGAATGGTCCAAATGTTTCTTAAAAAGATAAAATTCAAAAATTGGTGAGTCACCATCCAAATAAAAAAAAGATATAAGTAAAATTATACAAGAAAATAGACAAAAAAGCGAGTTAACTCTTTGTTCAATCTGAATGGATTTGCAAATTTACTATCTGTCGGGCCATAACTTTTTTGTCTCTTCAGATAGGTCAATGATATTTGGTATGTAGGTGTATAATCATGAGAGGGTGTGATATGTACCAACATGACCACATTTTGTCTTTGACCTTAAGGTCAAATAATTGATATTTTTGAAGTGTTATGGTGTCCGAGTCATAACTGTTTTGTCTTTTACGATAGATTAATGATATTTGGTATGTAGGTGTATAATCATGAGACGGTGTGTCGTGTTCCATCGTGACCTCAATTTGCCCTTTGACTTTAAGGTTAGATAATTGATATTTTTTAAGTGTTTTTGTGTCTGTGCAACAACGTTTTGCCTTTTTAGATAGGTTAATGATATTTGGTATGTGGTTGTATAATGAGGAGACAGTGTCTCACGTACCATCATTATCACAGTTTGACCTTGACCTTTGACCTTGAGGTCAAATATTTTACTTGAGAGTTTTATGAACGGGAGACATCGGTTCTAGTCCTCGGTTTTAGTCCTCTGAAACAATTCTAGTTTTCGTTGAAAATTATGGCCGGATTTTGAAAATTAATTCTTGTTTTTAATGAAATAACTAGCTTATGATGAGGAAAAAATTTCAGATTTAAAAAAAAAAGAATAAGGGTAATAACAAAATTACCGAACTCCGAACAATCTTACAAAGAGAAAGTCAAAACTCGTAAGTATATAAACAGACAAAATCAGTCAACAACCGGAAAACTGTGAAAACCGTAATGACCCTGACTAGGTACAGGCATTTCTAAAGAAATGGTGAGTTGAATCAGATCTTAAAGCGCCAAACTTCCCGCTTTCATTACGGCTTAAAGGTTCCGGCTGTCACTATAACAGTATTTATAACAATACTGGAACAAAATAGGTAAAATAGTTGTCAAAGCAGTACCAAATTCAGTGAAGTAAATGTAAAAAAAACCTTTACGTCACACATTGATAAAAAAATATTTTTGACATTTGTGTTGACTTCCTTATCTTTATACATTTTCACTATATGAAAATGCATCGTTTATTATCGTCTCTGCAGAGACGGAATATATTTCGACAAGATCTTGGTATCGGAATATAAACCTTTTAAGAGATCGAATAAGGCGAATCTTTTAATAGCCCTGGTCCATTAGCCTGTTTCTCAGATGAAGATGATGTTTCAGGAAATGTGAAGCTGGTGAGGAATAGACTATTTTTGTCATAAGAAACAATTATCTGCAACTTTTTGGTCTGGGGGACTCACCTTTTTTGGGGGGACACATATTTTGAGAATCAAGTCTTGTTTATGCAATAATTTATGCAAACATTATTTGGTTGAATTTTTATTCTATTTTTGAATCTTATTTTTTACCTGATTGGAATATGAAATAAATGCCTGAAACCATTGTTTTTTTTTCAAAAGCATTTGAATAAAAAAAATGCACCTATGTACTGTACAAGCTAATTCCTATAAAACTATTCTGTGTTCAAGGATTGTAATGAAATTGTGCTTAGAAACGGCTAGTGGGGACCTAGGTGTCCGAGTAGTCTTAAGTTGCTAGTTTAAATACGACTACTGTTGATCATCAGTTAATTACCTCTATGGTAATAGTTCAATCCCTGCTTTGTGCATAAGAAAAATGGGTGTACTCAAGTGTATGTAATAATAGGATTTGTCAGTTACCTGCCAAAGGTTGGTGGTTCTGTTGCCTCTTTTATTGTTAGTCTGGCGTTAGCATGCTCTATAGCTTTCAGGAACTGCATACTTTCGCCATGCTTATGTCTATACAAGTACACTGTATGGATACATATAATTGTTTACCCTGAATTTTCATGTTTTTCAGTATACAAATACAGGGATAATAATATCAATTCAAGTGATATTCTTTTATTAATATAAATGTTAAATCTGCTAGTGGTGTTTTGCTTTGTTCTCAAGCCAGTCCTTGAATTAATTATTATGTACATTACAAATTATTCATCACTATTTCCCATGATTAATTAATCAAAATGTCCCTTGACACAAGATTACTGAGACTACTACACATGTGCTAGTACAACCAGAGGCTCCCAGAAGCCTGTAATCGCTCACCTGGATCAAAACTGCTTTCAATAACAACGCAACTGCACTGTGGCGACCATCTTGGTGGGAGAGCGCGACTGCCGGACACAATTTTGGAAAAGGACCATCCAATGACAATTCCATCAAAGTTTGGTTCTAATTGAGCTACTGGTTCCAGACAAGATGGTTTTTATGTGAATTTCTCATCGGGTCCTATGTTAAACTAAGTTCAGCTGTGCAGCCAACTTGGTCAGAGGGCGGGACCACCAGACACAATTTTGGAAGAGGACCACCCAATGACTATTTTATCAAAGTTTGGTTACAATTGAGTAACTGGTTCCAGACAAGAAGATTTTTATGTGAATTTCCCATAGGGTCCTATGTTAAGCTAAGTTCGGCTGTGGGGGCCATCTTGGTCGAAGGGCCGAACACATTTTTGGAAGAGAACCATCCAATGACTATTTCATCAAAATGTTGTTCTTATTGAGCAAATGGTTTCAGACAAGAAGATTTTTATGGGAATTTCCCATAGGGTCCTATATTAAATTAAGTTCGGCTGTTGCGGCCATCTTGGTCGGAGGTCTGAAATGCCGGACACAATTTTGGAAGGGGACCACCCAAGGATCATCTCAGCAAAGTTTGTTGAGATTGGCTCAGTAGTTTCAGAGGAGAATTCTTTTTTTCATCCCCCCTTTTTTCTATTTTTAGCTTGGCGGCCATCTTGGTTGAAAGTCGGGATCACCGGACACAATTTTGGAAGGGGGCCATGCAAAGACCATTCCACTAAAGTTTGGTTACAATTGGCCCAGTGGTTTCTGAGAAGATTTTTTATGTGAATTTCCCATAGAGTCCTATGTTAAGCTAAGTTCGGCTGTGGGGGTCATTTTGGTCGAAGGGCCGAACCACCGGACACATTTTTGGAAGAGAACCATCCAATGATTATTTCATCAAAATTTAGTTCTTATTGAGCAAATGGTTTCAGACAAGAAGATTTTTATGGGAATTTCCCATAGTGGCCTATGTTAAATTGAGTTCGGCTGTGGCGGCCATCTTGGTCGAAGGTCTGAAATGCCGGACACAATTTTGGAAGGGGACCACCCAAGGATCATCTCAGCAAAGTTAGGTTGAGATTGGCTCAGCAGTTTCAGAGGAGAAGATTTTTTTTTTAATTTCATCCCACCTTTTTTCTATTTTTAGCTTGGCGGACATCTTGGTTGGAGGTCGGGATCACCGGACACATTTGTGGAAGAGGGCCATCCAAGGACTATTCCACCAAAGTTTGGTTGCAATTGGCCCAGTGGTTTCTGAAGAAAAGATTTTTATGTGAATTTCCCATAGGGTTCTATGTTAAGCTAAGTTAGGCTGTGGGAGCCATCTTGGTCGAAGGGCCTAACCACCTGACACATTTTTGGAAGAGAACCATCCAATGACTATTTCATCAAAATTTTGTTCTTATTGAGCAAATTGTTTCAGACAAGAAGATTTTTATGGGAATTTGCCATAGGGTCCTATGTTAAATTAAGTTCGGCTGTGGTGGTCATCTTGGTCGGAGGTCTGAAGTGCCGGACACAATTTAGGAAGGGGGCCACCCAAGGATCAATTCAGAAATGTTTGGCGGGGATGGGCTCAGTAGTTTCAGAGGAGAAGATTTGTTTTTAATTTCATCCCCCCTTTTTCTAATTTAAGCTTGGCGGCCATCTTGGTTGGAAGCCGGGATCACCGGACAGGGTTTTGGAAGGGGGCCACCCAAGGACCATTCCACCAAAGTTTGGTTGCAATTGGCCCAGTGGTTTCTGAGGAGAAGATTAAAATGTGAAATGTGGACTAACGGACGACGGACGAAAAGTGATGACAATAGCTCACATGGTCTAAAGGCCAGGTGAGCTAAAAACGGAATATATGTTAAACTACTCCTTGCTAAAGCAGCAAAGGACAATTGAAGAAATTTCTATTTTTAGCAACAGCAGCCATCTTGAAGAATGGAGGGCGGGGCTGTCGGACACAATTTTGTAAGGGACCCACACCGGGACAATCCCTGCCAGGTTTGGTTTAATTTGGTTCAGTGGTTTCAGAGAAGAAGATTTAAATGTGATCTTTTATCAAAATATGCCTAATTTGCATAATCGGTTTAAATCGGCTGAAAGAAAATTTTCACAGAAAAACCCGGAATATATGTTTAAATACTCCTCGTCGTGTAGCTGCAGTTAAAATTTGAGCTCATTTTGATTGATACTAAAGCAGCAATTAACAATTGAAGAAATTTATATTTTTAGTAACAGCAGCCATCTTGAATGGGGGGCGGGACTGTCGGACACAATTTTGAAAGGGACCCACCCAGGGACCATCCCTGCAAGGTTTGGTTTAATTTGGTTCAGCGGTTTCAGAGGAGAAGATTTAAATGTGATCTTTTATCAAAATATGCCTAATTTGCATAATCGGTATAAATTGACTGACAGAAAAATTTCACATAAAAACCCGGAATAAATGTTAAACTATTCCTTGTCATTTAGCTGCAGTTAAAATTTGAGCTCATTTTGACTTATACTAAAGCAGTAATAAACAATTAAAATTTCATCCCCCTTTTTTCTATTTTTAGCATGGCGGCCATCTTGGTTGGAAGCCGGGATCACCGGACACAATTTGGGAAGAGGGTCATCCAAGGACCATTCCACCAAAGTTTGGTCTAAATTGGCTCAGTGGTTTCTGAGGAAAAGATTAAAATGTGAAAAGTTTACGACATACAACGACGACGACGACGACATACGACGGACGACGAACGAAACCTGATGGCAAAAGCTCAGATGGCCTTTGGCCAGGTGAGCTAAAAAGGTTTATGGAGCTCATGCCTTAAAAAGCTGTCCATAAACTTGCATAATATCCTAAATCAGCTCCCTCCACAGGGTGATACTATTTCGTGTAACGGAACCTAACGAAACGAAACGAAACGGAATAATTTCGTTTCTTGCTTTAGTAATTACTATTGGGATATCACTATTTTAAGAAACGAAACTATTCCGTTTCGTGTTTTAGTAATTTCATATAGGTGGACTGTACTTAGTTACTTTGTTCCGACCAAGACACGACCGACCTACATTTGTACACGGTGTAGTCGCGCTATTTGAGCGTTCGGCGGATGAGTTGTTTATTGTAACACACACGTCAGATTTTCTACTTGTTTTCACCTACAATTTGCGATATACTTTCTAAAGCTGAAATTATAGATAAGTGATATGGGAATCCAACAAGCCATGTAAAAACTTTCAGTAGTTCTTCAAAAAGTCATCATAGTATAGCACCTCTTTTGTCGAAAATTGTGTGACGAAACATTTGTGGCCCAGAATCATGACAGTTTTCATCTGTTTGTCTTCAAACTTGTAAATACGATCCAGCGTATCATACTCTACAAAAATTTGTATTTTTTTTTCCTTTGAAGAGCAGTACTTAGTTTGAGCGAAATCCTCCAGAAACTTTACATATGAAACTACATACTGCACCTGTAATCGTATGCCGTATCATATAACAATTGTCTCATAGCTAACATGTTTGCTCATTTGACGACACAATTGCACAATAGGCTGGGTCGCCAATACTCAATATCTGCATTAATGAAACAAGACAATATTACAGAAATGCATATTTACGTGAAATATGAAATTGTTTCTTTCATGCGCAGGGACTTTTCTTCATTTATGACAAAGTAGGTATTTCAAAATGAAAAAAAACCGGATATGGGTAAATTAAAGTGAACGGCCTAGTAATAGACCACACAAACCCAACAAAGCCTCTCTGAGGAAGATAGACGCGAATTTCTAAAACTCGGTGTTGACTTGTAAATTTCCAATTTACAACATTTGCAATCACTTTCAGACTTTTTTTGTTTGTTTTCGACATTAACAAGAAAATATCTTGATCTTTATTTGAGAGTTTTTTTTTTTTTAAAAACAGTGATAAAAGCTGTTGAGTCGAAAGTCCTTCCAGTAAGGCAGAATGTATCCCTCCGAAATGTTTATGGCCGAATTACGACTTTGTAAGCCATTAATACATTTTTTTGGTCTTTATTTCGATCTTTTCTCTGGTCGAAACTTTTAATCGAGTAACACGACGGGTGCCACATGTGGAGCAGAAACTGTTTATCCTTCCGGAACATCCTAGTTTTTGGGCAATTAAGAAACTTTGTAGTTTCTCATGGACTTTTCCTGAAAATTCAAGGCGGCCAGGCGGTTTTTATTTTTATATGATGTTCACGATACCTGAAGTTTTGGTAAATTTTGCGATGAAAAATTTGCTGAAGATGTTTTGACAAAGGCGGTCAAAATAAATAAAATCTATTAATTCATTGATCTTAAAACGTCGAAAAATTTGAGGCGGAAGGCAATTTTGGGGCGGGATGGGAAACTAAAGTATTTTGATGGGTCTTAAGTGGGTTGCTCATTTTTTTTCTTCAGTTTTCAGTGAATTTCGATTGTGTGCATGGCGTATGGTTCTTTTGGAAATGATATTGACTACCTTTCCTCTTGAATTATCGGTATATATCTGTGTTGGCATTATAGAGCAAAGTTTGTAGGAAATGATAATGATCGGTATTTTCTAGTCTTGATATAATAAAAGAATCGCAGCCACATGGGCTTGTCTTTAGGATATACATAACTTTATTTAAAAATACCAACCCCTGTATACTAACCTAGGGGGTAGTATTTTCAAATAAAAGTTATATAATATTCTAAAGACAAGTCCTTGTGATCGCAGCTTAGGTCTAATGTGAACTAATGGTAAAATAAATATAGAAAGTAGTGTGTGTATTTTTACTAATTAAAGAAACGAAATGGAACCGGAACGAAACGAAACAGTTCCTTGAATTGGTAATTACACGCAGATAAATACTAAAACAAGAAACGAAACAATTTCGTTTCGTTTCGTTACACGTTTTAGATTTGCCCCACTCCACATGTATATTTGATTTGATGAAAACTTTGTTTTTAGTTTTGACTAGTTTAAGTGGATATCCAATTTAACATAAATGAGGGTGACAAAGACTAAATCATAAAGTTTACTCCAAGCGACCACTTTGAAGCCACCACTGATATCAATATTTTTAAAGAACTCTTATTAAGTTCTGTGCATGTACGTATGTTGGTAAAAATAATACCAAAATGTGCAATAATAATATCACATAATGTTAATTTACATGTAGGACCATTGATCTTTTCCACTTAGTAAGGACAATCTTGTAATTGGTATGTTGATGTAAATACAAAAAGGTTTATCTGATATTACAATGGGAGTATACAAATATTATTATACTGATTAAAGTATACGGGCTAGTCTTGGGGAAGTCTTTGTCACGATTCGCAAGAGTAAAATTTGCTGTTCACAGATAACCTATCAGCACCCTTGTGTAACAGAATATGCTTCTTGCATCACCATCGAGCTATGATACAACCTTTTTTTTTCTCCAATATAATCAGTAGTGATGGGAATCGGAAGGAATTTCATAATCGATCATCGGTTTCACATGAACAACTAATTGTCGGTTATAATCGAAAAAAATGATGTTTTGTTGAAAACGACATATTTCATGCAAATTTTACATTATATCTCTTATATGTTAATGTGAATGTTTTTGTCATGTTTGTACATTATTTTAAGGTTGTTTGACCAAATTGAACATGTTTAACTATTGTCTGAATGTATTAATGTATTGTTTTTATATTATTGAGGCCTGAATTATGTTTCATTACTAGATTGATCAGTGGTACAGTACATTAAATAAATAGTGGTAACTGACTGCCTCTCATCAGATTATAAATCTATAGACAGTGAACAAACTTAACAAATTCTGGGAAAATTCAACAAATGACAAACAACATCAAACATAAATAAATTTGATTGAACAGTCTAAAGAAAACAGAACATTGTCATCCACACTCTTATAGGTCAGTTTCCACTGTACTTATTATACTTTTAATGGACGATAGAAATATAATTTCATTTGCAAATATATAAAAACAACTATTTAACACGATTTGATGAAATATGAAACTGTTATTTTCTGCTTAATTTTGTCACAAGATTTCCAGAAAATCAAAGTGAAAGTGAAAGTAGAATTGTTCGATTAATCGGAAATAGATTTTTGGGCTCGAGGGCTTGGTTTAAGACACCAACCGATTATCGGTTATATTCGATGATCGGAAAACCACTAATAATCAGAGATTTTTCTTAATTTATTTGATAATGAATTTTCAAGTTTGCTGTAAAAAAAGAACTAATTTATTGCAATCAACTGGTAAACTTTATCACATGCGTCTGTGAGTCGAATGCACCCTTTTTGTAATTTACAAAGCCGGGCGCGAACCCACGCCGTATTGGTGATAGGCTTGTATGAGTTGTTAAATCCAACGACCTAACTCATTGAGCCACCCTATGACACAATCCTATTCTAATACCACATGAATAAAATGAACATGTTGCAGCTTTTGTATCAATGTCAAAAGTTCCAATTCCTCTTTTATTATTTCCACTATGATGAGTTTTCCCTAACTTGAATTTTGCCACATGACCACATTCAGGACATTGGACTTACGGATGTACATCAAGCCTGAAAATCCTAAAGGTCTATCCCCCAAGGCATTATAGACATGAAGGGTTGACTGACAAAATTGAGTGTTTTAACTGCTCGGCCATGAAACCTAAGTCCACTATGAAACGACAATGGCTTAATGGAACAAGATCAGATGGGATATAATCAAATAGGACTTCATTTTGAACTGCATCCACTTCAGTGTCGATCTCAATTTCAGAATAAATCGAAAAAGGTTCATTATCTATTATGTATGGGGTTTTTTTCTAAAAAAATATTCTGATTCCCAATGTTGCTGAAAAAATATTCTGATTTTGGTGGAGGAAAAAAAAACCTGATTCAGAGTTTTTGTCATATATTTTAGGATATATCACAAAAACTCTGAATCAGGTTTTTTTCCGGAAAAATATTTTGCGCTTTGCGCGACAAAAAAAATAAAAATTCTAACTCTCGTGTTGTCCAAAAAAAACAACACCATAGCTTGCGAATAGTTTCAGGTTTCTTTTTGTTAAATAATGATGACAGTTTTAATGCGCTTGGTCTGTTGAAAAAGTATTTTTGGAATTATAATTTTTCTTTCAGTTAAAAAATTTTGACACTGTAATACATAATGAAATTCGTCACCAATCTCGCAAGATTGACATAGCTGACACAGTCTATTGTGTCTTTCTATATTTGTCCAGCGCCCTACTTCAATCGGTAATCTATGATTAGATGTTCTAAATCTACAAAAAGTAAATCTATTTTTGTCATTTAACACGTCTAAATATTTTTCAAATCTAAAATTCGACTTGAATAATCTATAGCTCAATGCTTTTGGAGATATTTGCAAAGTAAAATGCCAATTTTGTTAATCTCAGTTTAGTACTTTCAATTAGCCATTTATGCCTTATAAAATTTTGAGCATGCCAAACGTTTGAATAACCACAGTCATCAAGTATTGATTTAAAAAATTAATCCATGAAAAAGTATTATTTCCGTGAATTTTCAAATACAATAATCTATAGATCAGAGATGATAATTTTGATTGCTTTCCGTCAAAAAATTTCGGCCAGAATGACAAAAAATTCAACTTAACTGTTACATATGTATATTCAGAGGGTATCTACCAATTTCGCCATATATATATATTGGTGTTGAAGTTTTCAGATTAAGCAACAGTTTACAAAATTCTACATGTACTTTTTCTAATATGTCAATAATTTCGGCATCTGCTAAAAGGTGGAGTGGAGTCTTGGAGACTCCAAATTGGAGTGGAGTCTTGGAGATTCCAAATTGGAGTCGAGTCTTGATTGAACATATGAATAGAGGTGTATTTCAATCTCCAGTGGGTACCATTGTGCCCAGCTGTACTTGAAGTAGCTCAGTCCCATGTTGTTACGGCATGTGCTAAAAGGTTGAGTGGAGTGGAGTGGAGTCATGGAGTGGAGCTATGGAGTGAAAGTTTGGAGTCGTAGAGTGGAGTGAAATTTTGGAGTCATTCCCAGACCAAGTTCTAATCACATTTTAGAATATAATAAATGATTAAAGAAAAAATATGGTTGAAAATAATAGGTATTTAAAGACAAAAAGACAAATGAAGCTATTTGAATTATTAATCCCGTAACTTCACATAATCATTTGTAGGTCGGCATAATTTCTTACGTTTATTTTTAAATGTTTACATGGGAACATTCATTAATATATCGGAGAAGGTGAAAAAATTAAATATTTTCTTTGTCCATCATCAACTGTACACGTAGGAAAAATTGGTTCCTTCATCAAACATTGTACTCGATACAACATTATGTGATAGAGTTTGTGAGTGACTTGCGACAGTTTCCTCCACCACGATATAACTGAAATATTGTTGAAAGTGTCATTAAACACCATAGCCCTAACACCTTAGGAACAAGACCGTATATTTTGTTTCTCTCACTAAAATAATTCTATCCTAATCATTCTTTGGTTAATTTGCTCAAAAGACATTTATATTAGTTGACTTTCCAGTTATTTTGCAGTGCGCGTGCATGTTCCTGATAAATATAATATATTATTATGTACGTTTTATTTCTAGTGTTTTTTATGCAAAATTGATGTCCATATTTTTCATTTTTTCAATGTACACAATGTCGTCAGTTTTTACAAAAGGTCAAACAAAGTTTATTAAGCAATATCGCTTGACATCCGAGACTTCAGTATTTGAGAAACAAAGAACGGGACTCTGATTGAAAGACATATTGAGGTTTGGCTACTTCGTTTTTTCACCAATTAGCGAATAATTAAATGAATGGGGATAGTTTTCGTACTTCAAATGGGTTCCAAATGTTACCTTAAGTAACAACATGGGACTGATCTACTTCAGGTACAGCTGGGCACAATGGTACCCACTGGAGATTGAAATACACCCCTCTTCATATGTTCAATCAAGACTCCACTCCAATTTGGAGTCTGCAAGACTCCACTCCACTCCACCTTTTAGCACATGCTAATAATTTCGTATCCCCATATCTCTGATCCATAGGTTAACATAGGTATAATTATTTTATTAAACAAATCCAACACACTTACAGATAAATTATGTACTCTTCCCTTGTTTAAAATGTCATACATAGCTTTAGATGCCTTCTCTGCCAGATTAATTTTATTTTTCTTGAAAGACCCTGTTCTTTGAAACATTGTACCCAAGTATATGAATTCATTTACTATTTCTAATTCCATATTATTCATTTTAAAATTTAAATTTATCGGTAACCTCCCCTTTGAAAAAACCATGACTTTGGATTTGTTTGTGTTTACTTTTAAGTTCCATTTTTCATAATATTCATAAAAATAATTCAACTCTGAGTGCAATTCTTCAACAGACTATGCCAAAAGTACAGTATCGTCGGCATAAAGAATGGTAAATAATTTCACATCAATTTGCAAATCGTTTTCAAAGTCTTCGGAAATGCTTTTAACCCCTTGCGCATTTTTACTAGTCAAAAAGGTATCCAAATCATTTAGATATAGTGCGAACAGAAACGAATATAAATGTTCACCTTAGTCTAACACCGTTTAAACATGGGAAGAAATTTGAAACAGAATCATTATAAACAATTCTTGATTTTATATTATTATACGGGTTTAAAATTACATTGTACATGTTACCCTTTATATTACACATAAGTAACTTGTACCACAGGCCATCACGCCACACAGTATCGAAAGCCTTTTTCAAAGTCAATAAATCATAATACACAGAAAAGTTTAAAGATGTCATGTACAGAGGGCACGGCGTGTTTTTTTTTTTTTTTACATTTCCCACTATTCCGTCACGGAAATTAATCCTTTCCAAGATTTTTCTGTCAAAGTTTTATTCTTGTGTGACAATGTGAATAACTTTCATCAGGTATGCTCGAGGTCAAAAAAGATTGGAACGCTCAATAAGTGTTCATGAGTTGGAAAACCAAAGGGCCAAGACCGGTATGTCTAAACACCGCTAAGACTGTCTTTGTGCACTAAGACTCTAAAAACTGCCGCTAAGGACATGAAGGTACATTGTATTGTTAAGTTGTGCATAATGATCCCTTTAGATGAAAAATATATTATTCAAAACAATTATGAATTTTGATGGATAGGGTTATGTTAAATGTAAATATATGCCGACTTTAAATAAAATTTACTTCACTTTATTTTATAAGCAATTTAATAGGCACGTGTCGGCTATCACCACTGTTGATTAACAATTTTACCTGTTTGATTGGCAAGCAACTCCGAACAAATAAACAATCAGGACTGGGTTGCACAAAGCATAATTAAAGTTAATTTACTATTAAATAAGGGCAATAACAAAATTACCGAACTCCGAACAATCTTACACAGGGAAAGTCAAAACTCATAAATATATAAACAGACACAATCAGTCAACAACCGAAAAACTGTGAAAACCGTAATGATCCTGACTTGGTACAGGAATTTCTAAAGAAATGGTGGGTTGAACCAGATTTTAAAGGGCCAAACCTGTCGCTTTCATTACGGCTCAAAGGTTCCGGATGTCACTAAAACAGTATTTATAACAATACTTGAACAAAACTGGTAAAACAGTTGTCAAAGCAGCACCAAACTCAGTGAAGTAAATGTCAAAGACACTTTTACGTCACACATTGATAAACAAATATTTTTGACATTTTTCTTGACTTCTTATACATTTTCACTATAAGAAAATCCATCGTTTATAATCTTTTCTGCAGAGACGGAATATATTTCGACAATATCTTGGTATCGGAATTTTAACTTTTTAAGAGATCGAATAAGTCGAATCTTTTCATAGCCCTGGTCCAGTAGCCTGTTTCTCAGATGAAGATGACGTTTCAGGAAATCAGAATAATTGCTACTGGCCCTTGCATAGCGAATCAATTGCGAGATGTAAACACCATATGCAGGAGAAGCTGGTATATTGCTGCGCATATTTGAAAATTTATGATTTTAAAATTGAAGTCGTCCCGTTTATCATAAATTTGAGTACTGATTTGACCACTGTCGTCAAATTCGAGGGATAAGTCCAAAAATGATGCAAGTTAATAGTTATAGTTATAGTTATTACTGTTGCACAAACCTCAATTAAAGTTAATAGCCTATTAACTTTCGAAGATATTTAATTGTACAAACGAGCGCTATTAAATTCTTAATTGTAAATTAAAACTGGATGCCATGCAAGTACTTCTATTCTATTCTATTCTACCATATAGTGACCACCTTCAACTAGAGGAAGATTATGTTACAGTGGAATGAATTTGAATTTGAATTTTGGTGCTTATCGCCACTTTCAGCAATAGTTCAGCTATATCATGGCGACCAGTTTTAGTTGTGGAGGAAGCCGCAGTACCCGGAGAGAACCACCGACCATGGGCAAGCAACTGGTAAACTTTATCACTTGCGGCTACGAGTCGAGTGTACCCTTTTTGTAATTTACAAAGCTGGGCGCGAACCCACGCCGTATTGGCGATAGGCTTGTATGAGCTATTAGATCCAACGATCTAACTCATTGAGCCACCCGGGCCCCTGTCACAGTGGAGGTTTACTTACAACAAGACATAGATTTAAAACCAAAAATGTTAATATGTACAGTTAATGGCAAGAAGATCAAAAAAGTAAAAATAACGTATACAAGTAAATTATTGAGAATTAATGCTGTAGTTTAGAGATGGACGATTTGAAGGAGTCCAGTGATGTACTGTTGATTTTGTTTTCCGGTAATTTGTTCCAGTCTGTTATTGTTCTTGGGAAAAAAGATTCCTTTCTGTATTCAGTTTTACAAGATGGTATTTGGAAGCATTTAGTGTGGGAATGTCGTGTCTGTCTTTTCTGTGGAATGAGTCTGTCTGTTTTTTGGATTTCAACTTTATCGTTTACTATTTTGTAGAACATATTCAAACGTGAATCTTTTCTACGGTCTTGGAGGCTGCGCCATTCTAGATGTTGTAACATATTACCAACGCTAGAGGTGTTACGGTATTTGTTGGTAACAAATCGTGCAGCTCTCCTTTGGACTCTTTTAGTGGCATCTATATGTCTTGTTGTAAGTAGGGGTTCCATACAGAGCAAGCATACTCTAGTGGTGGTCTGACTAGGGACTTGTATGCTTTCTCTTTCATGGATACTGAGCTTATGTTCAAGTTCCTCTTTAGAAAGCCGAGGGTATGTTGGCTTTCTTAGTTATGTTGTTTATGGGTGATCCCCACTTGAGGTCTGAACTGATTGTTACACCCAGGTATTTTGTTTTTGTGACACGATCTAATGTATGTCCATGCAATGTATAATCAAATTTTATAGGTTTTTTTCTGTTTCGTGTTACTGAGATCACATTGCATTTATCTGGGTGGAATGCCATTTTCCAATTTGTTTCACAGTTTGACAGTTTGCTTAGGTCTTGCTGTAGTGTAAGTGCGTCTCTGTTTGATTTTATTGCCAGATATGCTATGGTGTCATCAGCAAATAGACGTATAGTGGATGATCGACCTGCTGGTATGTCATTGATTTAATACAAGAAGTACAAGAAGATGCTTGGTCCAAGACCAGAACACTGAGGAACGCCTCACTCAACTGCAACATAATCTGATTTATCGCCTTCAAGAACTACTGCTTGTTTTCGGTTGGAAAGACACTTTTGAATCCAGCTGTTTAATTCGCCCTGTATGCCATAATAGTGTAGCTTACGTAAAAGGAGAGAGTGTGAAACCTTGTCAATAGCTTTTGAAAAATCCATGACCAAAATATCTCAATCGTAACTACTCGGCCATTCTCGCTACCCTGCAAATAACCTCGTACGTACATAGTAGAAATTCTTCTTAAATTGTTTGCCGGAAGTTAAGTTAAGTTAAGCCGCACAAATATATAGTCCATGAAAATCCAATATGGAAGACATACTAAGTAAAATCTAATCATGCAAAACTAATCAAAACTTTAACTTTTATCCATGAAAATAATTGAAATATAGAAAATTGTTTAAAATATAACTTTATCAATCTTTCATGTAACTGACATGTGAAAAGTAGTGCAATTTATACGCCTAATGCATACGAGGTTATGTGTAGGGTAGCGAGAATGGCCGAGTAGTTACGATTGCAAAATATCTGTTTGTTTTCCATTTTACATGATAAGAGTGACATCATCGATAAATTCCAGGAGTTCGAGTTTCGCAAGATCGACCAGTGCGGAAACCATGTTGCAACGGATA
Organism: Bathymodiolus brooksi; assembly: GCA_963680875.1. Lineage (NCBI taxonomy): Eukaryota > Metazoa > Mollusca > Bivalvia > Mytilida > Modiolidae > Bathymodiolus > Bathymodiolus brooksi. The sequence continues at coordinate 82,763,311 of OY804590.1, forward strand.
TAGAATGTTATGGGTGTCTGCATGTGACATTATGTGTTTAACAATAAGGTGTTCTAAGAGTTTGCAGCAAATACATGTTAATGAAATTGGACGATAGTTTTCAGGGTTATATTTTTCACCTTTCTTGTATACAAGAGAGACATGGGCAGTTCTCCAGTCTGATGGAACAATACCAGTTGTGACTGACTTGTTAAATAATATGGTAAGAATTGGTGCTATTTCTACAGAGTTCTTCTAAGAGAGTAGTATATGGGGACAGCTCAAGTCATATTTACGGGGTTGGAGCGAGGTATAGCAACCGGAAGTCACGTGACCGGAAGTGACGCGTCACGTGACCGGAAGAGTTACACAATATCCGGCATAGTGGGGCCCCGGAAGTGACGTCAGTCACGTGACCGACCCTAACCGGAAGTCACGTGCCCAGAAGCGGCCCTGACCGGAAGGGGTCCGGAAGTATGTCCTGCGCATGTCCAGGTTTCCCCCTCACTTTTTTCTTACTAGTGTAGTAATACAAGTACCATGGCTACCGAAGGTTGCCCGAAGGGGTGGAAGGGTGTGCGCATACGCAACCAGAAGTTGCGCAAAATCTACCCTAGTGGGGTCTTTTGCCCGGAAGTGAGGGTTCCCGCGCTTTTTTTCTTAGTACAGAAGGTTGGGGGTGATCTCTACGATGTCCGCGTCCTATATTTAGCATGGTTACCGGAACTATCCCTGGTTATCTACACCTTTCCCGCCATTTTATTTTCATATAATATATATACAATATTGGTCTGTTGACGGTAAATATAGAATTTATTTGACAAGGCTGAGAAACGGGGTGAAAGACGAGCTTCTAGCGAGTCTTTCTCCCCGTTTCGCGCCGAGTCAAATAAATTCTATATTTACCGTCAACAGACCAATATTGTATTTATCCTGCAATCCACGATGTCCTAAAAAATAATCTTAACTCGTAAAAATGCATTTTTTAATGCAACGGAATCCTCACTATTTGGCGTAGTAAAATACCAGATTTTTTTTGCTGACAAAAATTCGCGAACAAATAGTTCTCAAAAGGAAGTGAAATAACTTTATTTAAGTGAATATTTATTGATTAAGGTGAAAATCTATATAGAAAATTGATAGTTTAGAACCTGAAATATATATATTTAATATGTTTTTCATAGATATGAAAACACATTAATTTAGCGATCATACGTCACATGCGGTCATACTTAAATACGCCTGCAGTAGTAACCAGGTAAATATATACGCCTGTGTGAAAAGGTATACGCCTGCAACTATATGGTTCACTTTTATTTTTATTTTTTTATATCAAATAATAAACATCCGATATATTCCTTTTACTAGTTTATATTAAAAAAAAATAAATAAAAAAGAACCATATAGTTGCAGGCGTCCACCTTTGTATGACACACAGGCGTATATATTTGCCTGGTTACTACTGCAGGCGTATTTAAGTATGACCCACACAGTTTGAAAACATGTGAAAGCAATACACACATACATGTATAGACGATTAGAGCATGTTTTAAGTAAACTAGGTAGAGTAGAGAAAACAGAAAGATTAATCATATATCTCAACAAACTGAACTGATTCACGGAAATGTATTTAACAACGATGTCAAACACTCAAATGCTCAGTTATTGGGATATTTAGTCATTTGTGAAAATTGTGTACACATTCACCATTTGTTATGGATGACCACGCCGTAAAACATAGAACTAATTTGACTTGACATATTTGTATTGGAACTGTAAAAAGGAACATCGGGATTGCTTCGACACGAAACATCAGAAGTGCTACTGGCTGTATAATTTGTGGAGGTTTTACGAGGTAAGTTTGCTGAAAAGCATTTCTGTTAGTTTCACTTTCAGTGTTGCTGAGGATGTTTGGTATTTTCTTGTGTCTTTCCTCACTCAATGTTGAGTAATTATTAATAAATGCCACATTGTTATGCCCTGATATTTGCATAATATCTATCCCCTCCACATTGTTTTCTCTTAACTTCTGGACGGGATAAGATATTTTCTGGCACTGATTGATTAATGTCTAATTTGCAACTATCCTTCATTTTTTTCATGAGACTGGAAAGTTTTCTTTCATGCACTTTTCTACCTGTTTCTAAAGCTCGTACAAATAAATTATGTATTTTGCGACAATTCAAGTATATAAAGGAGGAGAAGCTAATACCAATCTTCTGGACTTTACATAGGTTTCAATGGAAAATTGGAATTTATTTTTATAGAATAAAATAAAACTTTCATATATACATGGTAAATTGAAGAAAATCAAAATAGAGATCTGATTTAGTGTCAACAAGCACCAGATATGATTTTAATTACTATATTTAACTTCTGTTTGTATATCATAATCAAATGAATTAATATGCATTGAAGTCTACATGTATGTAGAATCCCCACCAACTATTTTCTTCATATCAAATTTGCTATTATTAAACCATAATCCATTGATTGGTAAATTACATAATGCGATGTCACTATGGAACCAAGAATATTATGGACATAGGTGTTGTGACCAGAAAAATATTAGAGTGAAGGATATATTTTTCTGGAATGAACAATATTTACATGATAATGTTGGTTGTTGCGAGTAATGACTAATGTGCGAATATATTTTCTGAGTCGGATCATACAAAAATGCATTATGAAAGCTTGAATTTTCAAATATTCAAACATTGCTAATTTAGTCTGCATTTTGTTCCTTTTTTCTTGTTATTTTATTAGTAAATATATAATAACATGTATTTTAATTATAATCAATGCTATATTAATGTCTTTCAGATGAATGGCTGGATTAATGGTTTAACAGTGTACAATGTACATGTGATGTTTGAAATAAGTGCAAAGACTATATATGAAAGAAATAATTGCATAAAAACCTATGAACGTTTTATAAAGATCTGATTAAACAAAGGACATTTTTCAAGAACTATCACTCAGTTGTTGCATACAGGCCAGGGGTATGTGAATCAGTTTCAAATGGAATTGCACAAAATAAAAAATGTACTGTAATCCTGATCAACAGTGAGTAGAATTCCAGCAGATAAAACACTAGTTTCAACTGACAAATCATACAACTTTGTTGGAATTTTGCAAAAGAAAAAAATGTTTTAAAAAAAGATGCAAAATGATTGGAGGAAGTGACTAAATACAATTATTCCAAATGGTTAAAACAAATTATATAGATATTGTGTGGTGTCATAAAGAATTCAGAATATAAAAAATTTAGTTGCTTTTGTTTTGTTTTCAAAGCTTCCCTGTCAAGTTATAAATGATTCGGATTTGTTTAAGATTTTTGTTTTGTTTTTTATTGACTTCTAGGATTTTTTTTATCGTAAAATATGTATAAAAAATATGAAATTTTAGAATTATTAGTTTCATTTTGTCGGTTTGTAAATTTACAAATAGTGAGAACGAAAACATTTATTAGAAAAAGACGACGTCGATTATTGACATTGGTTACGGTTAATATTTTAACTCCTTCACAGGAGAGCAAAAACACAAACCAGAGGCTCTCAAGAGCCTGTATCGTTCACCTGGTAATAAAAAAAAACAATTGGTCCTATGTAAAAACTATGTCCTGCGTCATCTTGGAATTACGATCAACATAAAAAACACAAAGTTTGTAAAGGACCTTCCAATGATTGATGCACAGTTTAGGTTCAATCAGTGCAATAGCTTCAGAGAAGAATATATTTCTGTATTTTCCCCATATGTTCTGTGTTAATACTATGACCTGTGGTGGCAGCCATCTTGGATTTCCGATCGGCATAAAAAACAGAGGACCTTCCAATGATCATTCCTGGGCAGTTTGGTTTCAACTGTCCAAGTGGTTTCAGAGAAGAAGCATTTTGAAACATTTTTCCCATAGGGTCCAATGTTAAACTAAGTCCTGCCGTAGCCGCCATTTTGAATTTCATATCAGAATAAAAAACGTATATTTTGTAGAGGACCATTCAATGAACATTCGTGTACAGTTTGGCTTTAATCATATCTGTAGTTTCTGAGAAGAAGGCATTTGAACATTTTCCCATAGGGTCCAATGTTAATCTATGTCCTGCGGTGGTGGCCATCTTGGATTTCCGATCGGCATAAAAAACACACACCTTGTAGAGGACCTTCCAATGATCATTCCTGGGCAGTTTGGTTTCAATTATCCAAGTGGTTTCAGAGAAGAAGCGTTTTGAAACATTTTCCCCATAGGGTCCAATGTTAAACTAAGTCCTGCCGTAGCCGCCATTTTGAATTTCATATCGGAACAAAAAACGTAAAGTTTGTAGAGGACCATCCAATGTACACACATATGGACAGTTTGGCTTTAATCATATTTGTAGTTTCTGAGAAGAAGGCATTTGAACATTTTCCCATAGGGTCCAATGTTAATCTATGTCCTGCGGTGGTGGCCATCTTGAATTTTCGATCGGCATAAAAAAACAGAAACTTTGTAGAGGACTTTCCAATGATCATTCCTGGGCAGTTTGGATTCAATTGTTCAAGTGGTTTCAGAGAAGAAGCGTTTTGAAACATTTTCCCCATAGGGTCCAATTTTAAACTAAGTCCTGCCGTAGCCGCCATTTTGAATTTCATATCGGAACAAAAAACCTACAGTTTGTAGAGGACCATCCAATGAACATTCATGTACAGTTTGGCTTTAATAATATTTGTAGTTTCTGAGAAGAAGGCATTTGAACATTTTACCATAGGGTCCAATGTTAATCTATGTATTGCGGTGGCGGCCATCTTGGATTTCCGATCGGCATAAAAAACATAAAATTTGTAGAGGACCTTCCAATGATCATTCCTGGGCAGTTTGGTTTCAACTGTTCTAGTGGTTTCAGAGAAGAAGCGTTTTGAAACATTTTTCCCATAGGGTCCAATGTTAAACTAAGTCCTGCCGTAGCCACCATTTTGAATTTCATATCGGAACAAAAAACGTATTGTTTGTAGAGGATCATCCAATGAACATTCATGTACAGTTTGGCTTTAATCATATTTGTAGTTTCTGAGAAGAAGGCATTTGAACATTTTCCCATAGGGTCCAATGTTAATCTATGTCCTGCGGTGGCGGCCATCTTGAATTTCCGATCGGCATAAAAAAACAGAAACTTTGTAGAGGACCTTCCAATGATCATTCCTGGGCAGTTTGGTTTCAATTATCCAAGTGGTTTCAGAGAAGAAGCGTTTTGAAACATTTTTCCCATAGGGTCCAATGTTAAACTAAGTCCTGCCGTAGCCGCCATTTTGAATTTCTTATCGGAACAAAAAACGTAAAGTTTGTAGAGGACCATCCAATGAACATTCATGTACAGTTTGGCTTTAATAATATTTGTAGTTTCTGAGAAGAAGGCATTTGAACATTTCCCCATAGGGTCCAATGTTAATCTATGTATTGCGGTGGTGGCCATCTTGGATTTCCGATCGGCATAAAAAACATAAAATTTGTAGAGGACCTTCCAATGATCATTCCTGGGCAGTTTGGTTTCAATTATCCAAGTGGTTTCAGAGAAGAAGCGTTTTGAAACATTTTTCCCATAGGGTCCAATGTTAAACTAAGTCCTGCCGTAGCCGCCATTTTGAATTTCATACCAGAACAAAAAACGTAAAGTTTGTAGAGGACCATCTAATGAACATTCATGTACAGTTTGGCTTTAATCATATTTGTAGTTTCAGAGTAGAAGGCATTTGAATATTTTCCCATAGGGTCCAATGTTAATCTATGTCCTGCGGTGGCGGCCATCTTGGATTTCCGACCGGCATAAAAAACAGAAAATGTGTAGAGGACCTTCCAATGATCATTCCTGGGCAGTTTGGTTTCAACTGTCCAAGTGGTTTCAGAGAAGAAGCATTTTGAAACATTTTTCCCATAGGGTCCAATGTTAAACTAAGTCCTGCCGTAGCCGCCATTTGGAATTTCATATCGGAACAAAAAACCTTAAGATTGTAGAGGACCAACCAATGAACATTCATGTACAGTTTGGCTTTAATCATATTTGTAGTTTCTGAGAAGAAGGCATTTGAACATTTTCCCATAGGGTCCAATGTTAATCTATGTCCTGCGGTGGCGGCCATCTTGGATTTCCGATCGGCATAAAAAACATAGAATTTCTAGAGGACCTTCCAATGATCATTCCTAGGCAGTTTGGTTTCAATTATCCAAGTGGTTTCAGAGAAGAAGCGTTTTGAAACATTTTTCCCATAGGGTTCAATGTTAAACTAAGTCCTGCCGTAGCCGCCATTTTGAATTTCATACCGGAACAAAAAACGTAAAGTTTGTAGAGGACCATCTAATGAACATTCATGTACAGTTTGGCTTTAATCATATTTGTAGTTTCTGAGTAGAAGGCATTTGAATATTTTCCCATAGGGTCCAATGTTAATCTACGTCCTGCGGTGGCGGCCATCTTGGATTTCCGACCGGCATAAAAAACAGAATATTTGTAGAGGACCTTCCAATGATCATTCCTGGGCAGTTTGGTTTCAACTGTCCAAGTGGTTTCAGAGAAGAAGCATTTTGAAACATTTTTCCCATAGGGTCCAATGTTAAACTAAGTCCTGCCGTAGCCGCCATTTGGAATTTCATATCGGAACAAAAAACCTTAAGATTGTAGAGGACCATCCAATGAACATTCATGTACAGTTTGGCTTTAATCATATTTGTAGTTTCTGAGAAGAAGGCATTTGAACATTTTCCCATAGGGTCCAATGTTAATCTATGTCCTGCGATGGCGGCCATCTTGGATTTCCGATCGGCATAAAAAACAGTAACTTGGTAAAGGACATTCCAATGATCATTCCTTTACAGTTTGGGTTCAGTCAGTTCATTAGTTTCAGAGAAGAAGATCTTTGAAATTTCAGCCAATCAGAGCATATTATTGGCCCTGGCAGCCATATTGAATATCCGACTGGAACGAAAAACAGTAACTTTGTAGAGGACCATCCAAGGAACATTCCTGCTAAGTTCGGTTCCAATCGGCCAAGTGATTTCGGAGAAGCTTGAAATGTGAAAAGTTTACAGACGACAGACGACAGACGACGGACGCCAAGTGATGGCAATAGTTCACCTGGACCTTTGGTCCAGGTGAACTAAAAAGTAGTTCCGGAATCTATGGGCGGGGCTTAAAAGTTTATTCGTAGGTTTAAAAGTTTATTCGTAGGCTTCAAAAGTTTATTCGTAGGCTACGAATAAAGCAAAAATTTATTCGTGTGGTATATTTGTACAGCAAATGTACTGATTGCAGGATAAATATATATATGTTGTGTAATACTCCAAGTACTTCTACTAAATAACCAATATTTTTTCGTAAAATTTCTATCTATAACGACGTTTCTTGATTCCTTTTTCTAATTTTCGTGTTTATTCAACATCTTAATCACTATTTTGAGGAGGAGGGGGAAGAGGAGGAGGAGAGGGAGGTAGGGCAGAGGAGGAGGAGGTTTCTTTGGGTGTAATTATGACTAACACAGAAATCAAGTTTCATATTTTATTGTTCACATTAAGTTCAAGCTCTGTTTCTCAGTCTCTTTTATTTAATCTTCTCCAGTCACTTTATTGTTCATTGTCCTCAGTTCTGGCTCTTTGTCTTCAAATAAAGGTATGGTCTTTTTCAGTTATTTCCATTCGCAAAGACTCAGGGTCACTCCTCGCTTCATAGGATGCAATACCCATTCTCCATTAGGCACAAAGTTCTCCCTGATGTTGAATTGTCAGTTGAGGGGCTTTGTTGATGACGTAGACGTCTTCACCCAGGTCATATCTCCAGTCCACGGTGTGTGACATGTATATATTAATGAATTATTTATATAACCCTTATATGTCCAAAGAGCATATTTTCAGGCTTTTCAAACCACCCCTCGAGTGCCAACAGTCTATTTATAGGCTTTGCATAAAGCGTCATTCATCGATGACGTCACAGTAAATACGACGTCACAAGTTCAATGATAGTGCCGTTCTGTAATATATATCAAACTCATTGTGATAATACCATTTTTTGTTTTTACTTTGGTATTTTTGGATTAAATATTTCTTAATATGTCACTTAATTTTAACTAATATCAACTGCATAACATTATCTTCAAAATTGTGGTGGTTAATTAATTATATTAGTTGATTAAATATCATTTAAACATTCCTATAACAAAACAAAGAAATCAAACCATCGTATTTTAACGTGGGCATCTTTAGCACGACTCTTATTTGCTCCACAAAAATGGCTTGTCCGCCTCTCTTCATAAATTCCTTGAAGTCATTTAACGGCCGTTTTAAGGGCCATACAAATATTTCAACAATTAAATATCGGGCATTGAACATTTTTTTAGTGTGGCTTAGGTCAGATGGTTATCTCGGGTTTCCTTCACTGATGAACTCTTTACAATAATTATACAAGATAATGGTTTTTATTGATTTGCACGTTTTCCTTTAAATTTAAAGAAAGTAGCCTGTCTTACAAGATGTGGTATCACCACACTGTGTTGATAAAAGAAGAGCGCGACGTTGCACTGTGACAAAGACAAGCTGACACCGACTTTGGTAGGAACTTTGTCGTTTTCCCAAAATCTCAGTAACTGTAAATTTATCTGTTTATGTTCCTTCATATTCTCTATCATTTTAATGTAAAACAACCATATTTACCATTTTAAATGAAGCATTTCTTCAGTGTCAGGCAGCAGTGTTGACTGGATCTTGTTTGTTATTGCTTAATACATTTTCTATTGTCATTACATTCCAATTGTTATTTTGCTGTAAATCTGTAGTGATGTTTTTATTTTATTCAAATTCATATTAGAATTCATTTTTTCTTAAAGAAAATAAAAGGTTTTGTGATCTAATATTATTATTAATACATTTAACAATGGAAAAGGTTTTTTTTCCTGTAAATTCAAAATTCACGAATATTTTTTCAATTTATTTTTAAATGAAAATTTCTAAGTTTTTTCTTGTAACCTTAAATTGTTATTTCATTTATCAATGGAAAATTGTTTTTTTTCATCTCCTCCGCATTTTTCTTGATGAATGATAAAAAAAATCAATATTTGAACAATTAACTTCGTTTAGCAAAAAAAAACATAAGTAACACGGAAACTGAATAGATTTTCTCCATTTTAATTTTATGTTGTTCAATGTTGTTTTTAATTCACACAGAGAATTTGGAACTATAATATATTTATTGATATTATTTTTTAAATTATTTTTAAATTAAATTGTTATTTTTACAGGAGAACCATTTTTTTTACTTGTCATAATAGATCTGACTTTAGTCTGTGACCATCTGTCAGTGCTGTGATATATATTTGTCCATTCCTTACTTTTATTTATTTATTTTTATATTCAATGTAGATTCAGTTCAATTCGTTGTTAAATTTCATTGTCAATTTTCTTGTTTATTATTAAATTTTCTTTTCTATTTTTAAATGTTCTTGTTTATTTTTAAATTAAATTGGAGAATGTTTTCACTATGCAAAAAAAAAGTAGTTTTTTTTTCCTTACTCGCTCACTTACACAACTCACTCAATGATATTCCCAACATAATTAAGTTTTAAAATTCTCCTGTGATTTAAATTTTTTTCAAAGAATACCCATTGCTCTAAAATATATTGTGTTCTCCAGCTATTTGAAAATGGTATTGGGCAAGGTTTTCCAGTTATCAGAAACAAGCATTAACAGTTATGATATCTCCTTTATGTACAAACTGCCATGATATAATTGTCATATTGTTGAATGTGGCATTAAACACCATACATCTAACCCTTTATTTACAAAGACATATACCTACCTACATTTTTATCAGAATTATAGATTTTATTCAATTTTTGCTAGTTATTTTCCTATCTTGATGAGTTTCAAATTTCTACAATCAAATTTATTTTACATAACAGCCTGACACAGTGTTCTATTTTTAGAGCTGTAAGAAAACTTACTTCCTGAACAGGGTTTTAGTATATATTTACCTACCAAAGGCAAGCAAATATCTGTATATAAGTTTAAATATATCTATTTTCCTACAAAGAGCAGGTAACTCTCTGTATATAAGTGTAACAATCGATTTCCAAATGTCCATTTCTTCATACGAATTATATAGTATTTCTCTTTCTGCACAAGTATATCATATGTCCAGATACAGAGTGAAGACCCCCTTTATCCTCCACAAAAAGAGCTATTTCACCAACTAGTGTTATTCCTCCACACACAGGGTTATGTCCCCTCCTGCAGTGTTATCCCCACATAAATAGTTACCTACTGCAGTGCTAAACCTCCACACACAGGGTTATGTCCCCTACTGCAGTGTTATCCCCACATAAATAGTTGCGTCCCCTACTGCAGTGTTAAACCTCCACATAGAGTTATTCCCCCTACTTTAATATTATCCTTGCACATACAGAGTTGTAACTTATTCCCCACATAAAGAGTTATGTCCCCTATTACAGTTATTCCCTTCAGATACAGAGTGATTCCTCCTTACTGTAGGGCATAATGTAAACTTAAACTAGAGGCTCAGTGGGCTGAGCCTGTGTCGCTCACCTTTTATTCTGCTTTGAGGAAATTTAATGCAGAACCTCCCATAGGTGCTTCCCACCTAATATCGGTTCATTTTGACAAAGCAGTTTCAGATAAGAAGATTTTTAGAAATTGACCAATCTAAAACAGAAATTACCTGTGGCAGCCATGTTTGTAAATGGATCAAAACGAAATGAGTAATCTCTATAGAGGATCTTCCATAGATGCTTCTTACCAAGTTTCATATCATTTGGCCAAGCGGCTTCAGAGGAAAAGCTGTTTTAGAAATTGACCAATAAGGAACAAGACTTGCCTGTGGCAGCCATATTTGTTAATTGATAGGGACGAAATGAGTAATCTTTATTGAGGACCTCCATAGATGCATCCTACCAAGTTTCGGTTCATTTGGCCAAGCGGTTTCAGAGAAGATTTTCAAAAATAGGCCAATCAGAAACAAGAATTGCCTGTGGCCACCATGTATGTTAAAGGATTGGAATGAAATGAGCAATCGCAACAGAGGACTTTCCATAGATGCTTCCTACCAAGTTTCAGTACATTTGGCCAAACGGCTTCAGAGGGGAAGAATCTAAATAATCAGCCAATCAGAAACAAGAATTGCCTGTGGTGGCCATGTTTGTTAATGGATCGGGACGAAATGAGTAATGGCTATACAGGACCTCCCATAGATCAATCCTACAAAGTTTAGGTACATTTGGCCGAGCAGTTTCAAAGGAGAAGAATTTTAAAAATAGGTCAATCAGAAACAAGAATTGCCTTTGGCGGCCATGTTTGTTAACAGATCGGAACGAAATAAACAATCGCAACAGAGGACTTTCCATAGATGCTTCCTACCAAGATTCGATCCATTTGGCCAAACGGTTTCAGAGGAGAAGAATTTTTAAGATCAGCCAATCAGAAACAAGAATCGCCTGTGGTGGCCATATTTGTTAGTGGATCGGGACGGAATGAGCAATCTTGATAGAGGACCTTCCTTAGATGCTTCCTACCAAGTTTCAGTTCATTTGGCCAAACGGTTAAAGAAGAGAAGAATTTTTAAAATCAGCCAATCAGAAACAAGAGTCGCCTATGGCGGCCATATTTGTTAACCGATCGGGACGAAATTAACAATAAGGGTCTTCCATAGATGCTTCCTACCAAGTTTCAGTTCATTTGGCTGAGGGGTTTTAGAGGCATATTTATCTGTAATTCAATTCATTGCTAAAGTAACTGTATTTTGCTAATATCTATATTTAAATTAGAGTTATCTCCCTTTGCACAGATTTTTTTTCTTCTTCAGAAAGCATGCAATCATAAACATGAATTGCCTGTGGGGGCCATGTTTGTTAATGGATCGGGACAAAATGAGTAGTCTTTATAGAGGACCTGCCATAGATGCTTCCGACTAAGTTTCATATCATTTGGCCCTATGGTTTCAGAGGAGAAGATTTTTAAAAATAGGCCAATCAGAAACAAGAATTGCCTGTGTCGGCCATGTTTGTAGATGGATCGGGACGAAATTAGCAATCATAATAGAGGACCTTCCATAGATGCTTCCTATCAGGTTTCAGTTCATTTGACTGAGGGGTTTCAGAGGAGAAGATTAAAATGTGAAAAGTTAACGGACGACAGACGACGGACGCAAAGTGATGGCAAAAGCTCACATTGCCTTTGGCAAGGTGAACTAATAAATTACATGCAGTATTGATATTGTTCTGTAAAGAAAAATCATGACTAGCTTGGGTAATCAGGGTGTACAGACAACAAGAAAAGATAATAAAATTATATGAAATAAAGGCTTAGACAGTGATGGTCAACAATTCCACCACTATATACATGTATAGGTGTTAAACCTATAATTAATTTCTTTAAGGTTTTCTACTAAATTTGTGTTTTTTCGAGCCTACCTGGCCATTTTATCTTATCGAAGACCATACATTTTCTGAAACGTCCATGATTCCTCTACGTTCTGTCAAAATATCAGGCCATGTTTAAAGTCTTGCAGTGAAATGCCAGGCTATGGAAAATACCTACTCTAAAAATAGCTCTGTCATCCCCCAGAAATTCCCTATTTATAGGTCATGCATCAAATCCTCCACATCCATATTAAAATACAACTAAATCAATCAAATTTGGGCTCAAAATAATCCTTATACATTTAACTTCAATTATCAATTTAATTATTCCTTTCCATTCAGTATTTGTCACAATACAACAAAGTGAAAGGAACTTTTTTCTTTAAAAGGGACTACTTTTAGCTCTGATTGGTTGAATTACTGGTTTGACACCGATTACAAGAATTCTGAGAGTATTGCCCATAGCAATACATTATCCCCTACCGGCCGCAAAAATCAGAGGACCTACAATATTAGAAGTATCACCTTGCAGTGACTAGATTTTAAATTACAAGTTCAAGGGCCAAAACTCTGGCAACAATAATTCAAAAAGACAGAAATTTGAATTTTATCTTAACTTTTACAGGCAAAAATAATTCAAAAAGACAGAACTTTGAATTTTTATCTGAACTTAACTAGATATATCTATAAATCAGCAAATATCGACTCAATAATACATGTATCTCAAATCACTTCCAAAAACAGTCTTGACTAGTAATTGATGTGGAATGACAGACAGATAGCAGTTGAGGAAACCAATAACAAAGCAAATAATATATTACATGTATTATATTTTTATATTTTTTACATATTGTTGTGACTGCCATCAGTGGTAGAGTTAAATGTAGGATATAGCTATATACCAAATATCAAATCAATATCTCATAGGACGTCAAAAAAAAGTCCGAACAACTAAAAGTTTGAACAAAAAATACAAGTTCAAGGGTCATAACTCAGCCAAAAATCATTCGACCATAACGAAATTCGATCTTAAACTGTAACTCATCTAGATATAGCCACATACCAAATATCAAGTCAATATATCAATAAGGGTAATAACAAAATTACCGAACTCCGAACAATCTTACAAAGGGAAAGTCAAAACTCATAATTATATAAACGGACAAAATCAGTCAACAACCGGAAAACTGTGAAAACCGTAATGACCCTTACTTGGTACTGGCATTTGAACCATTTCTAAAGAAATGATGGGTTGAATCAGATTTTAAAGCGCCAAACCTCCCGCTCTCATTACGGTTCAAAGGTTCCGGCTGTCACTATAGCAGTATTTAAACACAGTAACAAAATAGGCAAAACAGTTGTCAAAGCAGTACCATATCCAGCGAAGCAAATGCCAAAAACACTTTTACGTCACACATTGATAAAAAAATATTTTTGACATTTTTCTTGACTTCTTTATCTTTATACATTTTCACTATATGAAAATGCATCACTTATAATCGTTTCTGCAGAGACGGAATATATTTCGATAAGATCTTGGTATCGGAATATAAACTTTTTAAGAGATCGAATAAGGCGAATCTTTTAATAGCCCTGGGCCAGTAGCCTGTTTCTCAGATGAAAGGACAAAGGACGTCAAAAAAAAGTTCGGAGAACTTAAAATTTTAACGTGACGGACGGACGGACAGACAGACGGAACCTAAAACTATAGTCGCCTTCGGCTTTCGTCGCTAGGGGACTAAAAAAGAACAATCATCTCCTATCTTAACTCACTAAACACATAAAATAAGGGGAACAGTAACATAGGGCGTTGGAAATCCAGCCCCTGGGTTGGACCAGGTAGTGATCACAGCATACTTCTGTGCTGCAACATCCAGATTCCTGCAACCCGACAAGAACGATGGTTGGATTTCTTCGTGAATCCATTCATCGAATGTTAACGGCCCTTTTAAGAGCCAAACAAATATTTAAAAAAAAAATTAAATCAGTGTATAACGATAAACATTTTTCTAAGATAATTATCAGATATTGAAAAAAAACATATTTAAAAAATGTAATTTCTTAATTATAATCTTCTTTTCACAAATAGCACAACCCACAACGCTTGAAAAATTCAACGTTACTTGTTTTCCGCATGGATGACATTATAAAAACATTTCATTTTGCAGTATTTTTTTCAAACCACAACGTTTGAAATGAAACGTTGCTTGTTTTCCGCGTATTATTTTCCCGTATTTTTTTCAAACCACAACGTTTGAAATACTTTGTTACTTGTTTTCCACGTATCATTTTCCTGTACTTGTTCAAATCGCAATGTTTGAAATACTTCGTTACTTGTGTGATGTTATAAAAATTTTCCCGTACTTTTTCAAAAACAAATTCAGTTTCGTCACAGAATCTATTTTTTACAAGTTTTATATCTTATCTATTTTTACTACAAAATGTACCAATACTACAGCATGTTATAGCTTCTAAAAGCAACCATATTAATACAATGTTGCCCAATGTGATGGTCTTAGCTCCTCTACAAAAGCTGAAGATTAAATATGTATTGTCTTACCAATCTACTACCAGGCTGAAATATATTGATAAATTTGACCAATTGCTGATCACCCCGCAGTGAACGTCTGCGGTTGATAACATTGTACGATCGTTGATACATCTCACCATTTTTTATCTGATACTATGTAGTAAAACATTTCCCATCATTTATAAAATCATCATTAAATAACTGGTGCTCAATTAAAATGTTTATAGTATTACATGTGTGGATCCTGTTTAGTGACACAGACAACAATAGCAGTGACTATATTACATAAAATACATTACAGAATAGAGGTTCCCAAAACAAACAAAAACGGATTATTGGTTTTCAAAATATAACCGGAAGTTGCATCACCGGAAATGACGTCATTGGAAGGCAAGTGACCGGAAGTGACGTCGGGCATGTGACCGGAAGTGACGTCACAGGAAGTGACGTCATTTTCCCGCGCTTTTTCCTTACTTAACAGGCCTCGACATTAACGTGTGTCCGATACCAGTGAAAACTGACGTCGGACAAGTGGATCTTGTATTACGGTTGTCCAATGGGACAAGTGAAAAAATCAGAGATTCCCAAACGTGCCGGTACGACGGACAAATCTATTTCCACTGGTATAAAATACTGGGTTTGTTGTATAAAAGAGCACTGTTTGATCTCCAATTTGTCCATAATTTATTTTGATTAAAACTAAAGTGAAATGCCAGATCAAAACTCTTTTATTGATATCATTTATGGTTCATCCATGCTTTGATGAAGTTCAAGGACATTGACAAAATTAAAGTCGCAATCTCAGAAACGCTTTAATGAACGGAAATATCAATATTTGAAATATAAGAACAAGAATCACTCCGGAACGTTACATTCAAATAATAAATTTTTTTAACTTTTCTGACCCTATCGTTGAAGTTAATGCAGTGGTACGTCACTTCCGTCAGTCGTGGGTCTTTATACGAAAAATTTGGCAATAAATGTGTGAAAATCTTAAAATTCTGGAGAACTGAGCTATCATATGCACAAAACAAAAACAGGGGCAAAAAGATGTGTTTTTTAGGAATGGATACATGTCCTAGTTTGAATGACATAATGGAAATAAGGTGCAATAAATGTACTCGAAGCGAGCAGGGGTACGATTTTTAAACCTGCCGAGTTGCATGCCTTGTGGATTATTAGTATCTATATAGGGTCGATACATGCAATTTGATGTTAACATAAGATTGTACGAACATTGACACGAACAAGTTAAAATAAGGAAAAAGAGATGAAATAATAAAGAAATAAAGAAATTTTATTGAAAATAAATTTGTAAGCAGAAAGTTAGAAAAAAGGGGAGTGGTGAGTCCGTGCCACGAGCGCCTGTGGATTATTAGTATCTATATAGGATCACAGTATCTTGACGTTTTATCTGGCGAAATAGAGAAAAATCTGTATAAAATCTGTATATTATATATAAAGACACAAGTAATGAAACAAGTTTTTCCCTCCAAAGGTTGTCTAACTGTGTAAATTTTTTGTAACCTTCGTTCGCCCGTAAAATAATGCTACGTTGGAATGTTGGAAGGTAAATCCCTTTCATGCATAGTTTACTTGTACCAAACATTGCTTTGTTCCCTACCTATTTGTCTTTTTTCACAGCAGACAGACGTTCTTGTTTTTAAAATTTATGCTATGTGGTCATAACTTCCGGTTCGGCAGCAAATAAAGTTGACAAATAAATTATTTGCTTTACGTCTATCAAAAAATAATTGACGGTAAGTAGCATCTGTAGTTTATTTTTACTTAATGCTTTTTGTATATAATTTTGTAAGATACCAACTGTAACAATACTCTAGCATTTACCCGAAAAGGGAGGTAAAAACAAAAAAATTTGGCGGCCACTTCAAAGTGGTAGATTGAAATGAAATGAAATTTCTAAATATTTGGACCTACTACATGTAGCTTGGTATGTGTACACATAGTGTCAACTATTTCTATTACATATTGCCTTTGAGAAAAAGAATGGCAGAAGGTTGCAAAAGGAAGGGGATGCATAAAAGCATGTTGTGTCAGCTCCTGAACCCGGAATTTTTTTTCGGTCATTTCCGTTTTTGGAATAGTTTTATTGTCAACTTTATTTGCTGCCCAACCGGAAGTTATGACCACATACATGTAGGCTAAATAAAACTTGTTTCATTACTTGTGTCTTTATATAGACCTTTTTATTCTTAAAAACATAGGCACGGCCATTATCGACTTCCGAGTGTGTCTGCCATCAGTAAAGTGTAAAAATCTTATGTTCTCGGGGTTTATCGATACGCTAATGTATGGTTTCTCTGGTACAGGTGTCACAATATACTGTTATTTCGGCTTGAAATTCAATGATAACACCTGCTGTGAAGTGATTTGTAAACGGAGATACAATGACAATGATATAATGACAACAAATAAATTACCTGGTATGTATTTTTTTTTTTTAATTACTGTTATATTCCCCATACAAAATCAGTATAAATCCTACTTGATAAAAAACTGCATGCACTTTTTTTCCTTTTTTGTTGCTTTTCAAGCATAAGAAAAAAGGGGTAATCAAATTAATATTTTGTATGAAATTAAAAAGTAAATATATAAATTATAATATACGCTTTTTGAAATTATTACTATACGATTTAAAGTGAAGTAATAACAAGGACATATATATATATACGTCCTTGGTAATAATAATAAAAAGTGTGTCTAACTTATAAGAAATAACTTAACTTTGAATGTGACATCTTATGGTGCATTTTTCAATTCTGTTTTATTTTTATTTATTTTTTGTTTGTTAAATTGTAAAACAAATTAAAACATTTTGTCGGTCAATTTCTGTAGTGAAGATGAAAAGGAATTTAAGTTTTATCAAATTAAAATATCTGAATATCTGAATTTCTTTATCTGAAAAAAAAGTTTCATGAGGAACCTAATATAACTATTTGCTCCCAGGTTTCAGATACGTGAACCGAACGGGCATTTTTCACCCCATTTGTCTTCTTTTTTAAATTTCTTTGCTAGGATTTCATAGTTTAATATTGATTTATTCTTTAATTTTATATGTTTTTGAAGATTAATTAAAAGTTAATATTGACGTGTTAAGGAAGTGGTAGCGCTTTCTAGACTTGTAGTCTGCTGAAGGTCGACCGTGTCAACAGCGATGCGATGCTTCCCGGGTTTGGCACTTAGGGGAATAGACAGTCGTGTCATTTTGTAACAAAGGTGTTAAATTCATATTGTAGAAAGATAACTATCATTATAACTGATAGTTAACTGTGTATTGCATAACAAGTTATAGCAAAGACATCACTAAAACACAAAAATTTAATTTATGCATTGGGTTGATTCTTAAATGTATTTGATTTGCAATATGACAGTTAAACTCTACCCCCTTCCCACAAAGGGTTAAAAATGATAAAAATATATATAACTGAATTATAATGACAAAAAACTAAAAGAAAAAAAAATCGCCGAATTTTGTTGCAGGACATCATGTCGTTCATTTTTACTTCTTACAGAATCAAGATTTATTTCAAGATTTATCTACAGAAAGGTGATGCCTCTTTGTAAATTGTTAATTATTTTATGCGGCTTCTACATGAAAAACAATAATTCCTACACTGCTCACTTTGTCCCCGTTTCCTTTGTTTATATTATTTAAACTTTCATTTAAGACAACATTTAACTCAGTTTTTTTTCCTTTGTATGTTATCCTCTACCGCATACGGAAGGAACATTATTCCTTCACATATTTGCTACTCTATCATTGTGCAAATGATTGATTTTTTGGTCAATTGCATAAGTGCTCCCTACATCATAAAAATATGCGACTTTGTGGCTTTGTGAAGTGAAGACAATATTCGAAGGGAACTTAGTTCTTTTGTACAAAATATATACCGTTAGTAAAAAAATGTGTGTTGAGGGTTTCCATACCGACCGTTTTTTGTTGTTGCATACCCCGTTTTGTATTGAAATTCTGCCACATAAGCAAGGTTAAAATCTGAATAGCTACAGATCGATCTGTTAGCCCACATCTGGCAAAATGACTAGCTAATTCTTTAATTTTGATAATATTGATGACCGTATAGATTTATCTGACCTGGTCCTGAACTTTGTGATTCTGAACAATTTAAACAATAACCGTTTAAGTTCAATTCAATAATCCATATTTCGAAATATTTGGCCAAAATCACGGGAATAAGCCATAAAATATTAACTGAAGCGTGTTTATCTAATCCAATTATGAATACTGATTAATCGTAACTAGTGTAAACAATCGATTTTTACACTTTCGTAATGGCGGACGATAGTAACACCACCTAGCGTCCACGAACGATAACTAGGTAATCACCGATTTCTGAAAACGTCTATAATATACAGATTTTTCTCTATTTCGCCAGATAAAACGTCAAGATACTGTGATAGGGCCGACACATGCAATTTGATGTTAACATAAGATTGTACGAACATTGACACGAACAAGTTAAAATAAGGAAAAAGAAATGAAATAATAAAGAAATAAAGAAATTTTATTGAAAATAAATTTGTAAGCAGAAAGTTGGAAAAAGGGGGGTGGTGAGTCCGTGCCACGAGCGCCTGTGCAATGGTTGTGAAAATTCAACATCTTGTAAAAGTTGACAAAAGACAATTTATCATAAATAAATGATGTTTAGCATCGTGTTATCGGTTTTCGTGCTATTATCGATATTCCGATATAGCGATTATCAGTGTTAACCCTTCATTCATATGACGATTGGAATTTTGAAAGAATGGCTAGTTAAATATTTCTTTGTACACAAGATTGTTTTTAAAGCCATTCTTGTATTTTAATATATTCTCGATTATCTGGCAACTTTTGTTGTCAGTAAAATGGCGTCATTTGTTTTCGTGTGAAGTAAAAACAAGGCCGATATACGGGATGGAAACGAATATATAATCTGGAAAGGGTTGGTTTTAAAATTTCATGGTTCTGGCCATCTACCAAATCATACTACATCTAAATAAAATAACAGAATGTTTGAAAATTACCACTTTCAAAATTGTGCTTACTTTTGATGTTTTTTTTAGTGCTGAAATCACAATGCACTGCAAAATGACATGTATTTTATATAAGAAACAGGCACATTTCAGTCAGCTCTTTTGTTTACAAGTACGATCAGTGACCCCATGACAATTACATGGCAGGAAGAGCCGGTGTCTGAGAGGCAGATGACAGTTAAATTTTATATAGCCCTTCTGGATTTTTTTCCAGCTACTTTATAAAGAAGTAAATTTTTAGCATTACAAAAAGTATGGTTCAGTAGGTAGGTTCACTGTTCTTGGTACTTACGTCTTTAAAAGCAAACTTTAACATCTTTTACAGATGTCACGCTGTAGTCTTGTTTATGTTCCATAAATAGAAACCGGAAGACACGTCAAAAATAATGCGTGCGCTGTGGAAATCAAAATAAAATGGATAAAACGAAAACAGATGACGCACGAAAACACATACCGTGACGATATAATTTATATAATAAGTAAATTATGTTAGTTGTTACCTTTGTGTTATTCACTTAAAACATGTTCCTACCTTTCAAATGACTGACCAGTTGACTGCCGTGTACCCATATCAGGTGATCGATCGACACTGATGATGATGTGTCGCTTATCTCCCCTGTTTGAAGGACTATTAATACATTTTATGCTCATTAATATTCTGAACAAATTTATATATACATCCTATAATATTTAGAAATAGTATAAATATATGTGCATTTTAGATTAGGCTTATTTTCGAATCCCTTTAATTATGTGTATTATATCATATTGAAATTTATCTTATTGTACAATATTTATATTAATTAATAAAAATATGCTTAAACTATTTAAGTAAAAATATCAACATTGTGCATTACGGTGTAAAAAATCCTAATTGCCAATATTTGGTTTTTAGAGGTGATTTTGTTTAACTACATAATTAGTAGGCCTATCCCCCAAAATATATTTTAAAAAACCAATTTAAGGGGGTAGACCTGGGTTACTCTAAAATTTTCCCATCATTCATTTTTTTTAAATTTGCATCATGGAATAGTTATGTCTAAATACATTATCTGCCAAAGTTTCAAAAAATTTCACCGTGCCGTTTTCTCCATAGCACATCCTAAATATAACAATTTTGGGGGTATTCTTGACGCCAAATGGTATTACTAGTTTCGGAAGATTCTAATAGATATCAGAGGCGGATTTAGAGGGGGGCGTGCGCCCCCTTCCCCCCCCCCCCCCCCTAAAATTCGCAAAGCATATGTTATACAACGTTAATTAAGCAGTTCAACAAACAACTTTTTCATGAATGGTTAACTCGTGACCTGTAAGTCAAAATGAATAGTAATGATATTAGGAGTAAATTTGGGATATCATTCTAAAAAGTTCTACCCATTGATAAAAATTAGTATACTGTCCGTCCGGATGAAGCTTTTCGTTTCGTCGTTGGTTCATTCATTGAAAACGTATAATTCGTTCTTGTTTATAGACAAACAAAGGCGAATATGTTATCATTAATGCTGCATGAAACGATTCTGATCATCTAATTTAGTTACGTTAGCTTATCAGAAATCAATAACAAGTTCATGTATTGACAATTTCCGCTTTTGTTTGTCTATAAACAAGAACGGTCGAATCATACGTTTTCAATGAATGAATCAAACGACGAAAAGAAAAGCTCCATCCGGACGGGCAGTATTAACTAGAACCACCCGAAAGGACAAGCACCGAAAGTACAGACCGAGGAATGCGTTAAAACTAAACCAATAGTTCTTTAAAGGGCTAAAATATCGTGATCGATCAGTCATGAGTTGAACAATTCGCATCACGGTTATTAAAGAAATGTTTTACTTTAGGTTCTTATAATCTGACAAAAGCATACTTTTAACAATTATCCGACAAAATTAAGACTCAAAGTCAAGTTTTTTTGGTCTGATAAAAATGGTGTGGTTGTTTCAAATTGTCGTTCAAATAAATGTCTGTAATTCCTCAAACCCCAGAGCTTCCGGGGGGGGGCTTAGTCCCCCTGGGCCCTCTACCAGGGCTCTACCTTGGACCCACTGGGGACGTTAAGCGGTCCCCAGACCCCTCGCCTACTCACGCCCCCCCCCCCCCTAACCACAAATCCTGGATCCGCCCCTGGATATGCACATTTATTTCTGATTGAAAGGGAATATTTTGGCTTTAATACACTTGAGAGTGTTGTTGATGAATAAATATGAAATATCTAGCATATCTGAATATCCTGTTTGGAGATAATCACGTGCAAAACAGTGGAAACTGCAAAAAAGGGGGGATGCCCTGAGGACCACCTTGGTATTAAAAATCGGATTAAAAAAATTCCTGTCAATTAATTTCCACCAAAAAATGTCACACTGAAGAATAGACATATAGACATCATTGCACCAAATTTTACAAATTTTTACCGTCAGATTTTTAAAATATTTAAATTTACGTTTTTCAAGGAAGGTACCCAGAAATAAAATGAAATTGTCGAGGAAAGTTATCACACTCCCATCCTTTGCTAGTTTCTTTGTTTGTGAGATAAAAAATAACTAGTTACCAATTAACAAAAAGCTTTTGAATTCGTATAATTCACAAAGTGGATGTCCAAATTACCAAATGACTGCATTTGTCTTTTTTATTTACAAGTCGGCTGGGGAGGGGGAGGCCCAGATAGCAACACTACGTTGGGCCGACGTTGGTCTTCGGGCGTTCAGATCGTTGGCCCGACGTCGGAATCCAACGTTGGCCCATCGTAATGTTGCTCATTGGCGCCACGTTGGCCCGACGTTCGGTTTACAACCACAGGGGCGTAGCTAGCCTTTTTTGCAGTGCAAGCAACCAAACCTGGAAGAGGGGGTCTGGAAATTTTTGTTTGACTAGATGCAAAATGGTGCGTTCTGAGGTGTTTTCATGGGTAAATTGAATACATAAGCAACACATTGATTTCATGATTTTGTTAGACAGAATTTACTTAGAATTGCCCAAAATCTGTTCTTCGTGTCTTAACAGACGCGAACTTCTCAATAACTTTGTCTAAATCCACACGTCTGAAATCGCGATGGATATGCATTATGCTAGCGATGACAACCTATAGTTATTCATTGTTGATCGTACATATGACATCGGCGCCTTATCAGATTATAGGTTACTGTTTTAATAAATTCTAATTTTTCGGGTATTAATTTGTTAGGCATATCGTTTCTTTTGTGTGTTGACCATGTTGACAGTATTTCTGTCACTTCATAAATTATACTTGAATGCATATAGATTAGGACTAGAAGATTGCTCTAAACTACCCAGGAGGCAGGACGGAAAAAAATTATAAATTAATTAATGTCATCCTCGGAGACCCAGGGATGCCTCGGTCGCATACTCTATCATCATGATGGAAGAGTACGCGACGGAGACACCCCTGGATTTCTCAGGATGGTTACATGTATATGATTCGTTATATTACTGTGTACCTTGCCGGGAAGTCAAAATCATTCACATCTTTCCAGTTGGCTGTTAATAATTGCATCTTAACATCTGTCATCTGCAATTTGGAATCTTGCAGACTTGATATATCTGGCCCTTCTGGGTACGGAGGGGCGCTGTCTTTGCTAGTTATGGTCGAAACTGAGCTTGCATGTTCACTGTCATCAATTCTTTCTGGCAAAGACTCTTTGGAAATAGGTTCTTCTGTTGAAGCAATTTTGTCTGAAGAATCTTTCATTTCTGTTGAAACAGGTTTAGTGAAGAAACTGTCAATTGTTTTCCATTTAGCCTTTTCACGTTTCGACGTCATGTTGTCATTCAACGCCGGAAAGGTCACGTACATGTATATATACCAGAAACGATGACGGATGTAACTCATACTAATGTAGCGAAATCAGCGTTCACATCAACATATATGTAATTACCTGGATTGTCCCCCTTTGTTATTACAATGGTCATATTAGAAATCCGTTGATATCCGTGTTAATTTTAATCAAAACATGGCACAAACGATATTTATTTGTTAATGATGAATTAATAAACACATACAGATTATTATCTTTAGATTATCACTTATTTGGAATGAATATTTAACAAGAAACATTTGATAATGAATTCAGCTTGTTAGGCTAACCGAACATCATATGAAACAGTTGTTTTGATTGGTTAATTCAATTTAGAAATTGACAGGCTTTCTTTTAGGGTCGCGTTCATCGTACTTAAGCCCGAAGATTGGGCAGTGAAGGGCTGGTTGTGAAACAATACGACTATTTGCTGGGTGCTGCGTTGTTCCTCTGGCAACAACTCATGGCCCTCATGGGTTGGTGATTGTTTCAAGGTTAGTGACAACCTTTTGCTGGGTCCGGTGTTGAAACCAGTGGTTACAACTGACGACTCACATTTGGTTTGGAACTATTATTAATTCACACAGTTTTCATGTTGTTTATGGTATAGATCTGTCGTCTAAGGTTGTGACATAGTTTTCGGTTGAGACAAGGTTTGAGACATAGGGTTCGAGACATAGGTCTGAAGCAGGTGTTGGTGACTGGTGACTGGTTAGTTAGGTTTCAGACAGGGTCTGAAACAAAGTAGTTGTTTATAAATATTCATTGTTTATATTGTGGTCTGTGTAGTGTTAGTGTGTGTTGCATTAGGATAGTTATATATTAGTCTGTGTAGATAGTGATTTAGCAATTATTATTTGCAAGGAGCCATTGTACCTATTTTAGTTTGTTGGGTTAGACATTGTTTGAACATTTTTGTTATACAAGACTATTATTTGTCAGGTCCCCAGGAAACTGGTACGAACCCAGTGTTTATATACATCCATTCAGGTTACACGCTACAAATTGGTGGCAGCGGTGGGATCTGTTCAAAATTAGTTTTGTATCATAGTAAATTGAAATGGCCATGTCAAGAGAGGATATAAGTCTTTTGTATGATCATGATGAAAGCTTGACCGAAGAACAGCTTCGGCGGGAGATAGAGCATTTAAATGCAGAGTTGGGGAATTTTAAGGTCCGCGAATAAAGGAGAAGCATATCCCCAGTTCCCATGCCCGTGCATCAAGAAACACGGAGGTCAACTGACTCTGGGATAGGTTCAGGTAGAAGGACTGTACAATCAAATGCCCCTATTTTCGAGACAAGTAGGTATAAGACACCTACGAGGTTTGATACCTCCACACCTTATTTAGGGGAAAGGCAAACCACAAGTGAACTTGGTTCGGGTATCTACCAAACACCTAGACAAACTTCGCCAAGTGACAGGTTTGTTACAACTACACGACCAAGTTACAAGCCATTGGCTGATACTTCCTCTAAAGTAACAAGTACAATAGAAAGGAGGCATGATGGTCACGAACATGTTGAAAGTATGAAAACTAAAAATATAGTCAAGCCGGCAACCTATGATGGTAAGGGCCCCTGGCTTGACTACAAGTCACATTTTGATGCTTGTTCGGAGATCAACCACTGGTCTGACAAGGAAAAAGGCTTGTACCTGGCTGTGTCCCTTAGAGGTCAGGCACAAGGTGTGTTAGGGAACCTTCCCTTGGAATCACGCCAAGATTTTAAAGTGCTGGTTAAGTCTTTAGAGGAGCGGTTTTCGCCCTCGAACCAGACTGAGTTGTATAGAACTCAGCTAAGAGAAAGAAGGCAAAGAGCTGTTGAGACACTGCCCGAGTTAGGTCAAGATGTAAGGGGCCTGGCAAATCTCGCTTACCCAACCGCTCCAAACGATGTGCGAGAAACCTTAGCCAAGGAGCAATTTATAGACTCATTGATTGATGGAGACATGCGGCTGAGGATAAAACAGGCAAGACCCATCAATCTCAACGATGCCATTAGGCATGCAGTTGAGCTGGATGCTTTCAATAAAGCCGAGCTAAAAAGAAATGAAGGAGGTGGGTACCTAAGGTATGCTACAGAACAAGAGACCAAAGATGAAACAACCACCCTTCTAAAGACAATGCAACAAGCATTGACAGACCTACAGAAAGAGGTCAAAGGTTTGAAAAGTAAGCAAACACCTAGGGATCAAAATTTAAGACAATGTCATGCTTGTGGAAAGCCTGGACACATTGCCCGGTTTTGTCCCAGAGGAGATGTGACATGTTATGGTTGTGGGGAGAAGGGACACGTGGTTCGTTTCTGCCCGAAAGGACGAAGGCAAAGCCAAAACGGGGGTCGGCAAAAAGGTAGAAATAATGATGATCAGGGTAAGACAGATACTACACCTGTCACATCTGACAAAACCCCAGGTTCTGTGGGAGTGCATAAACTAGCACCAGAGGCTGGTATGTTTATTAAGGCAAAGGTGAATGGGGTTATTACAAATTTGCTGATAGACACTGGGGCTACAGTGACCCTTATTTCAACTGGTTTTAATAAAGACATGAGCAACATGCCAACATTAAGTCCGTCACAGCGGGACATACTGATAGCGAATGGGGAATCTCTAAAAGTAGCAGGCAAAACCATTATTGAAATTCAATCGGACAATTTTAAGTGTCTGAACGAAGCAGTGGTTGCTGATATAAACGTAGATGGGATACTGGGGCTTGACTTTTTGAAGAGTCAACATGCCGAAATTGACATGTGCAACAACACTATCAAAATCCAAGGTCACAAATTCAGTTTAATATTCAAGGGCAAATCGGGTGTTACAGGGTCACGGTTTCTGAAACCGTTGTTATACCTCCACAAAGTGAAATAGTGGTAAACGGGAAAGTGAATGATAGGTTTCCTATTTTGTTTAAAGTTGGACTTGTAGAACCAACTGAAGACTTTAGAAAATCTGACAAAGCATTGGTTGGCAGAACCCTTGTTAAAACCAATAAAGATATACCACTTCGACTTATGAATGTTTCTTCACAGCCCAAAACCTTATACGAGGGAACAGTTATTGCTAAGATCAGCCCAGTAAGTGAGATAGCTAGTCCAGTGTCAGGAAAAATAACATAGCAAAACCGAATTTCCTCCCTATTTAAAAGATTTGTTTGAGCAATCAGTCAAGGATCTGTCCCCGGAACAGGGTTCCAAAGTAAAACATCTTTTGCAGACATTTTCACATATTTTTGCCAAGGATGATGCAGACTTCGGTAGGACCAGTATCATCAAACATGAAATCGAAGTCCAAAATGCAAGGCCGGTAAAAGAACCTCCAAGACGGGTTCCCTACCACCTACAGGGTGAATATGATACGGCCATACAGGATATGCTAAACAAGAATGTCATAGAGCCCTCAACAAGCCCGTGGGCATCAGGGGTAGTCCTTGTAAAGAAAAAGAACGGATCTACACGGTTCTGTGTGGACTACCGTAACCTCAACAAGGTCACTATCAAAGATGCCTACCCTCTCCCAAGGATCGATGATTCCTTGAACCAAATGTCAGGGGCAAAGTGGTTCTGTGTCCTCGACCTATGTTCGGGGTACTGGCAGGTAGAGTGCCACCCAAAAGACCGCCCAAAGACCGCATTTGCTACCAGGAGAGGTCTTTATCAATTTCAGGTAATGCCGTTTGGCTTATGTAATGCCCCAGCCACGTTTGAGCGGCTTATGGAGACTGTCTTAGCTGGGTTGCAGTGGGACATTTGCCTTATATACCTGGACGATGTTATCATATACGGCAAAAACTTTGATGAAATGATTCGGAATTTGTCTTTAGTCTTTGACAGACTATCGTCCGCGGGTCTTAAACTCAAGCCTAGAAAATGTCGACTATTTGCTAGAGAGGTGGAGTATTTGGGCCATGTGGTGTCAGAGAATGGTATATCAACAGACCCAAAGAAAATCGAAGCTGTTAAAACATGGCCCGAACCAACAACCGTAACTGAGCTCAGATCCTTCATTGGTTTCTGTAGCTATTATCGAAGATTCATTGAAGGATTCGCAGATATTGCAAAGCCTTTGCATAAGTTGACACAAAAAGGCAAGCTTTTTGTATGGACAGATGAATGTCAGGTGTCTTTTGACCAGTTGAAAAATTGTTTGGTTAGGTCACCAGTCTTGGCACATCCAGACTTTAGTCAACCATTAATTCTAGACACTGACGCTAGCAATAGCTGCATTGGAGCTGTGTTATCACAAGTGCAGAATGGCCAAGAGAAGGCCATCGCATTTGCCAGTAGGAGCATGACAAAATCGGAGAGAAAATATTGTGTAACTAGAAAGGAGCTCTTAGCTGCTGTCTACTTCACCAAATATTTTCGCCATTACTTACTGGGCAGGAAATTTGTCATCAGAAGCGACCATAGTTCGCTGCGTTGGCTTCTCAATTTTAAAGAACCTGAAGGGCAAATGGCAAGATGGCTCCAGATTCTCTGCTCTTTTGATATGGAGATACAGTACAGAGCAGGTCGCAAACACTCTAATGCGGACGGAATGAGTCGTGTGCCTTGTAAACAGTGCCAACACTGTGGAACATCGGAAGACACGGATAGTAAACATACCATTCATACAGCAGTCAGTCAGAAGAGTGACATAACTCATAGCGGTGACATGAGCTTAGTGAATGCACAGCAGAGCGACCGTAACATCCAGAAAATGAGACAATGGGTTGAAAAGGGCACAAAACCGTCATATGACAGCATTAGAGAGGAAAATTATGTAATGCAGTCTTTGTATAGCCAATGGAACAAACTTGTTATTCATGAAAGTTTGTTGTGCAGAGAATGGAAGGTGATAGGCACAACAATGTCAAGCTTTCAAGCTATAGTACCAATAACACAGAGACGAACGGTGTTAAGTCACTGTCATGATATCCGACCATCTGGCCACTTGGGTGTTAATAAGACACTGAGTAAAATAAGACAGAGTTATTATTGGCCCGACTTACAGAACGATGTTCGAAGATATGTAGCAGGGTGCGATACCTGCTGGAAGAGAAAACACCCAGCGAAAACGAAACAGGCACCTATGCAAATGGTAAATTCGGGGGTTCCAATGCAGAGAATAGCAACGGATATATTGGGTGAGCTTCCGGAGACAGAAAATGGCAACAAATATATACTTGTGGTCTCGGACTATTTCACGAAATGGACAGAAGCCTTCGCTATGGCAAACATGGAAGCAGGAACCGTTGCCAGAATAATGGTAGAAGAGGTTGTAACCGGTTTGGGGTCCCCCATGTCATCCATTCAGATCAGGGGCGACAGTATGAAAGTCGGTTGTTTCAGGAAATGTGCCAAATGCTGGGTACAACCAAAACAAGGACGACACCATACCATCCAAAATCCGATGGTATGGTTGAGCGCTTTAACCGGACACTGGAAACAATGTTAGGCGCATATGTTTCAGACAATCACAAGGATTGGGACAGACAACTTCCGTATGTAATGATGGCATACCGTGCTACGGCTCATGAAACCACAGGTTTCAGCCCAAACATGCTAATGTTGGGCCGAGAGACATCAACTCCTTTAGATCTTGTTTATGACATGCCCCCTGGGATAAAACCTGTTCCTGCAAATATGTGGGTGTGGGAACTTCGGGAGAGAATAGAAGAGGCACATACTTTGGTCAGAAAATATTCAGAGGGTAGCATTTTGCGACAAAAGACATACCATGACAAAAGGGCCTCATGGGAACGTTTTGAAGCCAATGACATAGTTTATGTGTTCTTCCCTCAGAAGAAGAAGGGATGTACACCAAAGTTCACATCATTTTGGAGGGGACCATTTAACATTTTGGGAAAACTTTCAGAAGTTTTATATGAGGTTGATTGTGGTAGAAACAATGAACCACAAATCATACATTGTGATAGATTAAAAAGAAAAGTTAAACAGAGACTTAGGGTCGAATCTGAACGTGATACATATCCTGTTGAAATAGACAGGGAGGAGGTTGTTGAAGACATTAGGCCTGATGTAGGATCAGAAATTGTAAATGTTGAAGACTTGGCCCAAGGTTCAGGTACAAACAGGCCAAGGCGAAAAATCAGATCACCGGAAAGATATGGTGATTTTGTTTATAAGTAGATATGTTACTTTTGTAAATGTTAGTATGTACATAGCTGTATATATGTTTGTTTATATCATTTCAAACCTTACCCTTGTACGTCACTTTTAATTGACAGGAACTCTTACACCAAGCGGTCTGTTTAAGTTGGCATGAAAGATAGCTGGTGAGGGATCGGAACTGTTTGTTTTAGACTAATGAAGTCTAATGGGTGTTATGACATTAGGTCATGTTTAAATTCTTAAGCATCTATATTTGCTTCCAGACTGTGTGTGGAACATTTATGCTTGTTTTAGGTGGTGTTCTGGCACAAAGTTTTGCGGTGCTAGATGGGAATAGCCTTCAGAGCTATTGCGGAAACAGTTCGGGGTTAATGTTATGAAAAAGACACTTGGTTTGATGTTTTAGCTTGTTAGTTAAATTGGATGGTTTATTTTATGGTGTTGGTGTAGGAATATTAATTAAAGTCATGCGAGGACGCATGAAGTCGGAGGCGTGGGTAGTGTAGCGAAATCAGCGTTCACATCAACATATATGTAATTACCTGGATTGTCCCCCTTTGTTATTACAATGGTCATATTAGAAATCCGTTGACATCCGTGTTAATTTTAATCAAAACATGGCACAAACGATATTTATTTGTTAATGATGAATTAATAAACACATACAGATTATTATCTTTAGATTATCACTTATTTGGAATGAATATTTAACAAGAAACATTTGATAATGAATTCAGCTTGTTAGGCTAACCGAACATCATATGAAACAGTTGTTTTGATTGGTTAATTCAATTTAGAAATTGACAGGCTTTCTTTTAGGGTCGCGTTCATCGTACTTAAGCCCGAAGATTTGGCAGTGAAGGGCTGGTTGTGAAACAATACGACTATTTGCTGGGTGCTGCGTTGTTCCTCTGGCAACAACTCATGGCCCTCATGGGTTGGTGATTGTTTCAAGGTTAGTGACAACCTTTTGCTGGGTCCGGTGTTGAAACCAGTGGTTACAACTGACGACTCACATTTGGTTTGGAACTATTATTAATTCACACAGTTTTCATGTTGTTTATGGTATAGATCTGTCGTCTAAGGTTGTGACATAGTTTTCGGTTGAGAGAAGGTTTGAGACATAGGGTTCGAGACATAGGTCTGAAGCAGGTGTTGGTGACTGGTGACTGGTTAGTTAGGTTTCAGACAGGGTCTGAAACAAAGTAGTTGTTTATAAATATTCATTGTTTATATTGTGGTCTGTGTAGTGTTAGTGTGTGTTGCATTAGGATAGTTATATATTAGTCTGTGTAGATAGTGATTTAGCAATTATTATTTGCAAGGAGCCATTGTACCTATTTTAGTTTGTTGGGTTAGACATTGTTTGAACATTTTTGTTATACAAGACTATTATTTGTCAGGTCCCCAGGAAACTGGTACGGACCCAGTGTTTATATACATCCATTCAGGTTACACGCTACACTAATGTGGGTCTGAAAGGGGTCTAAGCGTGATACGTGAATGTCCTTTTTTCGGAAGCGTGACACGTGAAAAACGGAAAATATGGACGTGAAAACGTGATCTCTAGTGCAATGTGATCCGTGAAAATCATTATTCTGTACGTGAATGCGTGAAAATCTAACTTACTTTTAAGCGTGAAGACGAAACACAAGCACGTCTGGTGTATTCATTAGCTGCGGAACCGTAGCCCTTATGGTCCTTGGCCAGTTTTCTGATATTTGCGGATCTATAAGGGCTACGGTTCCGCAGCTAGTGTATTCATATGCTCAGGAAGAGTGAGCGATATCTACCACCATGGCCGTAGCGCAATGGAAGCAAATAAGGCAAATGCCTCACTTTTGAAACGGCAAGTGTAACCTTTTGAAAGCAAATAAAATCTTTTTTTTTCAAAAAATTTCTAAATTCACCCCCTTTGCCTCACTTTATTCAGACCCGGCCTACGGCCGTGACCACTCTTATATAGTCAACAACATTCAAATCGTAATATAATCGGTGAAATTAGTCACAATCTGGAAGCTATGAGGAACCGCCATATAACTAAACAACAAAAACCAACTAGAAAACTACACAGATGTCATACAGATGTCACAATAAGGTCTTCCACATATATAACTGACACCAAGAAGTCCCTGACAATAAACGGTAATCAATCCATACAGATAAGCGAGAAACGTGAAATATCCAAATATCTAAGCGTGAAGCGTGAATTTGCCAAATTTTAAGCGTGATTGCGTGATTGGTACCCCAACCCCTTTAGGACCCCCACTAATGATACGGCCGTAACGTCATTTTAATAAAATTTGAAATGCCGTAATTTCTATGTCATTGAATTTTCACAAAAAACCACAACGAGACTTTGTTTGTTTTTGTTTTTGTTTTTTTTTTAAATCATAATATAGTTTATTCAAAATCTCCTGTTTACAATAACCTTAATGGCCCAGGAGTGAACATTAAGGGTCCCTGTTTTACATAAATCTCACTTGTCCAGGGGTAGCAGGTGAAAATAAAAATAAAACATATTTCATATTCATTTGTTTTTACATTTCATTATAATACACACAATTAGACGATACAATTATTACCATGCATTAGCTTTATGTTAATAAATAATAAATACTCATATGTTATTCCGAAAAAGTTCTAATTTGTTTTTATCATTTTCATTAATATGCGAAGTTTATAATGTGCATTGTAAATGTTTTTTAAAATTATTTTTCCAAGTGTTGAAAATTGTTTGATCTCTAATTCGGGATTGGTTATATTTCACCTAATTATGTATTTTCCATATTTCCCACTTTGAGATAAATATTACGATATTAAAAATGACGTCTAAATCCTCACCCCCATATAGCCCCAACATAATATTTAATTCATTGATTTCTATATTAGCTGTTAATCCAGATCTGTTAAATATTGCTTCTATTTCTTTTATAATTTTTTTCACAGAAGGACATTTAAAAAATAGATGCTGCATCGTTTCATCGTTGTCTCTTATTTGGCAGAGATAGCATCTTCCGTTTGACAAATTCATTTTTTTCAATTTATGTTCTGTATAATTTATATTATGGAGACATTTCCACTGGAATTCTTTTACCTTATTAGTAACTTTGATTTTCTTTAATTTTGTCCAAATTTGTGTCCAATCAATATTACCCCCGTAATGTTCTTCCCACTTAATCTGACATTTTGGTTTTACATTATGTTTAAAGATATTTTAATTTTTATTATTCCTTATTTTTTTTTATTTTTTTTTTTTGCTCTTTTTTTTTTTCAGCATGCCGATGTGCACGCAACTGCGTGTTGGCGTATAGGGAGCTACGCGCCTGAACCATATGCCAACCCAATCCCACCATTATCCAACGTCGGCCCAACGTCAGTCAAAACTATTTACAACCATGTGCCAACGTCGGCCTAACGTCAGCCTAAGTTATTAACTACTATATGCCAACCATATTCAACCAGTGTCTAACATCAGCCCAACGTCCAGCCTCGACTATTTACAATAATATTCCACCAGTGGTTCACGTTGGTTAAACGTTCAATAACCTCCCATGTGATACCCATCAAACAGTAGTATGAAAAAAAATTGTAAACGCAACAGAAACTATGATTCAAAGCATATGCCAAGTGATGTGTCACAGTCTCCTTGATTATGGCTATACTTAAGAGACATCAATTGCTAATATATATATATATATATATATATACCATATACAGTAATATATTATACTGTAATTCCGATACTTTGTTTTTCTGTATGTCGCGAACATTTCACCTAAATTTGTATATTTTTCCCAATAAATTAATTGATTTGCAATAAGGAATTGAAACACTTTCCAGTATGACAATTAGACAGAAACCAATCACTTGCATGCAAATATTTTAATTACCAGGGGCGTAGCTAGCCTTTTTTGCAGTGCAAGCAACCAAACCTGGAAGAGGGGGTCTGGAAATTTTTGTTTGACTAGATGCAAAATGGTGCGTTCTGAGGTGTTTTCATGGGTAAATTGAATACATAAGCAACACATTGATTTCATGATTTTGTTAGACAGAATTTACTTAGAATTGCCCAAAATCTGTTCTTCGTGTCTTAACAGACACGAACTTCTCAATAACTTTGTCTAAATCCACACGTCTGAAATCGCGATGGATATGCATTATGCTAGCGATGACAACCTATCGTTATTCATTGTTGATCGTACATATGACATCGGCGCCTTATCAGATTATAGGTTACTGTTTTAATAAATTCTAATTTTTCGGGTATTAATTTGTTAGGCATATCGTTTCTTTTGTGTGTTGACCATGTTGACAGTATTTCTGTCACTTCATAAATTATACTTGAATGCATATAGATTAGGACTAGAAGATTGCTCTAAACTACCCAGGAGGCAGGACGGAAAAAAAATATAAATTAATTAATGTCATCCTCGGAGACCCAGGGATGCCTCGGTCTCATACTCTATCATCATGATGGAAGAGTACGCGACGGAGACACCCCTGGATTTCTCAGGATGGTTACATGTATATGATTCGTTATATTACTGTGTACCTTGCCGGGAAGTCAAAATCATTCACATCTTTCCAGTTGGCTGTTAATAATTGCATCTTAACATCTGTCATCTGCAATTTGGAATCTTGCAGACTTGATATATCTGGCCCTTCTGGGTACGGAGGGGCGCTGTCTTTGCTAGTTATGGTCGAAACTGAGCTTGCATGTTCACTGTCATCAATTCTTTCTGGCAAAGACTCTTTGGAAATAGGTTCTTCTGTTGAAGCAATTTTGTCTGAAGAATCTTTCATTTCTGTTGAAACAGGTTTAGTGAAGAAACTGTCAATTGTTTTCCATTTAGCCTTTTCACGTTTCGACGTCATGTTGTCATTCAACGCCGGAAAGGTCACGTACATGTATATATACCAGAAACGATGACGGATGTAACTCATACTAATGTAGCGAAATCAGCGTTCACATCAACATATATGTAATTACCTGGATTGTCCCCCTTTGTTATTACAATGGTCATATTAGAAATCCGTTGACATCCGTGTTAATTTTAATCAAAACATGGCACAAACGATATTTATTTGTTAATGATGAATTAATAAACACATACAGATTATTATCTTAAGATTATCACTTATTTGGAATGAATATTTAACAAGAAACATTTGATAATGAATTCAGCTTGTTAGGCTAACCGAACATCATATGAAACAGTTGTTTTGATTGGTTAATTCAATTTAGAAATTGACAGGCTTTCTTTTAGGGTCGCGTTCATCGTACTTAAGCCCGAAGATTTGGCAGTGAAGGGCTGGTTGTGAAACAATACGACTTTTTGCTGGGTGCTGCGTTGTTCCTCTGGCAACAACTCATGGCCCTCATGGGTTGGTGATTGTTTCAAGGTTAGTGACAACCTTTTGCTGGGTCCGGTGTTGAAACCAGTGGTTACAACTGACGACTCACATTTGGTTTGGAACTATTATTAATTCACACAGTTTTCATGTTGTTTATGGTATAGATCTGTCGTCTAAGGTTGTGACATAGTTTTCGGTTGAGACAAGGTTTGAGACATAGGGTTCGAGACATAGGTCTGAAGCAGGTGTTGGTGACTGGTGACTGGTTAGTTAGGTTTCAGACAGGGTCTGAAACAAAGTAGTTGTTTATAAATATTCATTGTTTATATTGTGGTCTGTGTAGTGTTAGTGTGTGTTGCATTAGGATAGTTATATATTAGTCTGTGTAGATAGTGATTTAGCAATTATTATTTGCAAGGAGCCATTGTACCTATTTTAGTTTGTTGGGTTAGACATTGTTTGAACATTTTTGTTATACAAGACTATTATTTGTCAGGTCCCCAGGAAACTGGTACGGACCCAGTGTTTATATACATCCATTCAGGTTACACGCTACACTAATGTGGGTCTGAAAGGGGTCTAAGCGTGATACGTGAATGGCCTTTTTTACGGAAGCGTGACACGTGAAAAACGGAAAATATGGACGTGAAAACGTGATCTCTAGTGCAATGTGATCCGTGAAAATCATTATTCTGTACGTGAATGCGTGAAAATCTAACTTACTTTTAAGCGTGAAGACGAAACACAAGCACGTCTGGTGTATTCATTAGCTGCGGAACCGTAGCCCTTATGGTCCTTGGCCAGTTTTCTGATATTTGCGGATCTATAAGGGCTACGGTTCCGCAGCTAGTGTATTCATATGCTCAGGAAGAGTGAGCGATATCTACCACCATGGCCGTAGCGCAATGGAAGCAAATAAGGCAAATGCCTCACTTTTGAAACGGCAAGTGTAACCTTTTGAAAGCAAATAAAATCTTTTTTTTTCAAAAAATTTCTAAATTCACCCCCTTTGCCTCACTTTATTCAGACCCGGCCTACGGCCGTGACCACTCTTATATAGTCAACAACATTCAAATCGTAATATAATCGGTGAAATTAGTCACAATCTGGAAGCTATGAGGAACCGCCATATAACTAAACAACAAAAACCAACTAGAAAACTACACAGATGTCATACAGATGTCACAATAAGGTCTTCCACATATATAACTGACACCAAGAAGTCCCTGACAATAAACGGTAATCAATCCATACAGATAAGCGAGAAACGTGAAATATCCAAATATCTAAGCGTGAAGCGTGAATTTGCCAAATTTTAAGCGTGATTGCGTGATTGGTACCTCAACCCCTTTAGAACCCCCACTAATGATACGGCCGTAACGTCATTTTAATAAAATTTGAAATGCCGTAATTTCTATGTCATTGAATTTTCACAAAAAACCACAACGAGACTTTGTTTGTTTTTGTTTTTGTTTTTTTTTTAAATCATAATATAGTTTATTCAAAATCTCCTGTTTACAATAACCTTAATGGCCCAGGAGTGAACATTAAGGGTCCCTGTTTTACATAAATCTCACTTGTCCAGGGGTAGCAGGTGAAAATAAAAATAAAACATATTTCATATTCATTTGTTTTTACATTTCATTATAATACACACAATTAGACGATACAATTATTACCATGCATTAGCTTTATGTTAATAAATAATAAATACTCATATGTTATTCCGAAAAAGTTCTAATTTGTTTTTATCATTTTCATTAATATGCGAAGTTTATAATGTGCATTGTAAATGTTTTTTAAAATTATTTTTCCAAGTGTTGAAAATTGTTTGATCTCCAATTCGGGATTGGTTATATTTCACCTTATTATGTATTTTCCATATTTCCCACTTTGAGATAAATATTACGATATTAAAAATGACGTCTAAATCCTCACCCCCATATAGCCCCAACATAATATTTAATTCATTGATTTCTATATTAGCTGTTAATCCAGATCTGTTAAATATTGCTTTTATTTCTTTTATAATTTTTTTCACAGAAGGACATTTAAAAAATAGATGCTGCATCGTTTCATCGTTGTCTCTTATTTGGCAGAGATGGCATCTTCCGTTTGACAAATTCATTTTTTTCAATTTATGTTCTGTATAATTTATATTATGGAGACATTTCCACTGGAATTCTTTTACCTTATTAGTAACTTTGATTTTCTTTAATTTTGTCCAAATTTGTGTCCAATCAATATTACCCCCGTAATGTTCTTCCCACTTAATCTGACATTTTGGTTTTACATTATGTTTAAAGATATTTTAATTTTTATTATTCCTTATTTTTTTTTATTTTTTTTTTTTGCTCTTTTTTTTTTTCAGCATGCCGATGTGCACGCAACTGCGTGTTGGCGT
This sequence comes from Bathymodiolus brooksi, assembly GCA_963680875.1. Classification (NCBI taxonomy): domain Eukaryota; kingdom Metazoa; phylum Mollusca; class Bivalvia; order Mytilida; family Modiolidae; genus Bathymodiolus; species Bathymodiolus brooksi. The sequence continues at coordinate 82,800,947 of OY804590.1, forward strand.
ATAGGGAGCTACGCGCCTGAACCATATGCCAACCCAATCCCACCATTATCCAACGTCGGCCCAACGTCAGTCAAAACTATTTACAACCATGTGCCAACGTCGGCCTAACGTCAGCCTAAGTTATTAACTACTATATGCCAACCATATTCAACCAGTGTCTAACATCAGCCCAACGTCCAGCCTCGACTATTTACAATAATATTCCACCAGTGGTTCACGTTGGTTAAACGTTCAATAACCTCCCATGTGATACCCATCAAACAGTAGTATGAAAAAAAATTGTAAACGCAACAGAAACTATGATTCAAAGCATATGCCAAGTGATGTGTCACAGTCTCCTTGATTATGGCTATACTTAAGAGACATCAATTGCTAATATATATATATATATATATATATACCATATACAGTAATATATTATACTGTAATTCCGATACTTTGTTTTTCTGTATGTCGCGAACATTTCACCTAAATTTGTATATTTTTCCCAATAAATTAATTGATTTGCAATAAGGAATTGAAACACTTTCCAGTATGACAATTAGACAGAAACCAATCACTTGCATGCAAATATTTTAATTACCAGGGGCGTAGCTAGCCTTTTTTGCAGTGCAAGCAACCAAACCTGGAAGAGGGGGTCTGGAAATTTTTGTTTGACTAGATGCAAAATGGTGCGTTCTGAGGTGTTTTCATGGGTAAATTGAATACATAAGCAACACATTGATTTCATGATTTTGTTAGACAGAATTTACTTAGAATTGCCCAAAATCTGTTCTTCGTGTCTTAACAGACACGAACTTCTCAATAACTTTGTCTAAATCCACACGTCTGAAATCGCGATGGATATGCATTATGCTAGCGATGACAACCTATCGTTATTCATTGTTGATCGTACATATGACATCGGCGCCTTATCAGATTATAGGTTACTGTTTTAATAAATTCTAATTTTTCGGGTATTAATTTGTTAGGCATATCGTTTCTTTTGTGTGTTGACCATGTTGACAGTATTTCTGTCACTTCATAAATTATACTTGAATGCATATAGATTAGGACTAGAAGATTGCTCTAAACTACCCAGGAGGCAGGACGGAAAAAAAATATAAATTAATTAATGTCATCCTCGGAGACCCAGGGATGCCTCGGTCTCATACTCTATCATCATGATGGAAGAGTACGCGACGGAGACACCCCTGGATTTCTCAGGATGGTTACATGTATATGATTCGTTATATTACTGTGTACCTTGCCGGGAAGTCAAAATCATTCACATCTTTCCAGTTGGCTGTTAATAATTGCATCTTAACATCTGTCATCTGCAATTTGGAATCTTGCAGACTTGATATATCTGGCCCTTCTGGGTACGGAGGGGCGCTGTCTTTGCTAGTTATGGTCGAAACTGAGCTTGCATGTTCACTGTCATCAATTCTTTCTGGCAAAGACTCTTTGGAAATAGGTTCTTCTGTTGAAGCAATTTTGTCTGAAGAATCTTTCATTTCTGTTGAAACAGGTTTAGTGAAGAAACTGTCAATTGTTTTCCATTTAGCCTTTTCACGTTTCGACGTCATGTTGTCATTCAACGCCGGAAAGGTCACGTACATGTATATATACCAGAAACGATGACGGATGTAACTCATACTAATGTAGCGAAATCAGCGTTCACATCAACATATATGTAATTACCTGGATTGTCCCCCTTTGTTATTACAATGGTCATATTAGAAATCCGTTGACATCCGTGTTAATTTTAATCAAAACATGGCACAAACGATATTTATTTGTTAATGATGAATTAATAAACACATACAGATTATTATCTTAAGATTATCACTTATTTGGAATGAATATTTAACAAGAAACATTTGATAATGAATTCAGCTTGTTAGGCTAACCGAACATCATATGAAACAGTTGTTTTGATTGGTTAATTCAATTTAGAAATTGACAGGCTTTCTTTTAGGGTCGCGTTCATCGTACTTAAGCCCGAAGATTTGGCAGTGAAGGGCTGGTTGTGAAACAATACGACTTTTTGCTGGGTGCTGCGTTGTTCCTCTGGCAACAACTCATGGCCCTCATGGGTTGGTGATTGTTTCAAGGTTAGTGACAACCTTTTGCTGGGTCCGGTGTTGAAACCAGTGGTTACAACTGACGACTCACATTTGGTTTGGAACTATTATTAATTCACACAGTTTTCATGTTGTTTATGGTATAGATCTGTCGTCTAAGGTTGTGACATAGTTTTCGGTTGAGACAAGGTTTGAGACATAGGGTTCGAGACATAGGTCTGAAGCAGGTGTTGGTGACTGGTGACTGGTTAGTTAGGTTTCAGACAGGGTCTGAAACAAAGTAGTTGTTTATAAATATTCATTGTTTATATTGTGGTCTGTGTAGTGTTAGTGTGTGTTGCATTAGGATAGTTATATATTAGTCTGTGTAGATAGTGATTTAGCAATTATTATTTGCAAGGAGCCATTGTACCTATTTTAGTTTGTTGGGTTAGACATTGTTTGAACATTTTTGTTATACAAGACTATTATTTGTCAGGTCCCCAGGAAACTGGTACGGACCCAGTGTTTATATACATCCATTCAGGTTACACGCTACACTAATGTGGGTCTGAAAGGGGTCTAAGCGTGATACGTGAATGGCCTTTTTTACGGAAGCGTGACACGTGAAAAACGGAAAATATGGACGTGAAAACGTGATCTCTAGTGCAATGTGATCCGTGAAAATCATTATTCTGTACGTGAATGCGTGAAAATCTAACTTACTTTTAAGCGTGAAGACGAAACACAAGCACGTCTGGTGTATTCATTAGCTGCGGAACCGTAGCCCTTATGGTCCTTGGCCAGTTTTCTGATATTTGCGGATCTATAAGGGCTACGGTTCCGCAGCTAGTGTATTCATATGCTCAGGAAGAGTGAGCGATATCTACCACCATGGCCGTAGCGCAATGGAAGCAAATAAGGCAAATGCCTCACTTTTGAAACGGCAAGTGTAACCTTTTGAAAGCAAATAAAATCTTTTTTTTTCAAAAAATTTCTAAATTCACCCCCTTTGCCTCACTTTATTCAGACCCGGCCTACGGCCGTGACCACTCTTATATAGTCAACAACATTCAAATCGTAATATAATCGGTGAAATTAGTCACAATCTGGAAGCTATGAGGAACCGCCATATAACTAAACAACAAAAACCAACTAGAAAACTACACAGATGTCATACAGATGTCACAATAAGGTCTTCCACATATATAACTGACACCAAGAAGTCCCTGACAATAAACGGTAATCAATCCATACAGATAAGCGAGAAACGTGAAATATCCAAATATCTAAGCGTGAAGCGTGAATTTGCCAAATTTTAAGCGTGATTGCGTGATTGGTACCTCAACCCCTTTAGAACCCCCACTAATGATACGGCCGTAACGTCATTTTAATAAAATTTGAAATGCCGTAATTTCTATGTCATTGAATTTTCACAAAAAACCACAACGAGACTTTGTTTGTTTTTGTTTTTGTTTTTTTTTTAAATCATAATATAGTTTATTCAAAATCTCCTGTTTACAATAACCTTAATGGCCCAGGAGTGAACATTAAGGGTCCCTGTTTTACATAAATCTCACTTGTCCAGGGGTAGCAGGTGAAAATAAAAATAAAACATATTTCATATTCATTTGTTTTTACATTTCATTATAATACACACAATTAGACGATACAATTATTACCATGCATTAGCTTTATGTTAATAAATAATAAATACTCATATGTTATTCCGAAAAAGTTCTAATTTGTTTTTATCATTTTCATTAATATGCGAAGTTTATAATGTGCATTGTAAATGTTTTTTAAAATTATTTTTCCAAGTGTTGAAAATTGTTTGATCTCCAATTCGGGATTGGTTATATTTCACCTTATTATGTATTTTCCATATTTCCCACTTTGAGATAAATATTACGATATTAAAAATGACGTCTAAATCCTCACCCCCATATAGCCCCAACATAATATTTAATTCATTGATTTCTATATTAGCTGTTAATCCAGATCTGTTAAATATTGCTTTTATTTCTTTTATAATTTTTTTCACAGAAGGACATTTAAAAAATAGATGCTGCATCGTTTCATCGTTGTCTCTTATTTGGCAGAGATGGCATCTTCCGTTTGACAAATTCATTTTTTTCAATTTATGTTCTGTATAATTTATATTATGGAGACATTTCCACTGGAATTCTTTTACCTTATTAGTAACTTTGATTTTCTTTAATTTTGTCCAAATTTGTGTCCAATCAATATTACCCCCGTAATGTTCTTCCCACTTAATCTGACATTTTGGTTTTACATTATGTTTAAAGATATTTTAATTTTTATTATTCCTTATTTTTTTTTATTTTTTTTTTTTGCTCTTTTTTTTTTTCAGCATGCCGATGTGCACGCAACTGCGTGTTGGCGTATAGGGAGCTACGCGCCTGAACCATATGCCAACCCAATCCCACCATTATCCAACGTCGGCCCAACGTCAGTCAAAACTATTTACAACCATGTGCCAACGTCGGCCTAACGTCAGCCTAAGTTATTAACTACTATATGCCAACCATATTCAACCAGTGTCTAACATCAGCCCAACGTCCAGCCTCGACTATTTACAATAATATTCCACCAGTGGTTCACGTTGGTTAAACGTTCAATAACCTCCCATGTGATACCCATCAAACAGTAGTATGAAAAAAAATTGTAAACGCAACAGAAACTATGATTCAAAGCATATGCCAAGTGATGTGTCACAGTCTCCTTGATTATGGCTATACTTAAGAGACATCAATTGCTAATATATATATATATATATATATATACCATATACAGTAATATATTATACTGTAATTCCGATACTTTGTTTTTCTGTATGTCGCGAACATTTCACCTAAATTTGTATATTTTTCCCAATAAATTAATTGATTTGCAATAAGGAATTGAAACACTTTCCAGTATGACAATTAGACAGAAACCAATCACTTGCATGCAAATATTTTAATTACCAGGGGCGTAGCTAGCCTTTTTTGCAGTGCAAGCAACCAAACCTGGAAGAGGGGGTCTGGAAATTTTTGTTTGACTAGATGCAAAATGGTGCGTTCTGAGGTGTTTTCATGGGTAAATTGAATACATAAGCAACACATTGATTTCATGATTTTGTTAGACAGAATTTACTTAGAATTGCCCAAAATCTGTTCTTCGTGTCTTAACAGACACGAACTTCTCAATAACTTTGTCTAAATCCACACGTCTGAAATCGCGATGGATATGCATTATGCTAGCGATGACAACCTATCGTTATTCATTGTTGATCGTACATATGACATCGGCGCCTTATCAGATTATAGGTTACTGTTTTAATAAATTCTAATTTTTCGGGTATTAATTTGTTAGGCATATCGTTTCTTTTGTGTGTTGACCATGTTGACAGTATTTCTGTCACTTCATAAATTATACTTGAATGCATATAGATTAGGACTAGAAGATTGCTCTAAACTACCCAGGAGGCAGGACGGAAAAAAAATATAAATTAATTAATGTCATCCTCGGAGACCCAGGGATGCCTCGGTCTCATACTCTATCATCATGATGGAAGAGTACGCGACGGAGACACCCCTGGATTTCTCAGGATGGTTACATGTATATGATTCGTTATATTACTGTGTACCTTGCCGGGAAGTCAAAATCATTCACATCTTTCCAGTTGGCTGTTAATAATTGCATCTTAACATCTGTCATCTGCAATTTGGAATCTTGCAGACTTGATATATCTGGCCCTTCTGGGTACGGAGGGGCGCTGTCTTTGCTAGTTATGGTCGAAACTGAGCTTGCATGTTCACTGTCATCAATTCTTTCTGGCAAAGACTCTTTGGAAATAGGTTCTTCTGTTGAAGCAATTTTGTCTGAAGAATCTTTCATTTCTGTTGAAACAGGTTTAGTGAAGAAACTGTCAATTGTTTTCCATTTAGCCTTTTCACGTTTCGACGTCATGTTGTCATTCAACGCCGGAAAGGTCACGTACATGTATATATACCAGAAACGATGACGGATGTAACTCATACTAATGTAGCGAAATCAGCGTTCACATCAACATATATGTAATTACCTGGATTGTCCCCCTTTGTTATTACAATGGTCATATTAGAAATCCGTTGACATCCGTGTTAATTTTAATCAAAACATGGCACAAACGATATTTATTTGTTAATGATGAATTAATAAACACATACAGATTATTATCTTAAGATTATCACTTATTTGGAATGAATATTTAACAAGAAACATTTGATAATGAATTCAGCTTGTTAGGCTAACCGAACATCATATGAAACAGTTGTTTTGATTGGTTAATTCAATTTAGAAATTGACAGGCTTTCTTTTAGGGTCGCGTTCATCGTACTTAAGCCCGAAGATTTGGCAGTGAAGGGCTGGTTGTGAAACAATACGACTTTTTGCTGGGTGCTGCGTTGTTCCTCTGGCAACAACTCATGGCCCTCATGGGTTGGTGATTGTTTCAAGGTTAGTGACAACCTTTTGCTGGGTCCGGTGTTGAAACCAGTGGTTACAACTGACGACTCACATTTGGTTTGGAACTATTATTAATTCACACAGTTTTCATGTTGTTTATGGTATAGATCTGTCGTCTAAGGTTGTGACATAGTTTTCGGTTGAGACAAGGTTTGAGACATAGGGTTCGAGACATAGGTCTGAAGCAGGTGTTGGTGACTGGTGACTGGTTAGTTAGGTTTCAGACAGGGTCTGAAACAAAGTAGTTGTTTATAAATATTCATTGTTTATATTGTGGTCTGTGTAGTGTTAGTGTGTGTTGCATTAGGATAGTTATATATTAGTCTGTGTAGATAGTGATTTAGCAATTATTATTTGCAAGGAGCCATTGTACCTATTTTAGTTTGTTGGGTTAGACATTGTTTGAACATTTTTGTTATACAAGACTATTATTTGTCAGGTCCCCAGGAAACTGGTACGGACCCAGTGTTTATATACATCCATTCAGGTTACACGCTACACTAATGTGGGTCTGAAAGGGGTCTAAGCGTGATACGTGAATGGCCTTTTTTACGGAAGCGTGACACGTGAAAAACGGAAAATATGGACGTGAAAACGTGATCTCTAGTGCAATGTGATCCGTGAAAATCATTATTCTGTACGTGAATGCGTGAAAATCTAACTTACTTTTAAGCGTGAAGACGAAACACAAGCACGTCTGGTGTATTCATTAGCTGCGGAACCGTAGCCCTTATGGTCCTTGGCCAGTTTTCTGATATTTGCGGATCTATAAGGGCTACGGTTCCGCAGCTAGTGTATTCATATGCTCAGGAAGAGTGAGCGATATCTACCACCATGGCCGTAGCGCAATGGAAGCAAATAAGGCAAATGCCTCACTTTTGAAACGGCAAGTGTAACCTTTTGAAAGCAAATAAAATCTTTTTTTTTCAAAAAATTTCTAAATTCACCCCCTTTGCCTCACTTTATTCAGACCCGGCCTACGGCCGTGACCACTCTTATATAGTCAACAACATTCAAATCGTAATATAATCGGTGAAATTAGTCACAATCTGGAAGCTATGAGGAACCGCCATATAACTAAACAACAAAAACCAACTAGAAAACTACACAGATGTCATACAGATGTCACAATAAGGTCTTCCACATATATAACTGACACCAAGAAGTCCCTGACAATAAACGGTAATCAATCCATACAGATAAGCGAGAAACGTGAAATATCCAAATATCTAAGCGTGAAGCGTGAATTTGCCAAATTTTAAGCGTGATTGCGTGATTGGTACCCCAACCCCTTTAGAACCCCCACTAATGATACGGCCGTAACGTCATTTTAATAAAATTTGAAATGCCGTAATTTCTATGTCATTGAATTTTCACAAAAAACCACAACGAGACTTTGTTTGTTTTTGTTTTTGTTTTTTTTTTAAATCATAATATAGTTTATTCAAAATCTCCTGTTTACAATAACCTTAATGGCCCAGGAGTGAACATTAAGGGTCCCTGTTTTACATAAATCTCACTTGTCCAGGGGTAGCAGGTGAAAATAAAAATAAAACATATTTCATATTCATTTGTTTTTACATTTCATTATAATACACACAATTAGACGATACAATTATTACCATGCATTAGCTTTATGTTAATAAATAATAAATACTCATATGTTATTCCGAAAAAGTTCTAATTTGTTTTTATCATTTTCATTAATATGCGAAGTTTATAATGTGCATTGTAAATGTTTTTTAAAATTATTTTTCCAAGTGTTGAAAATTGTTTGATCTCCAATTCGGGATTGGTTATATTTCACCTTATTATGTATTTTCCATATTTCCCACTTTGAGATAAATATTACGATATTAAAAATGACGTCTAAATCCTCACCCCCATATAGCCCCAACATAATATTTAATTCATTGATTTCTATATTAGCTGTTAATCCAGATCTGTTAAATATTGCTTTTATTTCTTTTATAATTTTTTTCACAGAAGGACATTTAAAAAATAGATGCTGCATCGTTTCATCGTTGTCTCTTATTTGGCAGAGATGGCATCTTCCGTTTGACAAATTCATTTTTTTCAATTTATGTTCTGTATAATTTATATTATGGAGACATTTCCACTGGAATTCTTTTACCTTATTAGTAACTTTGATTTTCTTTAATTTTGTCCAAATTTGTGTCCAATCAATATTACCCCCGTAATGTTCTTCCCACTTAATCTGACATTTTGGTTTTACATTATGTTTAAAGATATTTTAATTTTTATTATTCCTTATTTTTTTTTATTTTTTTTTTTTGCTCTTTTTTTTTTTCAGCATGCCGATGTGCACGCAACTGCGTGTTGGCGTATAGGGAGCTACGCGCCTGCAGACTATCAATATTTTTACTAAATCCTCAAATGTCCGACCCATAAAGAAGTATAGGTTTAATCATTTTATCAAATACTTCGAGTTGGCATTCAACAGATAAGTTAAGAGTGCGTCCTCTTTTAAAACTTTATACATAACCTGTTGTGTCCATAGCCGATTGTCCTGCTCTCACAGACTTTTAAAATAATTGCAAGGTAGATCTATACGATCACGGCCACCGCTGTTATATTGTCAGTTTTATTGGTGGAAAAAACCACCGACCTGCCGCAGGTCACAGACAAACTTTATCACATTATGTTGTATCGAGTACACCTCACCATGACCGGGATTCGAACCCACAATTGTATTGGTGATAGACACTGACTGCATAGGTAGTTGTAGATTCAAATACCATTAAAATGATATCATGACCACTACAGCCAAAGGGTGTCATCTCCCCGGGTGTCAGTGTTTCGGCACAGGTATAGTTTATCAGATTTATCATTGAAATTCAGTTCCTAAATAATATTATAAATTATCATTAAAATTAAAGTTCTTCTCTATCAGACATAGGTGTCCATAGCCGATTGTCCTGTTCCAAAAGACCTTTAAATAATTGTAAAGTAGATCTATACGATCACGGCCACCGCGGTCATACGAGTGTTGGGTGATATTAAATAGGCAAGTGTTTTATATGCCTATGGACGGTTTGGTTTTGGTTTTATGGTGTTTAACGCCACTTTCAACAATATTTCAGTTATATCGTGGCGGTCAGTTTTATTAGTGGGGGAAACCAGCCACTAATGTATCTCTGGTTTTAGTATTATCATCGGTTCGATACCTCTGCTGGTGGACTATTAGTCCCAGTGGGTATCACCCACACAGTAATCAGTGCTTCGGTACTGTCATGATTTATTAGATATATCTATTCATTGGAATTTCTTAAAGGCATACAGTCGCTCAGATTGATTTTTTTGTTTATATTAAAAGGTGCCAATATTCGATGTTGTATACTAATAAGATGTTCTGACCAAAAAATCAGGTTTAAAAAATATGTTATAATGTCGTAATTAGTGAAAAGAATTCGAATGTCTGTTGGTGAAATCGCCATTACCACACTCAATTAAAAGTCGGCTGCTTTTCCGAAGTTTACCGGCTTATAGGTCGGCTGTTTTTCCGAAGTTTGCCGGACACTGATAACTGCTATAAATAACCAGGGAGCATGTTGCATGTAAGTATTCGTGATAATTAAAAGAAAGTGTGACAAACAGTCGTCTGCACAAAGAAGACTATTTTGTTTGTTTTTCCCCCCTAGTCAAGTTTGCTAAAGGTGCAGAATAATACATATTTGCAATATCATTCCAAAGGAATGGGAGTTACAGTAACCATTATAGCTATTAGTTAAATCCTGTCCATTTTGTGTTTGCAGTCAGTACTATACCAATCCAATTTTAGCGCAGTATAATTCCATGGAATGGATAAAATTGGTTTTGATAATACATTGTGTATTTGATTTTCTTTCTTCAGATGTATGAGTAATGGACTGATGGCCGGGATGAACATGAAGGGCAAGAAGGATACATTCCCTTTTGCAAAGTCATGCTTATGTAAACTAATCAAAGGTTAGTGATTATTATTAAGATTGTAATTTTTTTTATGATTTTCAAGAGTTTACTTAAGTAATAGTATTTACAAAGTTTTATTCTTTTCGTTTTAATTGTGATGTTCTTCAAGTAAAATCTTTAATAAGTATATCTTATAAAAAGTTAGCATTTAATTTGATAATCTAATAATTGATTGTGACACTATGCAAATATTAAAATTATTAAAACATTTTTTAGGAGGGGAGGTGGTATTTGTAGTGAATTTTAAACGGTAGCAGTGAAATTTACATGGCGCTTTATTTTGTCCTTAAAAGTAAACTGCAAATATACATCATGCGAAGAAATCCAAATAAACAATATACAGTTCAAGGACTAAGGTAACTACAGTAGCAGCAGTCTTGTGTACCTAGTCATTTCAATTTTGTTGGCATACACATTAAAGAAATGAGAACAAATTGGATATTATGTGAACTCATATATGTTTCAGATATAAAGACTAACATTTCAACTTGTGATTATTTGAGTACAACAGAAACCATTTACTTAAACCAAATGTGTATTAAACTTCAATAAACTCATTAACTTGTTAGTTCAGGTATATATTAGAAATCTTAATTTTTATTTTCAGAAGTTCTTCTGACGTGTCATAACACAGATGAGGCAAAAATTACCGAAGTTTGCGCCAGAAAGGATAGGCGGTTATGGCAGAGGAGACAATAGACTTTTAAAGCGAAACAGATCTTAAAATTCTGTCAGACATCATTTATTGATTTAATCATAATGATACATTAAATAACTGAGAACATTTTATGATAAATGTATACAAATAAAGATTGATTGATTTTGATGATGTTGCAGTCTTCAATACTTTAATGCTGAGCCAATTAATTTTGTATATATACCGTTGAACCTGGTCACTTTGTAGGAAACCTGTGTTTAAAACAGTCAACAAATATGAGTGAACTTTGTAAAGTCTGAAATTTCGCAATGTAAGATGTCCATAAATGGGGGATCTGTTGGTTGATTTGATTAGATTTTTGGTGTTTTAACGCCACTTTCAGCAGTATTTCAGCTATATCATGGCGACCAGTTTTAGTGGTGGAGGAAGCCGGAGAGAACCACCGACACTGGGCAAGAAACAGGTAAACTTTATCACTTGCGGCTGCGAGTCAAGTGCACCCTTTTTGTAATTTACAAAGCGAACCCACACCGTATTGGTATTAGGCTTGTGTGAGCTGTTAGATCCAACGACCCACCCGGGCCCCGGATCTGTTGGAATTTTGTGAACTTTTGCATGCAACTAAATTGTAAGGACTAGCATCCAAATATTGAAAAAATTATATTTTATATATTTGGTTAAAACTGCATGAAACTTAAGAAAATTCACAAAATTTAAAATTTCATTATGTGCCAAAGGTACGTGTCCTACAGATTTTCTGTAAAAAAATATAAACGGAAATTTATTGTTCTAATTTATAGGTAAACAATTTAATATGTAATTGGATTCATTTTCGGTGTATAAATCGTTGATGAATCATATCTCAAAACCTATAACATGTATTAATTTTTCAAAATCTGGATGCATGTAAAATTTCATAAAAATCGGAGATCACCCATTTATGGACCTCTTATCCTAAACAGTAATCTTTAATGACCAATGTTATTCTATTCTATTTGTCATGTTAATTGCAAAATATAGTTTATGCAACATTTATTCTAACTCCCAGAATTCTAAGTTTGTTTGGTTTTTGCTTTTTTTTTTGGGGGGGGGCATTTTATCTGTCCCCCTTTTTACACTATATTGTCATACGGTATGATTGGAACTATAGTAACAGTAACATTGGACATTACAAATATTTCATCTAGCTCCACATTATATACTACTACAATGTATACAATAACAGTACCAGTAATTGAATAATGGTTTGGTATGGTGCGGCGAATCAAATAAAAACTACAAATACAAACTGAATATTAAGGAACACAAAGGCAACAATAAAATCACTATCTTCTAATATGGCTTAGAAAAAGAGACAAGATGCAAGAAGAGTGCATAATATGAAAAAGGGAGTGATATTTATTCAACCCAAATTCAACATGAAAACAACCATTTTTCAACGTTTATTCAACGTTGAAAAGTAACGTTGGTTCAACTTCCATATCCAACTCAAAATCAACATTGATTCAACGTAGGAATACAACGTTGTGTGCCTGCTGGGCATTGGCCTGTCCGCCAACGCATGATTATCGAAATGGGGGACTACGCGTGGAGCGAACACATTGTCACGGTATTTTTGGCCTGTCAGATTACTATCAAGTCCAACTTACAGTCAAAGGAAAAACAACCCCAGACAGTTACACCCCCACCCCCAAAAACAGTTGTGCCCAAAATGTGGTTGTCCTGAAATGAAGTGTTTCGTTGGCGCCAAACCCTTGCACGACCGTCGGTAGGGTGTAACAAAAAATGACTCATCAGACCAGTGGACCCGTCTCCATGTGCGAATAGTCCACGCCAAATGATCATGTGACCAGTCAAATCGAGCATAGCGATGACGTAATGTCAACTGTGGACGTTTTATGGGTCGTCGCGCTCGCATTCCCTGATGGTGGATGCGTCTGATTACAGTGCGTGTGCTAATGTGGCCTCCAAACGCTAAATTACCACGAAGTGCACCAGCTGTACTGAACGACCGTTGCCGCGCCCGTCTGGATATGAGCCGGTCCTCTCTCGGCGTCGTTTTGCGAGATCTACCTGCACGTGGACGGTCAGTAACATTCCCCGTTTGACAAAAACGCTGCATCAGTCGTTCAATGTTGGAATGGTTAACCCTGAAGTGGTCTGCCACCCTTCTATGGCTAAAACCACCGCTATGCATGCCAACAGCTTGCCACCTTTCTGGTATGGTTAATTTTCGCCGCACCATACCAAACCAATAGAAAATGAAACTTAAAACTCTAACAAAAAAAAATCAGCTTTCGTTTGCAGACACAAATGTTGAAAAGTACACGTGGCACTTTACACACCCTGTCATATATGTATAGGAGAATGTCCAAGTAACTCTCCATTCCTTAAAAATAATGGAGCCGAGGCCCCGAAGGGGCCGAGACCCATTGCTTTTAAGGAATGGAGAGATACGAGGACATTCTCCAACTTAAAATCCACCCATTGTACTTTATTAATCTTGTAACAAAAAAAAGTCTGTGTATATTATCTAAAGTATAAAGAGAACAATAACTCCGCCCCTGTCCACATTGTTCATAACTCTCCATTCCGTGAAAATAATGGAGAGTTTAGACAATAGATTTACATCACAGGTGGATTTTAAACATTAATAAAAATCGATCAATAACCTGTTTCACAGGTAAGTATGTGTGTACAGGAAACGAAAACAGCAAACCGATTTGAAATAAGTTCATTATTAGAAAAGATATTATTGAAACAAGTCAGGTGGTGCTTAACCTTTGTCAGACTGTATATATCGACCACCCTATCCATGGTATTTTGACACCATACCCATGGTATAAAGACCCACTTACCCATGGTGTTTTGTCCCACTACCCATGGTATTTTGACCCCCTGCCCACGGTATATTGACCGACTTACCCATCTCCCTTACCCATTGTATTTTGACCCCCTAAGCATGATAATTCGACCTCCATAGGCATGATATTTTGACCCCCCCTATCCATGGTATATCGACCCTCCTACCCATGTTATTTTGACCCCCCTAACCGTGATATATCGATCCCCTATCCTTGGCATTTTGACCTCCCTGCCCATGATATATCGACCCTCCTACCCATGGTTTTTTGACCCCCTACCTATGGTATATCGATCCTCCTACCCGTAATATATCGACGCCTACCCATGGTATTTTGCCCCTACCCATGGTATAACGACCCACTTACCCATTGTAATTTGACCCCCCTACCCATGGTATATCGACACCTATTCCCATGGTATATCGACCCCCCTACCCATGGTATTTTGACCCCCTATTCTTGGTATTTTGAACCCCTACCCATTGTAAATTGAACCCCCTACCCATGATATTTTGACCCCATTATACATGGTACATGTATATCGACCCCCTACCCAAGGTATATTGACTACCTACCCATGGCATTTTGACCCCCCTACCTATGGTATGTCGATCGCCTATCCATGCTATTTTGACCCCCCTACCCATGGTATATCGACCTCCATACCCATGGTGTATCGACCCCCTACCCATGGCATACCGACCCTCTACCCATGGCATATCGACCCCCCTATCCATGGTATTTTGACACCGTACCCATGGTGTTTTGACCCCCATAACCATAGTATATCGACCCTCCTATCCATGGCATAACGACCCACTTACCCATGGTATTTTGATCCCCCTACCCATGTTATATTGACCCCCTATCAATGGTATTTTGAATCCCTACCCATGGTATTTAGACCCCACTACCGATGGTATTTTGTCCACCTCCTCATGATATATCGACCCCCATACCCATTGTATTTTGACCCCCTCCCCATCCATGGTATTTTGACCGCCCTACCCATGGTATTTCGACAATCTTACACATGATATATCGACCCCTACCCATGGTATTTTGACCCCCTATCCATGGTATAAAGACCCACTTACCCATGGTATGTTGACCCCCTACCAATGGTATATGGAGCCCCCTACCCATGGTATATCGACACTCCTACCCATGGTAGTTTGACTCCCTATCCACGGTATAAAGACCCACTTACCCATGGTATTTTGACCCCCTACCAATAGTATATGGAGCCCCATACCGATGGTATATCGACCCACTAACCATGGTATTTTGATCCCCCTACCCATGGTATTTTGATCCCCTACCCATGGTACATCTACCCCCCTATCCATGGTATTTTGACCCCCCTACCCATGGTATTTTGACCCCCTGCCTATCTCTTGATTAGAAATGAGGGGGTCAATTTACCATACAGGGGGGTCAAAATACCATGACACCGGTCCTTTCTTCATTCATGACCTATCACCGGATTTGTAATCAGATTAACACGACGAGTACCACTAGTGGAGCAGGAACAGCTTGCCTTTCCCGAGCACCCAAGTTCAGTCCAAGTTTTTAGTGGGGTTTGTGTTACACGATCTTTAGTTTTATGTGTATGTTTTGTAGATCATTGTTTGTCCTTTTGTCCTTTTTTGCCATTGTGTTGTCCGTCCTTCGATTTACGGATTCTTATTTCCCCTTTCGGCTTTGGTATCTTGAAACTCTTTTTACGAAAAGCTGTTATTCATTTCACAATAGGCTTCTATGTTAAAAACTGCCACGTGTCGGGGAGCTAAAACACTTTGTTGCTCACCTTTCATTCTGTTTTGAGGAAACCGTATACAGAACTTTCCATAGGTGCTTCCTACCAAATTTTTGTTCATTTGGCAACTGAGATTCAGAGGAGAAGAATTTTAAGAAATTAACCAATCAGAAACAAGAATTGTCTGTGGTGGCCATGTTTTTTAACTGATCAAGACAAAATGAGCAATTTTAATAGAAGACCTTCCATAGATGATTCCTATAGCTACTAAGTTTCTGTGCATTGCGACAAGCGGTTTTGGAGGAGAACATTAAAATGTGAAAAGTTAACGGACGACGGATGCCAAGTGATGGCAAAAGCTGACATTTCCATTGGCAAGGTGAGCTAAAAACTTGATGCAAGAAGAAATATTCTTACAATGTACTAAAGTTTATATTTGACATGGGAGCCAATCAGGATCTTATTTCAGTGTTGATTCGCATCAATCCAGACATTTGAAAAGTGAGAATGTAAATATAGTGTGGTTCATTCTGTGTCAGCGATTTTGATTAGAACATTAAAATTTGAAAAAGCCATCAATGACAAAGAGAGGTTAATGTGAGGGACAACTTCCATGATTCTCTATAATTAGGTTAGATAAAGTGTTGACAAAAATGACAAACAGACAACAGACGCCAGGTGATTAAGAAAATTGCTATGTTTTTTCTCTATGTGTGTACAAATTGTAAAAATTGCGTGCGTGTTGTTTCTGAATGATCAGGTTTAACTAACAACCACCATTAAAAAATGATACACATAAGATCATTATTAATTTAAAATCGCTAGATTAATTAGTGCTTAACATCAGTGCAGTGGCGTAGCTTCCATTGAACTGCCTCGGTAAAAAAAATCAACGACAAAAATTAGGCGTTTAATTTTTTTTTTTTTTAATTCCCACATGCTCAGTGGCAATGGAAGAATCAAATTAGTTTTGTATATTGATTCATAAAGGCCATAACTACTCGTTTTAAAACAAAAAAAATGTGTTTTCCTTGCTTAAAATGTCGTTGGCTTCATGGTTGGGGTGCTTCCCTCCCGAGACCCCTTGCTTCAGTAATATTTGATCCCAAGCTACGCCCATGATCACTTGTAGCAATATGCTACCTATGAGATGGTGGTTGGTGGTTCAATATGGTGAAGGAAACCGGAATATCGATAAAACCAAAGATGTATAGAGTACACCTCGCCATAAGCGGGAATCGAATGCACAACTTTAGTGGTGATAGGCACTGATTTAATATCAAACTATCATAGTGATCTCAGCATTGATAATGTCTTGTAAAATGTAATTTCCCTCATTTTATTAATAAGGCAAAATATGAGGTTAAGCTGTTAAGGATGAACATTATATGGAACAGCAAGTAATTTATGTCGAGGTGTACTCGATACAACATTATGTGATAAAGTTTGTCAGCGACTTGCGACAGGTCTGTTGTTTTCTCTGTGAACTTTCGTCAGCAATAAAACTGATCGCCACGATATAATTAAAATATTGTTGAAAGTGGCGTTAAATACCATAAACCCTTAATATATATTATCTAGATTTTTATTTTTATTTTAGGCAAAAAAAAAATGTGTGTGTTTCCGATTGCCATGATATATCTGTTATGTATTGGACTTATAATAAATGTGTATTTGATATGCTATAAATAGACACATTGTACAGGTTATACTTTATATATAAATTGTATGCATGCAATATTATATAAAAACATGTTATACATTGTCCAAATGTTGTAAATGGTCACACTATTGTTAATCTAAATAGTCCAAATGTTGTAAAAAATCACACTATTATTAATCTAAGTAGTTCAAATGTTGTACATGACCAAATTGTTGTAAATTGTCCAAATGTTGTAAATAATCCAACGGTTGTGAATTGTCCATATAAATGAGTGGAATGTTCTAAATTGTCCAACTGTTGTAAATGATCCAAATGTTGTGATAAAATGTAAAAAGAAAAACCACCACACTTTGGGAACAATTCCCAAATCAACTACTAGTATTTTGGTGGCTTGATACAGGTACTTCAATGTAAATGAGCAAAAGTTTCAAGCTTCACCTCAAAATGTACAATGTTAGCAATAATCCATTAATTAGCATCCTTTAGGGACCGACCATTTAACTTGAAGGGGGGTTTTTTGTTTCGTTCAGAATTTTTTTTTCGGACAACACGAGAGTTAGAATATAATTTTTTTTTGTTGCGCAAAGCGCAATTTTTTTCCCCAGAATTTAACATTAGGTTATATGACAAAAACTCTGAATCATATTATTTTTTTTTTCCTCCACCAAAATCAGAATATTTTTTCAGCAACATTGGGAATCAGAATATTTTTTTAGAATAAAAACATAACCCCCCATCCCCCCCCCTTTTCAAGTTAAATGGTTGTTCCCTTATACTCCAATAAAATAACACAAATCAAATTAAAATTATCCAGTAAAATTAATTAGATCTATATTTTACTACTTTTATCTACAGTACATACTCATGAGGAAACATATTGTTATCACAAAGTAAAAAACAATCTTCATTTAAAGCTATCAACTAATTAATATAGAATTATTTCTACTTATAATTAACAGTTTTGTAAGTCATTGTTAAATATTATAATATATCACATGGTTTGTGACTTGTCATTATCATCTTGTCCACAAAATAAACAAAAAATATTTTATTTACAAAATATAAACTATTACAGTCTTATTTCTACTTATAATTAACAGTTTTGTAAGTCATTGTTAAATGTTATATCACGTGGTTTGTATGATAAAATTTTGATTTGTTTGTTTCATAAAATGTTGTCATCTTCCAATCAATGTAATCAATCCATAATCATTGTATTAAATTCTTTGTTTATTGTCCTGCCCGAAAGGGCTCCTTAATTGAAAATAAAAAATGTGACTTGTCAATATCATTCATGTCCTCAAAATATAAAAATCCTTCATCAACAAAATATAAAAATCTTTCATAAATTTACAAAATATACAAATCCTTCATTTACAAAATATAAAAATCCTTCATCAACAAAATATAAAAATCCTTCATTTACAAAATATAAAAATCCTTCATTTACAACTATAAACTAATACAGACTCACCTCTGTTTATAATGAACAGTTTTGTAAAGTCATTGTTAAATGTTATACCACCTGGTTCGTCAACACCATCATGTTTACTTAATACTATATCACGGGATGTTCCATCTGGTGACAACCTGTGTATGTCGTCTGAATAATATCCACTTATGTATACATGACCTTGTTGATCCACAGCCAGTCCTAGGTATCCTGATATGTTGTATCTATATATAAAGTGGTCATCTAAATTGATACAACACAATTTCTCACGCTGTCTTAACAACAACTGATCATTCCTTTCATTATACAATAAGTTGTAATTAACACCACCATCAGTTGTTATCTTTCTTACACGAGATCCATCTGTATTTAAAATTAAAACTTTATCTCCTCCACCGATGTAAATTTTGTCCTTTACAGCAGTGACACCTACACACTCTTCTCCTATCTTTATCTTGTTGTCCTTTTTATTGTTAGTGGTGTTGATAAATTGTATGGATTCTTCCCATGGAAGAGTAACTACTGCTTTATCTGTACATGGTATTACAGTAATACAATAAGGTGAACTGGTCAACGATATTTCATCTTTATAGGTTTTGCAATTCTTGTATATATATACACGAGATGGCTTATAATTACAAAGTAGTAATTTGTTGTCAGAAGTGACAGCCATGTCTGTTAACCTGTATTGTTTGCCACCTTTTAATTTAACTTTACCTTCTTTTATGAATTCGGTCAGTGTTTGTCTTCTATCTTGTTCTACCTGTTGATGTTGTACGTTCATTGATTTATATTTAATAGGACAAGGTCGGGTAATTTGTGACAATGATCCGATTGTTTCAATGTTGACATTCTTAATTTCTTTAAACTCCATGTCGATTTCATTAATGGCAGACGTCATGTCATGAATCTGCTTGTCTGTTTTCTGGATGTTTGTTATTTGTTTTTGTAAAGTTAAAAATAGCTGATTATTAGAGCCGTGTTCTTTTAAGAATTCTAGTTCTTGTTTATTGTCTTTTAAAATCGATGTTAATTGACAAATTTCATGTTTTTCTCTGTTTATTTTTTCCTCATTTTTTTCCTGTACAGACGCTACTTCAGTAATTAATCTTTCTTCAATGTCATCTAGATATTTTAGAACTTTTGATTTAGCTGCACTGATTTGTGTTATTATCAATGACTTCTTCTGTTTCAGTAATTTTGTATTCTCGTCTCTATTTTCTTCCATTTTGTGCAATGTTTCAGTCATATAATCTTGTTCTTCTAAGGTATTGGAAAGTAAAGATGAATTTTTGACATCCTTTGAAGCAAAGTCTAAAGGTAAAACAGACTCACAAGATCTATGACTACCCGAAAGACAAGCTCTACAGCATACAGCATCATGTTGACTACAGAAATAATCAATCTGGACGTCTGTGTGTATTTCACAGTTTATTTTAGAAGATGGTGATATTCGTGGTCCTATCGACGACAAATCAATTACATGATGAGATATAAATACCTTACACCGCAGATGCCATTCAACGCATTCTGTGCATAGCTTTTCTTCACAGTCCGAACAATATTTTTCAGCAACAAGCCTTTTTTTTTTTTCTGAACATGGATCACAAATTGTTTCCATGATGAATCTACAAGTAGAAATACTATGACATTGATTATTTATAAAAAAAAATCTTAACATTTTTAATAAAAAAAAAAAATCAACATTATAAATCTTGAAAAATCGACTTTTTAAATCTCTAATAGTTCGACTGCTATTCGTCCAATCCGATGTTTTCTGTGCATTATGCATATGCAGTGAAGTAGCAAAGGGTTAGAGATGTGATGATCAAGCTTTATAAATGAATCGGAAGGTGTGTCGGAGGGGGGGGGGTCATTTGGAGTTGACATGAGGGGTGAAAGCTTGCAAAAATAACACACAAATAAATAAAAACAAACAAACAAACACAGAGGCTGGCAAACTTAACATTTTGTTTTTGCTTTCATGCTGAAAATCCAGTTGCTAATTAAATTTCTGTCATAACAAGTGAAGTAGTCCCCCCTTTTTCCTCACCCACTTACCAAAGTGCTGGGGATGCCCTACTATGCCCATGATTTAAATGCAGAGCATTAAGCAAATCTAGCGTGGTCTGCAATGGGCTTCGGGGTCTCAAATGGGTCCAATCTTGCATTCCTTGGGATTGCGAGGTTTGGTGTGTAGTCCTGGGGTTGAAGCTAATGAAAATGTGCAATAAAAAGCAATACATATATTTTATTTGCACGTTTATGTGTATGTTTTATAGATCGTTGTTTGTCGTTTTTCTTTTGAACATTGTGTTGTCTGTTCTTCTTCGATATACGGATTCTGATTACCGCTTTGGTATATCTTCAAACTCTTCTTTGAACAGTGACCACATTTTGTCAAGTACAAAAGGATCAAACAAATGTCCACAATTCAGGAATTTTGAGCATAAATTGATGACTCTTTTATTCTTGTCTCTTACCTCTCTCGGAAAAAAAAATAATTTAATACTATAATTCGATATTTGACCATTTAACTTTTAGAGGGTGGGGTATATTTTTGCTTGTAAAAAAAAGCCTCGAATTTAATAGAAAAAAGAGTGAATAAAAATAACATTTAAATTTGTTCATATAAAAATAAATTCTTGTTCGTGTCAAAAATATTTTTGGGAAAAAAAGACAGACATCCCCTAAATATTAAATGGTCGTCCTCTACACCTCATTAATGACATAATAAACATTTCTTAGACTTCAAACTTAATACTTTGATGTAAAGCAAAAATAAATTACTTGTAACTGAAAGTCAATATTGCTTTTTACACGATTCGGAATTGTCAATATTTTGATTGTTTATTTATTCATTATGTAGTTATGAGTGATTTTTATTTGTACAAAATTTAAACACAACAACAACAATTGACTTTGATTTTCCTATATATTTCAACTAAATAATAAATCCTAAAAAATTAAAATCATGGAAAAATTATGTACAAATAAAATCCACTCATATAAACATAATGAGCAAATAAACAAACAAAATATAGACAATTCCGAATGTTTTGGTGTAAAATATGTTAAAATTTATCCAGAAATGACTTCACAATAAAAACAAATTTAAATATGGTTTTGGTTGATTATATATAGGGATTTTTTTTACATTTCCGAATATTTTTGACAGATGACTTGTATTATATACAGTCAATGGACATAAGTATTCGTCACCCTCGATTTTAAGCTATATATTTCAAAACTAATAAATGTTACAAAGGTTACAGAGTGAGAGTGTTCAAATCAATACAAAGTAAATACATATCATTACATTAATTACCAAGATTATGTGTGTACTTGCTCCCGGCCTTTCGTTATCAATAATCATTCATAGTAGGGTTAAAATTATTGATAACGAAAGGTCGGAAGCAAGTCCATGTGATCCACGTGGACGTTTGCATGCGAACAACACAAAGTCAATAGTCCTGACTCCTATATAACATACGACTTCATATTCCATGTTTATATTTTACGTTTTCATTGGGATTGTTTTCATTTTTTATTTCATGCGGAGGCAGCAAATAGAAAACAAATAGTAAATATCGCCACCCGAGGTACTATGTGATAGGACTACACAAGTCATATGATGTCTTGTTGTGTTCCAGAGAGATAAATTCGTATAAAATGCATTGCACAAACACGCAACAATGTTATTCTTAACTGTTTTCAGCAAAATGTCGTTAATTGCATATAAAATGAAGAAAATTTAACAAAATTTTACCAATCCAAATTTCACGTCTGCTTCTTTTAATGGAAATTTGAAAAGTAAGATCGATAATTGCGAGACGTCACGTCTCAGACGTGTGCAAAAGTGATTTTGGTCACGTACCTCAAGGTAGATGGGGTGTCTAATTTTTTATCCATAGATTTTTTTTTTTTAAGTAAACTTCCTTGTAATATGCCCTTCCAAATAATAAGATAAAAAATGATGGTCACCGGCATTCCAAGCTCAAAATTTTAATTTGAAAATTGAAGGGAAAATGGCATTTTGGGGCAAAATTTATATAGACAATGGAGGAAAAAACGTTATTCCCAAATATTGGATGCATTTATCTGATGAAAATATCAATTTTAATCCATAGAATTTTCTGATTTTTTCTAATTGAATGGTCCAAATGTTTCTTAAAAAGATAAAATTCAAAAATTGGTGGGTCATCGTCCAAATAAAAAAAGATATAAGTAAAATTATACAAGAAAATAGACAAAAAAGGGAGTTAACTCTTTGTTCAATCTGAATGGATTTGCAAATTTACTATCTGTCGGTCCATAACTTTTTTGTCTCTTCAGATAGGTCAATGATATTTGGTATGTAGGTGTATGATCATGAGAGGGTGTGTCATGTACTAACATGACCACATTTTGTCTTTGACCTTTGACCTCAAGGTCAAATAATGATATTTTTGAAGTGTTATGGTGTCCGAGTCATAACTTTTTTGTCTTTTATGATAGATTAATGATATTTGATATGTAGGTGTATAATCATGCGACGGTGTGTCGTGTTCCATCGTGACCTCAATTGGACCTTTGACTTTAAGGTCAAATAATTGATATTTTTTAAGTGTTGTTGTGTCTGTGCAATAACCTTTTGCCTTTTTAGATAGGTTAATGATATTTGGTATGTGGTTGTATAATGATGAGACAGTGTCTCACGTCCCATCATGATCACAGTTTGACCTTGACCTTTTACCTTGAGGTCAAATATTTTACTTGAGGGTTATATGAATGGGAGACATGGGTTTTAGTCCTCTGAAACAATTCCAGTTTTCGTTGAAAATTATGGCCGGATTTTGTTTTTAATGAAATAACTAGCTTATGATGAGCAAACAAATTCAGATTTAAAAAATAAAGAATAAGGGTAATAACAAAATTACCGAACTCCGAACAATCTTACAAAGGGAAAGTCAAAACTCATAAGTATATAAACAGACAAAATCAGTCAACAACAGGAAAACTGTGAAAACCGTAATGACTCTGACTTGGTACAGGCATTTCTAAAGAAATGGTGGGTTGAATCAGATTTTAAAGGGCCAAACTTCCCGCTTTCATTATGGCTTAAAGGTTCCGGTTGTCACTATATCAGTATTTATAACAATACTGGAACAAAATAGGTAAAATAGTTGTCAAAGCAGTACCAAATTCAGTGAAGTAAATGTAAAAAAACCTTTACGTCACACATTGATAAACAAATATTTTTGACATTTTTGTTGACTTCCTTATCTTTATACATTTTCACTATATGAAAATGCATCGCTTATGATCGTTTCAGCAGAGACGAATATATTTCGACAAGATCTTGGTATCGGAATATAAACTTTTTAAGAGATCAAATAAGGCGAATCTTTGTATAGCCCTGGTCCAGTAGCCTGTTTCTCAGATGAAGATGACGTTTCAGGAAATGTGAAGCTGGTGAGGATTAGACTATTTTTGTCATAAGAAACAATTATCTGCAACTTTTTGGTCTGGCGTTAGCACGCTCTATAGCTTTCAGGAACTGCATACTTTCGCCAGACTCTCTGAGTTCAGTCATGCTTATGTCTATACAAATACACTGTATGGATACATATAATTGTTTACCCTGAATTTTCATATGTTTTTCAGTATGCAAATACAGGGATAATAATATCAATTCAAAAGTGATATTCTTTTATTAATATAAATGTTAAATCTGCTAGTGGTGTTTTGTTTTGTTCTCAAGCCAGTCCTTGAATTAATTATTATGTACATTACAAATTATTCATCACTACTTCCCATGATTAATTAATCAAAATGTTCCTTGACACAAGATTACTGAGACTACTATACAGGTGCTAATACAACCAGAGGCTCCCAGGAGCCGGTAATCGCTCACCTGGATCAAAACTGCTTTCAATAACAACGCAACTGCACTGTGGCGGCCATCTTGGTGGGAGAGCACAACTGCCGGACACATTTTTGGAAAAGGACCATCCAATGACTATTCCATCAAAGTTTGGTTCTAACTGAGCTACTGGTTCAAGACAAGATGGTTTTTATGTGAATTTACCGTAGGGTCCTATGTTAAACTAAGTTCAGCTGTGCAGCCATCTTGGTCAGAGGGCGGGACCACCAGACACAATTTTGGAACAGGACCATCCTATGACTATTTTATCAAAGTTTGGTTCCAATTGAGCAACTGGTTCCAGACCAGAAGGTTTTTATGTGAATTTCCCATAGGGTCCTATGTTAAGCTAAGTTCGGCTGTGGGGGCCATCTTGGTCGACGGGCCGAGCCGCCGGACACATTTTTGGAAGAGAACCTTCCAATGACTATTTCATCAAAATGTAGTTCTTATTGAGCAAATGGTTTCAGACAAGAAGATTTTTATGGGAATTTCCCATAGGGTCCTATTTTAAATTAAGTTCGGCTGTGACGGCCATCTTGGTCGGAGGTCTGAAATGCCGGACACAATTTTGGAAGGGGACCACCCAAGGATAATTTCAGCAAAGTTTGGTTGAGATTGGCTCAGTAGTTTCAGAGGAGATTTTTTTTTATTTCATCCCCCCTTTTTTCTATTTTTAGCTTGGTGGCCATCTTGGTTGAAAGTCGGGATCACCGGACACAATTTGGGAAGGGGGCCATGCAAAGACCATTCCACCAAAGTTTGGTTGCAATTGGCCCAGTGGTTTCTGAGAAGAAGATTTTTTATGTGAATTTCCCATAGGGTCCTATGTTAAGCTAAGTTCGGCTGTGGGGGTCATTTTGGTCGAAGGGCCGAACCACCTGACACAATTTTGGAAGAGAACCATCCAATGACTATTTCATCAAAATTTAGTTCTTATTGAGCAAATGGTTTCAGACAAGAAGATTTTTATGGGAATTTCCCATAGGGTCCTATTTTAAATTAAGTTCGGGTGTGGCGGCCATCTTGGTCAGAGGTCTGAAATGCCGGACACAATTTAGGAAGGGGACCACCCAATGATCAATTCAGCAAAGTTTGGTTGAGATTGGCTCAGTAGTTTCAGAGAAGATTTTTTTTTAATTTCATCCCCACTTTTTCTATTTTAAGCTTGGCGGCCATCTTGGCTGGAAATCGGGATCACCTGACATAGTTTTTGAAGGGGGTCACCCAAGGACCATTCCACCAAAGATTGGTTGCAATTGGCCCAGTGGTTTCTGAGGAGAAGATTAAAATGTGAAATGTGGACAGACGGACGACGGACGAAAAGTGATGACAATAGCTCACATGGTCTAAAGTCCAGGTGAGCTAAAAACGGAATATATGTTAAACTACTCCTTGCAATGTAGCTGCAGTTAAAATTTGAGCTCACTTTGACTTATACTAAAGCAGCAAAGGACAATTGAAGAAATTTCTATTTTTAGCAACAGCAGCCATCTTGAATGGAGGGCGGGGCTGTCGGACACAATTGTGTAAGGGACCCACCCCGGGACCATCCCTGCCAGGTTTGGTTTAATTTGGTTCAGCGGTTTCAGAGAAGAAGATTTAAATGTGATCTTTTATCAAAATATGCCTAATTTGCATAATCGGTTTAACTCTTTACCGTTCGTATGACCCATATGTCATAAGCGTTTTTTGTATTGCCATGCTGAACAAGTAGAGACATATAGCGGGAATACATTACATTTTTGATATGAAGTGTTATACATATTTGGAAAGCTTAACATCTCCAGATTAAAATGGATATATCATTTGTTATTGTCAGTGCCTCTGTTTAACGCAAAATTGTTTTAACTGGAGATTTCTCTTTTGAAAATTGGATAACAAATTGACGTTTTTTTACCAAAGAGATCGCTGAAAATAACTACGCGATACTTGTACTAAAAAAGAAAAATGTGGTAAAAAAGTACATAGAACGAATCACTAAATAAAACTGAAACTTTCCATCGATTTACTTTTTCTCAAAATGTCGTTTGTAATTTTTAGGAGTTCAATACCTCTTCAGTTATATCGAAAACTACGTGCTTTATACCACAGGCACTTGACCGATGGACCTTAATTTCCCCGTGTTTGCCACGGGGGTACGTATTTTCAGGGCTAGTAACGATGTAGGGCCTCTATTTTTGGGTCCTGGGTCCACACGAATACTAGAAATAAACACAAGATAAGCAACACAATAGCGGGGTACTGCTAAATTTCTTATTATTGTCGATTTCCCTGATTTCTGAAAAATAAACGGATGGAATGCACTAACCTTGTGGATCCCCATTAGCTGTTGTGCCCCTGGTTTACTGTCGTATTCGTACTATTTTGCATATATACGCCCGACAACCTGTTCCCAAGACCGATTGTCAACTTAGTCGGAGGTCTATTTTGGATTCTCTCGGACTCCAACGTGTCTTTAGAAGAACAAATCTGGCTTACCGAATGGATTTATTTGGCGGAATATTTCAAACTTAGAAAAAAAAAGAAAAAACAGAATGAAATGTCTTTTTTAATCACATGGTAGGTATAAAAACAACAGGTGAACACATTTCAATCCTTTGCCACAATGGAACCATATTTGACAAACCCCGGGAAAAAACTGGACTGGCCATCAAATGACACGTTGGAGTCCGAGAGAATCCAAAATAGACCTCCGACTAAGTTGACAATCGGTCTTGAGAACAGGTTGTCCGGGGTATATATGCAAAATAGTACGAATACGACAGTAAACCAGGGGCACACCAGCTGATGGGGGTCCACAA
The DNA here is from genome assembly GCA_963680875.1 of Bathymodiolus brooksi. NCBI lineage: Eukaryota > Metazoa > Mollusca > Bivalvia > Mytilida > Modiolidae > Bathymodiolus > Bathymodiolus brooksi. Next base: position 82,828,582 of record OY804590.1, read on the forward strand.
GGTTAGTGCATTCCATCCGTTTATTTTTCAGAAATCAGGGAAATCGACAATAATAAGAAATTTAGCAGTACCCCGCCATTTTGTTGCTTACCTTGTGGTTATTTCTAGTATTCGTGCCTGTGTTCCATACCGATTTTTGAGCCAACATTTTGAATTTCGTATGTATGTTTTTCTGTAGATTGAAATAGGGAAAACTAATTCCAGAAATAGGAAAACAAATAAATTTTCTTTAATTTGATGTATGATACATGACTCTTCAATGAGTAAATCTTGTGTACAAGTCCGTTAAATCCACATTTTTCTCTGGAAAAAATACGGAATTTTAGCCGTCATGCCTTCTAAATTACACCTCTTCCGTGCACAAAATGGAGTTGTAAATCATGTACAAAAAAAGGATCGATGTTCAGAAATTGTTCACTGTGAGGATATTTAGATCGCGGCAACCACTACAAGGTAAGCTGAAAACCTTCGTGACCTACAGTTCAAAAGGTAGTCAGTTTATTGACAGTTCACAACATTCTCAAATCTTTAAATGAAAAAAAAAGAAATGAAAGCCTCAAACGACACCTTCTTGCCATTTACAGTGAAAAATGATATAAACTGTGAATTACATTTCATTTTTATAGACTAGTTCTAGTTCTACACAAACTATTAACTGTAAACTAATGAACCTTGTAAGTTGTACTTGTAGACTTGTCATGTGTTGCAAGAAAGGCCTAGGCAGTACGTGCCACGCCCACATCAACACGATTATACAATGACTGACATTATTATGAAAAAGTGTAAGGTATTTATATATTTTTTTGTTAATTGAAGACAAACCTCTGTGTATTTCACTATTTGTGGATCTCGGATTTTCTTTAAAATGAGCGCATCCCAAAATTTGTACAACTTCTCCCATTTTTCCCTGATTTTCAAAGTGACAGGGTGAGTCGGGTGCCAGACAACTCGGCCCGCGGACAACTCGGACCGAGACAAGTCGGCCCGTAAGTGAAGACAAGTCGGCCCGTAAGCGAGGACTAGTCGGCCCGTATGTTAAGACAACTCGAACCATCAATAATTATTGTTGTCTTACTTATTTTTTTAATCAAATTGACGGAAATCATAAAGATACAGTCTGACATCTGTCAACAGTATTGGGAAATGTAAAAAAAAAATCCCAATATAATCAACCAAAACCATATTTTTTTCAAAAAATTATTGTGAAGTCATTTCTGGATAGATTTTTACAAATTTTACACCAAAACATTCGGAATTGTCTATATTTTGAATGGTTATTTACTCATTATGTTGTTATGAGTGATTTTTATTTGTACATCATTTTTGTGTTTCCTGTCTGTATAATTGAGCAATAGTGGCCATCTGGTTGTTGCTATTTGTCAACAAATATACCCCATTAGTAGGTGTGTATTAAATTGGTAATAAAACATTCATGAGTTAATTATAATGACAATAACTAATGTTTCAACTGATGATCTGTTCGATGGAACTTTCCAACAAAAAATCCTAGATGCGGATAAAATGATTTTCAAAACAAAAATAAAATTAGAAAATGAATGAACCGAATTTTATATAAAAAATTAAAAATATCTTAAAAATATCTTAATACTTCAGCAACTAAAAATAATTTGACAGGCATGTATTTAAAAGAAATTATGTAGCCGCGAAAATACAATGTATAAAAAATTAAACTTTGAATTAATGGACAACAAAACCCAATTTTGACAAAATCTTGTTAACAGTTTAATTTTTTTTTTATTTATCAAAGACAACTTGATATTACATATTGTCATCTTTAAGATATATATATTTTTTAATTTATGTTTTGTTTAATGACATCCATTTGCAACTTTCCCAACAACCATGAAGCTTATACAAACAAAAATAATACATAATGTTTATATGAAATTTCATAATTTATAAGCTCTAAATATTTTTTTCTTAAATTATTTATTTTTAATTTTCATACATGTATTAATTTTATTCCTGTAAATGATACGTAATAGACCATGTTATGAGAACAAAATCACGTCCTAATCACATTTTTGGTCACTTGATATTATCATTTAATAAATAATTCATTTTCACTAAAAGATAATAATTGTCTTTAAAAATAAATAAATAATTATACACATATAAATATTGAACAATATTATAAAACAATAATACGGTCCGAGTTGTCTTGACATACGGATCGACTTGTCTCGGGCCGAGTTGTCTGGCATTCGGTGAGTCTAATTGAAGAATAATGAAGAATAATGAAGAAAAGAACCTCAAACTACTATTTGTGTTGTTTTATGTGTTATTTATAATAATACTATGCATTTAATAATAATTTTGAATACAAAAATAAAAAAAAAATTAAGAAAAACGATATAGTATAGCAAATATTATCACTTCTTCTTTTCATAATCGCGGCGATTTGCAGGTCCACATGACACCGTCATGAGGAAAAGAAGCCATAACATACGATTTACATAGTTTTAATTGTTATTTATATGAAAATCTGGATTTAATAATCATTTTCTTTACTTTACTTCAAAAACAAATTGTCTAAAACGATATATTTTAGCAAATATTATCATTGTTCTTCTTTTCCCAATCGCGGCGATTTGCAGATTGACATGAAGAAAAGAAGTCATAATCTACATTTTACATAGTTTTAAGTATTATTTACATGAAAATCTGGATTTAATAATCATTTTCCTTACTTTATTACAATTTCTTTTATTCAAAACGATGTAATTTAGCAAATATTATCATTGTTCTTCTTTTCGACTTTTCTGATATTTTGTTTTTCTAGTGTATAAGTAACGAAGTGAAATCGATAAACGTATGAATATTATCCGGGGTTATCAATTGTGGCCAGACCCCATTGTGATAACTTTGTTCTGCTATTTATGTCGTTTTAAATGCTACCTATAGTAGAATTATGTATTTAATCATCATTTTGACTATAGAAATAAATAATGATAATAATAAAAACGATATAGTTTGGCTAATATTATCATTGTTCTTCTTTTCCCAATCCCAGCGATGTGCAGATCGACATGAAGAAAAGAAGTTATAATCTACGTTTTACGTAGTTTTAAGTGTTATTTACATGAAAATCTGGATTTAATAATCATTTTCTTTACTTTATTACAAAAAAAATATTTAAAACGATATATTTCAGCAAATATTATCATTGTTCTTCTTTTACCAATGGCGGCGATTTGCAGATCGACATGAAGAAAAGAAGTCATAATCTACGTTTTACATAGTTTTAAGTGTTATTTACATGAAAATCTGGATTTAATAATCATTTTCTTTACTTTATAACAAAAAAAATATTTAAAACGATATATTTTAGCAAATATTATCATTGTTCTTCTTTTCCCAATCGCGGCGATTTGCAGATTGACATGAAGAAAAAAAGTCATAATCTACATTTTACATAGTTTTAAGTGTTATTTACATGAAAATCTGGATTTAATCATCATTTTCTTTACTTTGTTAAAAAAAAAAATTTTCAAAACGATGTATTTTAGCAAATATTATCATTGTTCTTCTTTTCGACTTTTCTGATATTTTTGTTTTTCTGGTGTATAAGTAACGAAGTGAAATCGGTAAACGTATGAATATTATCTGGGGTTATCTATTGTGGCGATAACGTGGTTCTGCTATTTATGTCGTTTTAAATAAAAATATATAAAGACAATATTATCTCATTTCTTCTTTTTCGGATCGTGGCGGTTTGTATAAGTTCCTTCGAAGAACAGATGTTATAACTTACAATTTCCATACTTTTAAGACTTTTTTTTTTAATGAAATTATGGATTTAATAATAATTTTGGGTATTTTATTACAAAAAATTAAATAAATATATTTACAATTCATTCACATTATACAATTTTTAGCTGAATTTTCAATTTGCAACATAAAATGAGCATTAAACAGTCTAAATGTCTGCTGGTATCCTTTTTATTAGCTGTAAGGTGACAGATGCCAAAGAAGCCATAACACTTTTGTTATATACAATTTCCTAATTAGTCTAGACAATACATTGTATATACAGTTTCGGATTCTAATTTGAATGAAAAGCCATCCTCCTGTAAATGATAAAGTTCAAGATCACAAATGACTGTGTACTGTCAGAACAGTGTCATCATTGGTAGTTATTTAGCAATCACTTCTCATTTGATCTTTGATCAGTGCACATCGTAATTATAATTAATCAGATAGTACTGATTTTATAATAGCGTTTTATCATCGTTCTATTTAGAAATATTCTTATTTCTTATAGTGCAGAATATTTAAAATCGTTTTTATCGTCGTTCTATTTAGAAATATTCTTATTTCTTATAGTGCCGAAGCCGAATATTTAAAATAGTTTTTATCGTCATTCTATTTAGAAATATTCTTATTTCTTAAGAGTGCCGAATATTTAAAATCGTTTTTATCGTCGTTCTATTTAGAAATATTCTTATTTCTTATAGTGCCGAAGCCGAATATTTAAAATCGTTTTTATCGTCGTTCTATTTAGAAATATTCTTATTTCTTATAGTGCCGAAGCCGAATATTTAAAATAGTATTTATCGTCGTTCTATTTAGAAATATTCTTATTTTTTATAGTGCAGAATATTTAAAATAGTTTTTTATCTTCGTTCTATAAATAAATATTCATATTTCTTAATAGTTCCGATTATTTAAAAAAGTGTTTTCTTGACGTTCTATACAGAATTTTCTGATAGTGACCAATACATAAAATCGTTTTTGTCTTCGTTCTACAAATAATAATACTTTATTCCAAAAGCAATACAGCTTATAGGTATATAAATACAAATTACAAACAATACATGATACATTATACACAATACATAATTATATAATTATAATTATAGCGGAGCATGATATAAATTTAGGAATTACGAATTTTTTCAGCAACATATAAATACTTTCCAAGATTGTTAAGTTCTTTAATATTTTGAACAGATAATAACTGTTTTAGTTTAAATATTCATATTTCTTAATAGTGCCGATTATTTTAAAAAAAGTTTTTTTGACGTTCTATACAGAATTTTCTGATAGTGACGAATACATAAAATCGTTTTTATCTTCGTTCTACAAATAAATATTCATATTTCTTAATAGTGTCCATTATTTAAAAAAAAGTTTTTTTGACGTTCTATACAGAATTTTCTGATAGTGACCAATACATAAAATCGTTTTTTATCTTCGTTCTATAAATAAATATTCATATTTCTTAATATTGCCGATTATTTAAAAAAAGTTTTTTTGACGTTCTATACAGAATTTTCTGATAGTGACCAATACATAACATCGTTTTTTATCTTCGTTCTATAAATAAATATTCATATTTCTTAATAGTGCCGATTATTTAAAAAAAGTTTTTTTGACGTTCTATACAGAATTTTCTGATAGTGACCAATACATAACATCGTTTTTTATCTTCGTTCTATAAATAAATATTCATATTTCTTAATAGTGCCGATTATTTAAAAAAAAGTTCTATAAATAAATATTAGTATTTATTTTAGTGTTGTACATAAAGTTCTAGTGTATTTTTTGTCCTATATTAAGTTTATTTGCGCTCTACTTCAAATTATATTCAAAATGACAGCTAATGCCAGTGTTCACTGCGGAATATGTCACTTTGATTGTGTAGGTGATAGGGAGATATTTTGTGATACTTGCGAGACATGATTCCATTATTCTTGTGAGAATTTAACAAATAAAGCATTTAATTTGTTCAGTAAATCACCCTTGCCATACAGCTGTTCACTTTGTAATTTTTACTTAGACACAAGAGAATACAAATATGAAAAGGCATTAAGAAGGCTCAAGATTCAAGATTCTTTATTTTCTTAAACACCATAGTAAGTACAGTGGTACAAAGAATTTGTTCAATATGATAACATAAATAATAATAACACACATGGCAAGATGAAATAAGTAAAATGATTAACAAATACAGTACAGCAACAACAGAGGATTAACCTGGAAGAACAACTTTAGAATTTATAATCATTATAAATTTGCAAAGATTTTTTAGTTTACTTTTTTGTTTAGATTGGAACAATTTTCCGAACTTTAATATATTAATTCTGTGTATAAAATAAGGATTTAAAAATTGTTTTCTGATATCTACTAGAGATCGACACTGAAGAATATAATGAAATTCGTCACCAAGTTCTTGGTATTGACATAAATTACAGTGTCTATTTTGTCGTTCAATTCTATGCCATCTGCCTGTTTCTATTGGTAACCTATGATTTCCAGTTCTAAATCTACAATATGTAATTCTATCTTTATCTGGTAAAATATCTAAATAATGCTCAAATTCGAAATTTTCTTTCAATAATCTGTAGGACAGCCCTTTTGGCGAGTTTTCAATATCAGATCTCCATTTTTGTTGGAATTGGTCAAATATTTTTTGCTTTAAACTAACACTTAACCATTTTGGATTTACATTTCCTTGAGATATCCATACATTACTATAACCACATCTATCTAATATATTCTTAATACATTTCAACCAATCAGACTTATATTGATTTTGCGAATTTTTCAAAAACATGTATATATACAAAATGTTTGCAATTTTACTATCCTTTCCATTTACCATTTTTGACCAAAAATTAATCATGCGTAGTTCTATATAGACTGACATAGGATAAATGCCAAGTTCTCCATATATCATAAAATTCGGAGTTGACTTCTTCAAATTCAATATTAATTTGCAAAATTTTAAGTGCACTTTTTCAATAATATCGATGTTCCCGAACCCCCATATTTCGCACCCATATAACAGGATTGGCTTCACAATTTTATCAAAAAGATCGTATTGAGATTTAATTGACAAGTTGTGTAACCTCCCCTTCTTTAATACCTCGTACATAGCCTTATATGCTTTATTAATTAAAACCTTCTTCGCATTTGTAAAACTACCTGTTCTTGAGAAATTCAGGCCTAGATATGTGAATTCATGGACAATTTCTATTGCATTCCCATCATATAAAAAGTTAATATTTTGGGGCAATCGACCACTAGAAAAAATTATAATTTTAGATTTGCTAGAATTAACTTTAAGTTTCCAGATGTTACAGTACTCACAAAAAATATTTAGTTGTAATTGTAGATCTGATGCAGAATCCGAAAATAAAACTGTATCATCAGCATATAGTAACACAAAGAGTTTTAAATAAATATCAAATTCTCCTTCGATCTCATCAGATATACAATCCAAGCCACATACATTCCTTTCTTCAAGAAACTGTTGGAGATCATTTAAATATATTGAGAATAAGAAAGGGGAAAGGTTTTCTCATGTCGTACTCCTATATTACATGGAAAATATTCTGACATTTCGCCATTATATAAAACACGAGATTTGATACCACTATACATATTAAAAATAACTTTATACATTTTACCATTAATTTCATTTCCAAGTAATTTATGCCAAAAACCTTTTCTCCAAACAGTATCAAAGGCCTTTGCAAAATCAATAAATGCACAATATAATTTCTTTTTCTTATTTTTCATTATACTAATTAACATATAAATAACAAATAAATTATCTGTCGTTGAATATCCTTTTCTAAACCCCCCTTGGTTTTCACAAATTAGGCAATAGTCTTCAGAAAACTTATTTAATCTTGTATTCAAAAGAGATGTAAATAATTTGCCAAAACAGCTAATAATAGTAATAGGTCTGAAATTGCTAGGATCTAGTTTATCTCCTTTATTCTTATACAATGGCTCAGTGAAGCTACCCGAAAGGGAATGTTCCCATTTTAAACAATGTAGCCCGGAAACCGGGAAAAAGGAAACGTATTGTGAATGCCAAAGCAACAACAATATCTGGCAAGCGTTCAAAGATAGCATGATTCTTACAGACATGTTCCTAATGATGTTATTACCGGACTGACTGTTAATTTAAGTTAATATACACTTCCCTTAAAGTTCATTATAAGAGACTTGTTCATGCTTATACCACGATGCCAGGTGATTTTTGAAATTGCTGTAAAACTTTTTAAAGTACTTTCATCTCATAGATCTTCCATAAAGAAACATTTTGAGCCATCAACTGTTCAGATCGGTGGTACCGTTCATAAGATATGAGAAGTTAAAGTTGTCTAATTTAGTAATTATATAATTTGTTTTCCCAATATGGCCGCCGTGAACAGAAATGTGTCAAAATGAGATTTTCACATTTGTGGGACTTTTTTTTTCAAAATTGTACATTCCAAGCTATTGTATTTTACTTTAATTTAAAGACTGTACTGCAATTACCAGAGAGGCTCAAGGATTTTAAATAAAAATCATTATACACTTCTTTTTTCAGTCTTTGGATTTTGTGCAATTTGCATTTGTATCTGGGCAAAATGGCACGATCGACCATATTTGTTCCCATTTTTCTCTATACCTAGGACAATACAATATGTTTAAATACATGAATTATTGAAAAATGAGTCCCAAATTAAGGGATTACCAAATATTAAGAGCATAGATGGTATGGTATACAAGAAATGTAAGTATGAATTTGGCCCCAAGGCACTTTTCAACCCTTTCCTATGATGGCACCATTGAAAATTAACGTTTTTGAATCTTATGATTTTTTAATGTAGAAATTAAAATTTTCTCTTTGTACACAAGTTGGAGTAGGTCACTATCCCTTATAAAAACCAAAATTTAGCAACCTGGTATATCGGGAACATCTACCCCTTTTCATTTAAAAGGATTTTTTCAGTAGATTATTGCCAAAAACCCGTAATTTATGACTTAAAGATAACAAAATATTACAATATTGTCATAGAAATATTTTTAAAATGGACAATCTATTGTTAAAAAAGATGGCTTTTACTTCAGTTTTTTGTTATTTAATTTATTTTAAAAAGACAATTATGTATAGAACAATAGGAATATTGTGGATTTTTTAAAACTTGCAATATGCCACTAATAGAACTTGCATTGCTCAGGGTTCCCATAATAAAATGCCTTTTGCCATCAAATAACTGATGATATTAAAATTTCTCTTAGTACATAAGTTTAATTATTGTCTTAACTTTTATTCTATACTAAATTAGGAAGCATATTAAACCAGGAACATCTACCCGTTTTGGTTCGAATGTCAGTCATTTTTTAATAAAACTGGTGACATAGCTCAAAATTAGTGGTGACGCTGTACCACAAAACCCATAAATTTTATAGAAATATATCATACTGTAATATTTTTTATTTGTTTTCCATACAAATTAATGTTTATGGTAACCAAATATAATATTATTGTTCAGAATTAATTTACTTTAGATATCAAATCTGGTCTTACAAAAATCTCCATTTTGTCAGAAATTTAAAAAAGAAAACAAAATGGCCGACATTTATCACTGGAGTTGGCATCTCTAAATTTACCAGGATTTTTCAATTGAAAAATGAGGCTTTATGCCAGTATAAGTATGGCAGTCTTTATCACGTCATCCAGTTACCAGTTATGACCAGTGACTGAAAGAGAATGAACAAACGTGTTGTAAATAATGTACATTTAAAAAAAAACAAAAAAACTTTAATTCCGCCAACGCCGGTCCCAAGCCCGGGTGGAAAAGGAGGAGGGTTACGCTTCAGGCATGTAAAAATTTACTGAGTTTCCTTAAAAAGCTGGAAATCCCATTTCTGTATATGTCAGTGTCTATTTATGCATTTTTTTATTTTTACTTCGAAATTAAGAGCTTATGTTATATTGTTATTTAACTTGCCGACTTTAAATAAAACTTATTTGATTTGAATGATAATATTTGTTAAAATACATCGTTTTAGACAATTTTTTTGTAATAACGTACAGAAAATGATTAATAAATCCAGATTTTCATATAATCATATAAATAACACTAATAACTATCTAAAGCGTAGATTATGACTTCTTTTCTTCATGTCGATCTGCACATCGCTGCGATTGGGAAAAGAACAATGATAATATTAGCCAAACTATATCGTTTTTATTATTATTATTATTATTATTATTTATTTCTATAGTCAAAATGATGATTAAATACATAATTCTACTATAGGTAGCATTTAAAACGACATAAATAGCAGAACCACGTTATCGCCACAATAGATAACCCCGGATAATATTCATACGTTTACCGATTTCACTTCGTTACTTATACACCAGAAAAACAAAAATATCAGAAAAGTCGAAAAGAAGAACAATGATAATATTTGCTAAAATATATCGTTTTAAATAATTTTTTTTGTAATAAAGTAAAGAAAATGATGATTAAATGCAGATTTTCATGTAAATAACACTTAAAACTATGCAAAACGTAGATTATGAATTCTTTTCTTCATGTCGATCTGCACATCGCCGCGATTGGGAAAAGAAGAACAATGATAATATTTGCTAAAATATATCGTTTTAAATATTTTTTTTTTGTAATAAAGTAAAGAAAATGATTATTAAATCCAGATTTTCATATAAATAACAATTAAAACTATGTAGATCGTATGTTATGGCTTCTTTTCCTCATGACGGTGTCATATGGACCTGCAAATCGCCGCGATTGGGAAAAGAAGAACAGTGATAATATTTGCTAGACTATATCGTTTTTCTTAATTTTTATTATTATTTTTGTATTCAAAATGATTATTAAATGCATAATATTGTTATAAATAACACATAAAACAACACAAATAGTAGTTTTGGGTTCTTTTCTTCATTATTCTTCAATTAGACTCACCGAAGTGACAAGGTACATGTACATGTAAGTAAGATTTAGTAAGAACATCTGAACCGAGTTAGGCTTGGTACATATGTGTGTGAAGGTAGGGGTATATATATTTTTTCATTATACATATTATATTGAAGTCACATGCATCCTGTACAGTAGTCTTTGTAGGCTCTGTGAATTATTTTTTTTACTCCTGTATATATAAATAAATTGGTATGCATGTGTTATATGAAATTTGTTAAAATAAAAAGTTAAAACGTGAAATGTCAGTTGATTTTGGTTGCATTGAAACCTGTATATTTCCAGATTTTGAGGATTATGCTTAGCCTTTTGAGAATGAAGGAATGTCTGAGGAAGAGGAGGATTATTTGGACTATCTGCTTGGGAATGAAAATGAAGAAATACAAGATCCAGATGAAGTTTGGCAACCACCAAAAGTTTATATGTAAAGTTCAAACAAAAATGTTTAATAAAATAAAAAAGACACGCAAAAAAATAATCACACCACAATATTAGGAAAGTGATACTGGGTTATTTTCATTCAACATGTTTGCCCATTTCTATTTAATGTGTCAAGGGTTATTATTCATCATGCATATAACCACTATTTCCTGTGCGAAGGGAGAAATTTGTTTTTGTTCATCATGATATTCATATTTAATTTCGTGTTCTTCTGTGCATGTACATATACCCTCAACACCACCCTCCACTAAGAAAGGAAAAATGTACATGTAGGATCTCAACTATCCTTGCTAACTATCCTTGCTGAGATGACAAACATTTTTAACATACATGTAACACAAATGCTTTGCATATATCCATGTCAGTGAGATATTTAGGATCCAGTGATTCTTTAATACTTTTGTTTTTTTAATGTGGATTCAAAATTAGTTTTTATTTTTAAAGCAATATACCACATTCATCACCATCTTGGTTTATATTGGGTTGTAAGTTGTGAAAAATAAGTTTTATTTTTTATTCTGCACAAAATAAGGAATGTTTCAAAGAAATGATCCTTGAGAGTGCACTTTCTTGATACATGTATCTCAGCAGTGTATCATTTTTTTTTCATTTTGAAATTGAGCAATTCAAAGTTGTATTAATAATGATGTGATGGCAAAAAAGAGACATTTAAGGACAGTACAGTTCAGACCAGGAAGAAAGCCTGGAATACATCTTGGAAGACTATCACGGTATTATTTATTTTGAATTGTTGTAAATAATTTTGCTCATTAAAATTTTCTCTATGACACTCATATGCAAAATACTATTGTTACAAACAGCTTGGAGAAACCTTAAATGTAAGGAAATACAGTGTTCCTATTGATGCACAGACTTATTTGCAAGCTTAATTCCATAATATTAATGATTTTTACATCAATTAAAGTAAACACTAGGAGTAAATAATAATTATATTATTTACTTTACTTGTAGTTGATAAAAAAGAATTAAAAAAGATATTAGCTGATGGTAAATGTTTATTAGTGTCCTTTGACTGTAATGAACCTTCTAAGAAGATTATTCACTGATTGTTGATGTTCTGATAAAAACTTAACATCAGGATGACATTCATAGACTTTGTTGTTTTTTAACCTTTGCTGGGTTGGAGGTGTTTTCCACTTGTGGAGAAGTGTTAGTTTGTCTCACTGTTGAAGGCTTCAAAATAAATGCAGAATGAAAAACAATGTTCAAAGCACAGGCACTTGTTTCATTCAAAAAATATATGCCCGCTCCTCTTCCTTACTTCAAGGTAAATATCTGCCCTTTTCCCCTTCCCCACTTCGCCTCAATATTTTTTGCTTATTTGTGATGCTTTCGCTGACCCAAATATATCGTTACACTCCCGAGATATTTCTCTTCTCGACTGCCACATTTAAACATACCTACCGGGCCTCCCTCAGACGAATTGGACAAGAATATTCAGGGAACGTCGCATGGTCTATTTTTCAGTCATTGAAATGGATACAGCCACTTCCAGTCCAGTCTAAATTGATTTAAAAAATTAAATAAAAAGGTGCTTTAAAAATCAAATGTCAGTAATTTGAAGTTGAACATATTTTTAGCCGAGTTGCAACGAAATTGCAGTCGGCTTATGTTTTGGCGAAAGGCGGGCGAGCGGGTGGGCGTATGTTAGCCTATCTTCGTTAACATGATAACGCTCTTAGTTTTTGGCCGATCAACATAATTTTTGGTAGGAAGCATTATTACACTATTATTTAGAGCGAGTTCGAAAATCAGATTAATCTATTGTTTTTTTCTTGTAAAATCATGTTTTTTTTTATAGAAAAAGTACATATTTTGAAAATTATCTTCGTTAAAGCGATAGCGCTCTTAGTTTTTGGCCGATCAACATAATTTTTGGTAGGAAGCATTATTACACTATTAAATTCAGATTAATCTATTGTTTTTTTCTTGTAAAATCATGGTTTTTTATAGAAAAAGTACATATTTTGAGAATTACACATTTCTCTGAAACTACAAAAGATAGAAACTTAATATTTGGTATGGTGAAGTTGGGCATTCAATATTTTTATCCCCGGGGCTCAGCCCCACCCCGCTGGGAAATCTGTTTTAAAAAATGTGACCGAGATCCCCACTCTAAACCATATATATTTATGATCAGGGTGACTAGGCAAATTAAATGCATTATAGCTCAGGCCCCAGGGTCATACCCCACCCCCTACCTGAAGTGAACTTTTTAATGGTTGAGATCCCCACCCCTAAACCATATATATTTATGATCAGGGTGACTAGGCAAATTAAATGCATCCTAGCTCAGGCCCCAGGGTCATACCCCACCCCCTACCTGAAGTTAACTTTTTAATGGTTGAGATCCCCACTCCTAAACCATATATATTTATGATCAGGGTGACTAGGCAAATTAAATGCCTTATAGCTCAGGCCCTGGGGGGTCATACCCCACCCCCTACCAGAAGTGAACTGTTTAATGGTTGAGATCCCAACCCCTAAACCATATATATTTATGATCAGGGTGACTAGGCAAATTAAATGCCTTATAGCTCAGGTCCCAGGGGTCATACCCCACCCCTACCAGAAGTGAACTTTTTAATGGTTGAGATCCCAACCCCTAAACCATATATATTTATGATCAGGGTGACTAGGCAAATTAAATGCCTTATAGCTCAGGTCCCAGGGGTCATACCCCACCCCTACCTGAAGTGAACTTTTTAATGGTTGAGATCCCCCACCCTTAAACCATATATTTATTCTTTAGTTTCTTACTTCTTTATAAAACAAGACCAAATGATTATGACTTGCAACTCGGCTGTTGCATCTCTGATGCGTTCTCGATTTTTATAATCTGCATTGGAACAATTATCTTTATTTTAAAGGCATATTTTACATTTGAGAGGATATGATCATGATGGCATTGTTACACATGGCCGGTCTAGAGAATTCCGAATGCATATGAAAAATCCAGTGCAAACAGGAAGTATTTATCACGATATCCATGTTATATAAAGTCAAAGTTTCATTGGTGGAAAGTTTTATTTTTCCATTCTATTGATATTATGATTGTAAATGCATTTATTGTTTTCCAGGAATTTAAAAAAGAAAATCCACAAAAGTTTGATAATTTACCTGTACATTTTGGTCAGTTGAAATTCAGAGAATTTCTTGTAAAATCTTTATTAGGTCTTGATTCTGGTGTAAAACATTCTGATTTTAAATCTACTTGCATTCCATCTTTTAAAACTCCAAGAGACTAAGATGTACTGTTTGCTATGTTCATGCCAAGTTAAATGAACTCCCAGAAACACATTGTAAAACATTGTTCCTTTGTGGAAATTGTAATGTGAATCTTTGTTTTTCACACGGCAGAGATTGCTTTACTAAATGGCACAGTACAGAAGGTGCTAGAGTGAGGGCTTGGGTAAAAGAAAATGGAAGGAATAAAGATAATTAAGTTATGTTAAGTTTTAGTAAGTCTGTATGTCATGTTTGTTTTAGCTGAAACAATTTTTTTTCAGTGTAACTTATAAAAAGAAAAAGCAAAAAAAAAATGAAAAAAGATGTAAAAAAACCATGTTGATATCAAGTCAGCAATTATGAATACAAAAAAAGAGAGAAAAATAAAACTGAGTTATAAAGAATTAGTCAAAAAGAAATAATAGAAAAAATGAGTATGAGAAAAAAAATCTGATCACAAAATTGTAAAAAAAACCAACACTAGATCACAAAATAATGAAAAAGCCCCCAAAAAGAAGAAAAAAATATAAGCTTTGGTAGTTTAAAGATAAACACTGAACTTCCAGTTCAGAGATGGTGGTTCAAATCCACCCCAAAGCTAAGAACAGTTTTTTTTTTAATGTTAGTAGTCTTTTTATCACTAGTATAGGAGCATAAGTATAACCTATTTTTGAAGGTAAGAAGTGGCAGTTTCAGATGTCACAACGCCTCAATCATTAATGTAAATTACTGGTACCAGTTATCTAAAATTAGTGATTTTAAAGACCCCTATTATATCATTAAATGAAAACTAAACAAAAAGGTCAATTTACTTCATTTATATGTCACAAGATCAATTTTATGTCTGAATATGTGATGAAATGCTGAAATTCAGACATAGTTCCATGGTTGCTATGCAGTAGAAATTGTTGCTATGCAGAAGAAATGGTTGCTATGGATCAAGACAGGTAGTATATACAATGTATTTCCTATTTTTTCATTATAAAAATATATTAAAAGAGACTGACACATTTACATAAAAATTCGATTTTTTCATTAGCAATGATTTGTAGAAAGTTTTGTTGTAGATGCAGCAAAACTGCAAACATTCTTTTATTTTTTGGATATGAACATTAACTTGTTACCAATATTCTAGTAAGTAATATTAACAATCACAATCTACCTTTGAATAAAAACTCAACATATCTCTTCAATGTATTTTTGTGTAAAGAAATTGATTTCATGTTTGAAAATATGATGAAATACTGAAAATAAAATCTCGTCCTCACGGTTGCCATGCAGTAAAAATGGTTGCTAAGAATAAATTACAGGTTATTAATATATTTTTTTGCTCTTAAAAGTGCAAAAATATAAAAAAGATAGACAGCTTTCCTGTATAATTCTATTTCTTAATATAATAATAATTATTCCATTATTATTAGAAACAATGGGGAAAAAAATAACCGTAAATTGGTGCTGTAGAGGTTACTTAGCAACCGAAAAAAATATACTTCTGCTGAAAATCCAAAATAGAAATGAGTATGGAATAAAAATTAAATATCATAGAAGATATTTAATGTTAATATTACACACTATTTCACAATGTATAGTGTGTTTATAGTGGAACCTTTTTGTGTTTGATGAAAAAACATAGGTATTTTTTGCTACTTAGTAAATGCGAATGTGGTTACCATAGCAACAGCTCTTGATTTTTCTGCTATATAGCATTTTATTGTCAAAAACAACTTTAATGCCTTCACTTTGGTATCTAACATTAAGATGAATCACCATTGATATCACCATACTAGTGTCTACAACTCAAACTAAGTTTTTGTCATGATTTTGCACCAAAAAGTCATAAATGGTAAAGAGTTAAATCGGCTGAGAGAAAAATTTCACAGAAAAACCCGGAATATATTTTTAAATACTCCTCGTCATGTAGTTGCAGTTAAAATTTGAGCTCATTTTGATTGATACTAAAGCAGCAATTGACAATTTAAGAAATTTCTATTTTTAGTAACAGCAGCCATCTTGAATGGAGGGCTGGACTGTCGGACACAATTTTGAAAGGGACCCACCCAGGGAACATCCCTGCCAGGTTTGGTTTAATTTGGTTCAGAGGTTTCAGAGGAGAAGATTTAAATGTGATCTTTTATCAAAATATGCCTAATTTGCATAATCGGTATAAATCGACTGACAGAAAAATTTCACAGAAAAACCCGGAATATATGTTAAACTACTCCTTGTCATTTAGCTGCAGTTACCATTTGACCTCATTTTGACTTATACTAAAGCAGTAATGGACAATTACAATTTCATTCCCCCTTTTTTCTATTTTTAGCTTGGCTGCCATCTTGGTTGGAAGCCGGGATCACCGGACACAATTTTGGAAGGGGGCCATCCAAGGACCATTCCACCAAAGTTTGGTCTAAATTGGCTCAGTGGTTTCTGAGGAAAAGATTAAAATGTGAAAAGTTTACGACAGACAACGAAGACGACATACGACGGACGACGAACGAAACCTGATGGCAAACGCTCACATGGCCTTTGGCCAGGTGAGCTATAAAGGTTTATGGAGCTGATGCCTTAAAAAGCTGTCCATAAACTTGCATAATATCCTAAACGGAGCGAAACGAAACGAAACGGAATAATTTCGTTTCTTGCTTTAGTAATTACTATTGGGATATCACTATTTTAAGAAACGAAACTATTCCGTTTCGTGTTTTAGTAATTTCATATAGGTGGACTGTACTTAGTTACTTTGTTCCGACCAAGACACGACCGACCTACATTTGTACACGGTGTAGTCGCGCTATTTGAGCGTTCGGCGGATGAGTTGTTTATTGTACGACACACGGCAGATTTTCTACTTGTTTTCACCTAAAATTTGCAATATACTTTCTAAAGCTGAAATTATAGATAATTGATATGGGAATCCAACAAGCCATGTAAAACTTTCAGTAGTTCTTCAAAAAGTCATCATAGTATAGCACCTCTTTTGTCGAAAATTGTGTGACGACACATTTGTGGCCCAGAGTCATGACAGTTTTCATCTGTTTGTCTTCAAACTTGTAAATACGATCCAGCGTATCATACTCTACAAAAATTTGTATTTTTTTTTCCTTTGAAGAGCAGTACTTAGTTTGAGCGAAATCCTCCAGAAACTTTACATATGAAACTACATACTGCAAGGTGCTACGACACTGTGGTAAAACATTCACCTGTAATCGTATGCCGTATCATATAACAATTGTCTCATCGCTAACATGTTTGCTCATTTGACGACAAAATTGCAAAATTTTTGTAGAGTATGATACGCTGGGTCGCCAATACTCAATATCTGCATTTATGAAACAAGACAATATTACAGAAATGCACATTTACGTGAAATATGAAATTGTTTCTTTTATGCGCAGGCAATTTTCCAGTCTCAAAGTTTATATATAAATTGGCCAAAATCGAAAAAACAAACAAACAAACAAAACAAAAAACAAAAGTAGGGATTTGCACAAAGACTGTGTCTGTGTGTCATTTTGATGATGGCTTATGCCATACATAGTAATGTAAGAAATTTGGGACTTTTTTTCATTTATGACAAAGTAGGTATTTCAAAATGAAAAAAAACGGATATGGGTAAATTAAAGTGAAGGACCTAGTAATAGACCACACAACCCAACAAAGCCTCTCCGAGGAAGATAGACGCGAATTTCTAAAACTCGGTGTTAACTTGTAAATCTGCAATTTACAACATTTGTAATCACTTTCAGACTTTTTTTTTGTTTTCGACATTAACAAGAAAATATCTTGATCTTTATATGAGAGTTTTTTTAATAAACAGTGATACAAGCTATTGAGTCGAAAGCTCCTTCCAGTAAGGCAGAATGTATCCCTCCGAAATGTTTATGGCCGAATTACGACTTTGTAAGCCATTAATACATTTCCTTGGTCCTGATTTTGATCCTTTCTCTGGTCGAAACTTTTAATCGAGTAACATGACGGGTGCCAAATGTGGAGCAGGAACTGCATATCCTTCCGGAACATCCTAGTTTTTGGGGGGTCTGAAATGGAGCTTTTGTTTTATTTAGAATTATCAGCTCCAGAAAAAGATTGTTCTTTTGTGAATATTCCTGATAGAAGTGTTTCAGACATTGCAAAATTACTGCAGACGATAAAATATAAATTGTACCTACGATAGTCAGCAACACAAAAACAAAAACAAAACAAAAACACTTGTTCCAACTTCCCCCCCCCCTTTTCAGTCCTCTTTCTGGTGTGTAGAATCAGTGTGAAACTGCTTCATAAGCTACCAGAACGAAGATCAGATTGTAAAGATGCAGATCTACATTACAGTATTCATGAACAGCAGTCCACTTTATCACGATTACAGTTTCTTTTCATTATTTTTTTCTGACTTCTCCCACGTGTTCGGGTCGCCATAAAACGGAAGCAAAATATATTGCAGCAAGCAAACAGCAATGGGAATTTTTTTTTCTAAAAAAATATTCTGATTCCCAATGTTGCTCAAAAAATATTCTGATTATGGTGGAGGAAAACAAAATAACCGGATTCAGAGTTTTTGTCATATAACCTAAAGTTAAATTCCGGAAACATATTTTGCGCCAAACGTTTGAATAACCACAGTCATCAAGTATTGATTTAACAAAATTAATCCATGAAAAAGTATTATTTTCGTGAATTTTCAAATACAATAATCTATAGATCAGAGATGATAATTTTGATTGCTTTCCGTCAATTAATTTCGGCCAGAATGACAAACATTTCAACTTAACTGTTACATATGTATATTCATAGGGTATCTACCAATTTCGCCATATATATATATTGGCGTTGAAGTTTTCAGATTAAGCAACAGTTTACAAAATTTTACATGTACTTTTTCTAATATGTCAATAATTTCGGCATCTGATAAAAGGTGGAATGGAGGCGTGGAGTGGAGTGGAGTCTTGGAGACTCCAAATTGGAGTCGAGTCTTGATTGAACATATGAATAGAGGTGTATTTCAATCTCCAGTGGGTACCATTGTGCCCAGCTGTACCTGAAGTTGTTACGGCATGTGCTAAAAGGTTGAGTGGAGTGGAGTGGAGTCATGGAGTGGAGCTATGGAGTGAAAGTTTGGAGTCGTAGAGTGGAGTGAAATTTTGGAGTCATTCCCAGACCAAGTTTTAATCACATTTTAGAATATAATAAATGACTAAAGAAATAATATGGTTGTAAATAATAGGTATTTACAGACAAAAAGACAAATGAAGCTATTTGAATTATTAATCCCGTAACTTCACATAATCATTTGTAGGTCGGCATAATTGCTTATGTTTATATTTAAATGTTTACATGAGAACATTCATTAATATATCGGAGAAGGTGAAAAAAATAAATATTTTCTTTGTCCATCATCAACGGTACACGTAGGAAAAATTGGTTCCTTCATCAAACATTGTACTCGATACAACATTATGTGATAGAGTTTGTGAGTGACTTGCGACAGTTTCCTCCACCAATAAAACTGACCACCACGATATAACTGAAATATTGTTGAAAGTGTCATTAAACTCAATAGCCCTAACACCTTAGGAACAAGACCGTATATTTTGTTTCTCTCACTAAAATAATTCTGTTCTAATCATTCTTTGGTTAATTTGCTCAAAAGACATTTATATTAGTTGACTTTCCAGTCATTTTGCAGTGCGCGTGCATGTGCCTGATAAATATAATATATTAGTATGTACGGTTTTATTTCTACAGTGTTTTTTATGCAAAATTGATGTCCATATTTTGCATTTTTTCAATGTACACAATCGTCGTCAGTTTTTACAAAAGGTCAAACAAAGTTTACAAAGCAATATTGCTTGACGTCCGAGACTTCAATATTTGAGAAACAAAGAACGGGACTCTGATTGGAAGACATATTGAGGTTTGGTTACTTCGTTTTTCCACCAATTAGCGAATAATTAAATGAATGGGTATAGTTTTCGTACTTCAAATGGGTTCCAAATTTTACCTTAAGTAGCAACATGGGACTGATCTACTTCAGGTATAGCTGGGCACAATGGTACCCACTGGAGATTGAAATACACCCCTATTCATATGTGCAATCAAGACTCCACTCCAATTTGGAGTCTCCAAGACTCCACTCCAATTTGGAGTCTGCAAGACTCCACTCCACTCCACGACTCCACTCCACCTTTTAGCACATGCCAATAATTTCGTATCCCCATATCTCTGCTCCATAGGTTAACATAGGTATAATTATTTTATTAAACAAATCCAACACACTTACAGATAAATTATGTACTCTTCCCTTGTTTAAAATGTCATACATAGCTTTAGATGCCTTCTCTGCAAGATTAATTTTATTTTTCTTGAAAGACCCTGTTCTTTGAAACATTGTACCCAAATATATGAATTCACTTACTATTTCTAATTCCATATTATTCATTTTAAAATTTAGATTTATCGGTAACCTCCCCTTTGAAAAAACCATGACTTTGGATTTGTTTGTGTTTACTTTTAAGTTCCATTTCTCACAATATTCGTAAAAATAATTCAACTCTGAGTGCAATTCTTCAACAGACTCTGCCTAAAGTACAGCATCGTCGGCATAAAAAATGGTAAATAATTTCACATCAATTTGCAAATCCTTTTCAAAGCCTTCGGAAATGCTTTTAACCCCTTGCGCATTTTTACTAGTCAAAATGGTATCCAAATCACTTGTACCACAAGCCATCACGCCACACAGTATCGAAAGCCTTTTCGAAGTCTATAAATCATAATACACATAAAAGTTTAAAAAAGGGCACAGCGTGTTTTTGTTACATTTCGCACTATTCCGAACCAACGTAATTCGCAATGTCAAAATATTGCTGAATTAACAAGCGCAAATGTGGAAGAATGGCGGCGATTCCCACAAGAGAGGCCTCGTATCCTAGTTTGTGGAATAAATAGACGAGTGCGGTAGCTTTGGCTACTAATTAAATGTGCTTCTGTCTTCATTCAAAAGCTCTCGAAAAAATTATGGCCCGTTCGTTTTCGTAAATTGTTGAAAAACAATAACCAAATAAAACATTTTTGAAGTTTTAGAATGTTCATGTTATCCCCCTTTTTCCATTTGTAATAACCAACAATTTGATTTCTTAATCAGCTTCAAATACGACTCAAATTGTAGCCCATGATCTAATCCATAATGAAATATTACCAAAAGAGCATTTCGTCTTCAACTTCTTTCATCTTAAAATAAATACTGGGTGGTTCTTAACTTTTTGTCGAAGTGTATATATAGAAAAATTAGAAAAGTCGATAATGTAGAATTTAAATTAAGAGAAGAATCACACCATCAAAAATTTAGATCAACTAAATTTGTAAACGTGACATTGAAGAGTATTTAATAAAATATATTTTGTTGTTTGTATGAAACTTGAGCATCAAGTAACAAGGAAGTCAGATTATATTACAAATCGTATATATACCTTAGGTACTCGTGACAAACACGAGACGTGACAAGGGCGTAGCTCGTTTGATGCTTAATTTGAGGAAAAGGAAATCTTTTTTATGAAGAATGATATTATTCTTAGTATTTGGGATATTGCCAGAATTTATTTTAAGAAAAGCATATATGCAACATTGAAACTGATTTAATACTTAAATTTAAATTAAAATAATTAATTTGATCATTATATTATTATATGCTTTATGAATTTATTCAGTTTATGAATAAACGTTACAGAATACCGAAGCGGCAATCAAGAATGGAACATCCAGAAAAATTGGCTTCATTGGGTACAGTAGACACAGGGCGCAGACAAACAACATTAAATACAAAACAGAATACTAAAAATAGCAACACGGCCCCCACCAATACCACAGTGAGTGAGTCTTAACTGCTCGCGAATATTTACCCCCCCCCCCCCCCCTTTATAAAAAAAACCGCTGGAGAATACAAAACAAAGCAGTTCTACGTGTAATATTTCAATCTTTAGTCCTCTAACATTTAATACAGATGAGAGGAGGGTTAGGATCCCATTAATAGATTTAACCCCGCCATACTTGTATGCCTGTCCCAGGATAGTACCTGGATTTCCAACGAAATATGGTATTTTTTGTGTTCAGTGAGTTAAGGTGAGATATGAGTATTCGTTTTGTTGATATTAATGGAATTGCTGACCATCACTCTTTAAACTATTTTTTCATAATTTAAAATTAATTGTTTTTTCAGCCTTTTGACTTTGAGCATACATGATGAAGGTTACTCCATAAACATGTCATGTGCACTAAATTTGATATTTATGTTTTTATTAAAGAAAGAAAAAATCTTACCTGTAATCACCCACCTGTAAATTTTGTAAACGCAATTTACCAATGTTATTTAAATCAAATTATTTGCCTCTGTACTATTAACATCGGTAGTGCATTGTTCAATAGTGGTTTTAGCAACACAATAATATTTTATTCAAACGTTTGTTACATATATAATGAGAGGCCAAGCTCCTCTCAACATATTGTTATAAACGTACGGTTCTAAGCTTTATGTGTCATTAATTTTATAAAAATAATCATGTGATATTTGACATTTAAGAATTTGGGGTTAAATTTCTAAAATATGTAAGTCTTCGATGGTAATAATACACTAAGACACCTTTGGCTAATTATTTTATCGATTATTATTAATTCCGGTCAGTATTATTTTAGAAATTACCTATATCATTGCCGAATACTGTATTATGAGTCATAATTAATAAGTGTCAATTGCGGTAGAATTCAACTCGTAATGTTCAGGCACCTCGATCACGATTTTACGTATTTAAATTGATTTCACATGTCCCGGGAGTAAAGAGCTTGTAAAACATAAGTTCAGTTACATATTCATTAACTTTAACGGCTCCAGCACACCGTTATCTGTGTGCTTTTTCAGGAATTCCATAGTGACAGGTGCTTGTTCATTTAAAAGGAGATCGCCATTTTGTTGAATGGTTACTTCCGGTTTACCGTACTTTGATAGTAATTTGAATAAGAATTAGATTCAAGTAAATTGTTATTATAAATTAATGGCTGGCTTTCCATTTTCATAATTATGTTGTTGAAATATTGATATATACATGTAATATACATGTAATAAGTATTTTTATTAAGTGCCGCTTAGGGACTATTTTCCGCTAAAATGACGTCACACAAAAACGCTATAGTTAGGTTCTTCGATAGGGAATATTTTCATTTTATTATTAACTTTCACTATTTTATTGAAGTAACGACAAACTTTCACTTATTTATGAAACTTGTTGCATATTCTATGCCGTGAGCCAAGAATATGATTGTTAGTAATAAGTAATAAGCGATTTTCAGTTCTGTGAGCCGCGCAATAATTTTGCCGTAGGGTATAAATACAGCGTCGATTTGACGTTTTTGGCATCTCGAATCTGACTGTCGTCAAGGACGCATCACATAGATATTAGATTTATAAGCCATAACTGAATATAATTTACAAGGTACAAGATGCATTTTGATACAGAGTTAACGGTTCTTTGAGCCAAATACATTAATAACTCTATTACGTATATTAATTAACATTTTGGAATAAGATAATTTGAGTTAAAGTCGATACCAGGGAGCTGATACTCTTATAAATATTTATCATTTTAGCAGCAAGAGATCGCCATTTTTATCTGGTTAACTAGGAACCAGTACAATGTTTACTACAAATTTCCAGCCTTTGTTGAGAGTTTCGTTATTGAATATGAATTTAAGATACGATATACCCCGCCACCTTAACAACCTTATACAGTCCGTTACAGAACTTTATTATATAGCAGCCATTATATTCTTGACATATAAGCGAGAACAATGTTAAATTACATTCTATCTAGTAGGGGTTCGGAAGGCCAGCATCCATCGGGGTTATTTTCTATGTATTATTATTAAGTATAGTTATTGTTATATAAATGGAATGCAGAATCTGGACATAATAAATATATTTCCATGTATACGCTTGATTGTATATTGCTGGAGCTGGACAACTACACAACAAAACAAGACCACAGAGGAACACCTAACACCTAATAAACTTATAACAGGATACAAATACACTTAGGCTACGTTACCCCGTCGATAACAAACTAGTGGCAGCGGTGGGATGTCATAGTCCAAAATGACGTCCAGGATACGGACCAGATGTATTTTAAAAATTATATTTTAAACCATGGATTCGGGAGATACTGCATGGTATAATAATAAATCATAATTTCAAAGCAACACTATCTACAAAGGAACTTAATGGGTGGAAATATTTTAATTTATCATCATACTATTAAGGTTACGAGAAATGTCAGAATCACTAGACAATGAGGTCAGATTTAGAACAGAGGAGCGTGAAGGGGGCACATGACACGAGAATGATAATAACTATGTAGACGCTAATGACACGATAGAAGAACCAAGGCAAGACATACATACACATGGAGAAGGGGATACGAGAGATAGAATGAGAGGAGTAAATGGTCAAGGAATGTTTAGAGGAGCACCAAATGGGGGATTTCATGATGATCACAGATACAAAATGTCCATTAAACCAGAACATTATGACGGAGGAGAGGACTGGGAGGAATATATTTCTCATTTTGAGATATGTGCAGAATTAGGGAAATGGCACGAAACTGACAAAGTTCTAGCATTAGCAGCAGCATTGAGGGGCCCTGCAAGGACGTTTTACATTAGCTTAGGACAAGAAGAGAAACGCAACTATGCAGCTTTAATAGAAAGATTAGGATTAAGATTTGGGAGTACTAGACAACAAAACAGATGGCTTTCTAGGCTTGAAATGAGAAAAAGGAAACCAGGAGAATCCGTTGCAGCACTTGCTGATGATTTGAGACAAATGTCACAGAGGGCTTACGTAGACCTGGACGCTAGAGCACAAGAAGTGCTAGCACTTAATCAACTATATAAAAGCGTAACACCAGAAGTTAAATACCAATGCACCAATCAAGGATGCGAGATAGTAGGCGAAGCAGTAGATGTAATAGAACGTTATGAGGCTATCATTGGGGACTGCTCAGAAAGAAAGAAACAGAATGTAAGGATGACAACAGGGTACAGTAGAACTGAAGATAATCACCAAGACCATTGTAACGGAGAAATACAGGGCACATTACATGGATTAACAAGGAGGATATCACAATTAGAAACCAGTAGGAAACCACTTATCCACAACAATATACAAAACACCAGAAGCTGGCAAGGGAGGAGCAGAGATAATGGTAGTATGAGAACAACTTTAACATGTTTTATATGCGATAGCCCAGATCACATATGCAGGAATTATCCATTTTTTCTTAAATATAAACAAGAAACTGGAAAACAAGAAAATCAAAATAGACCAAACACACCTAACAGGGACAACACTTCAATGACATCTACCAGGACCCAGGGAAACTTCCGATCCCCATTGACTCACTAGACCTGCAGTCAATGGGCGTTTTAAGGTCACCAAGTTTTAGGATAGGACAAATAGGAAACACATGTGGGAAATGGGATAATGGATTTTATACAGAAGGATATATACACAATTTACCATTACAAATGTTGATAGACAATGGCTCTACATGCTCCATACTAAACCATAGGATATATTTAAAACTTTTGGACACTACAAAGGACAAACCCATACTTCAACCTAGTTCCTGCAAGCTTTTTCATGTTAATGGAAATCCCTTACAGTTACATGGATGCTTCAGACAAACACTGACTCTTGGAGAGGGGAGTTATGAATTAGATTTTCTAGTATGCAACATCTACCAGGATGCTATACTTGGACAAGATTTCCTTTTGGAACACATAGACAAAATTGATTTTTTAGGAAGCAAATTTTATCAACTAAGCATTCTGACATTCAATGCTGGATAGGCGGTGTAGCCGAGATGGTATGTAGAGTACTTTCAAAACAGACAGTCATAATACCTGGCAAATCCAGAGCGTCCATCTCAGTAAATCTAGAAAATGGGGAACACTTAGCAAAATTAGGATTGGTGGATCATGTTACAAAGCTGAAAGACCAAGGAATCATTATGACAAGAGGAGTACTTGAACTACACAAACCAGACATTCAAGTACAAATGACAAATTTTATGGATGAGCCAGTAACCATATATACAAATGAGCACATTGGAACTTGCGAATCATACTATGAACAAGAGGCGCCACATATTGGTACATGTCAAAATATACAGTTGGGAAGTGGGGACCTTTTATCCAAAACTTTACCTAGTCATTTGCAGGATTTATTTGAGAGGAGCATTGTTCACCTATCATCAAATGATCAAGAAAAACTACAAGAACTCCTTACTAAGTATCAAGATGTATTTGCAAGGTCAAATGATGATTTAGGCCAAACGGACAGAGTTCAACATAGGATAAATACCGGTACAGCTAAGCCAATACGACAAGCACCAAGGAGATTACCACTTGGTAAACGAGAGATTGAGAAGGCAAACATAGACAAAGTGTTGGATAGAAAAGTAATAGTACCATCAAAGAGTCCATGATCATCTCCAGTTGTACTCGTCAAGTCATGATTAAGGATGCATATCCATTACTACGAGTAGACGATTGTTTAGACTCTCTTGCTGGAGGAAAATGGTTTGGATGCTTAGACTTGAATCAAGGATTTTTCCAAGTAGGACTTCACCCGGATGATAGGGAGAAGACAGCATTTTCAACAAGTCAAGGTTTATTTCAATTCCGAGTAACCCGTTTTGGATTAGCTAACAGTCCTTCTACATTCGAGAGACTAATTGAGGATGTTTTAAGAGGACTTCAGTGGGAGGAATGCCTGCTTTATATGGACGACATCATAGTACCAGGTTCTTCAGTTGAAGAAAGCTTATTAAGACTGGAACACATATTTATTCGACTGAGGGGGGCAACTTTAAAGCTGAAACCTTCAAAATGTATTTTATTTCAGAAAAGTGTAAAATATTTAGGACACGTAGTATCAGAAGAGGGAATACACACAGATCCAGATAAGATAGAAGCTGTACAAAACTGGCCTACTCCTAGGAGCATAAAGGAAATTAAAAGTGTTCTTGGCTTATGTTCCTACTACAGGAAGTTTGTGAAAGGATTTGCAGATATTGCTAGGCCACTGCACAAAGCATGTAAAAAAGGAATCAAATTTACATGGACAGAAACATGTCAGGACGCCTTTGAGAAACTGAAAAAGTCAATGATAACACCTCCAATACTTATTTATCCAGTACCTGGAAAACGCTTTATCTTGGACACAGATGCAAGTGATAAAGCGGTAGGAGCCGTTCTTTCTCAGCAAATTGACGACAATGAACATGTCATAGCATACATGAGCAAGGCTCTTAATAAGCACGAAACATCATATTGTACTACTAGGAAGGAACTATTTGCTGTTATAACAGCACTTAAAAATGTTCACTCGTACATTTATGGACAGAATGTATTACTTCGCACAGACAATGCAACTGTCAGTTGGGTGAGAAACCTCAAAAACCCTACAGGACAAGTGGCAAGATGGTTACAAGAACTAGGTACATATGACTTACAAATTGAGCACAGAGCAGGGAGGAAACACTCAAATGCAGATGCCCTCTCTAGAAACCCATGCGCTTCATGTAAGCGACAACAAGGACTTCAGGAATTAACAGAGGAGGTCGAAAAAAAGAACACCGCCATATGCGAACAAATGAAAGAAAAAGACCAAGTCATATTAACAAACATAGCCAATCACCAACAGGAGGATGAAATATCACAGGAAAAACAGCAGCTTCCTGTTGAATGCCAACACAAAGAGGAATCAAAGGAGAATCCAGAAGCACAGTTAACAGAATCTGTAAGAGCTATCACTAGGAGAAAACAGGAAACACAGTCTGAAGAAATAAAAAATAAAAGCTTCATACTTTTGGGATGGGAACCACAGGACTTAAGGATACAGCAATTATCGGATCCTGACATAGGAATCTTACTAGTAGAGTTAGAATTAACAAACAAGAGACCCAAATGGGAAAGTGTCTCAAGTGGAACTTCAGCACTCAAAACCTTATGAAGTCAATGGGAGACTTGAAATAATCGGAGGAATTTTATTCAGGAAATTTGAAAGCAATGATGGACAGAGTACAATAAAACAAATGATTGTCCCACAAAGCAAGAAACAGGACATACTGCATTATTTCCATGACATTCCATCAGCAGGACACCTAGGAGTTGACAAAACTCTGGAAAAGCTTAAAACAGGATTTTACTGGCCCAATATGAAAGATTATGTACAAAAATACTGCCGCTCATGTGATCGATGCTTTGCACAAAAACCATAGAAAGAAACAAACAGGGCACCACTAGGAACATATATCTCAGGAGAACCTATGGAAAGGGTAGCTGTCGATATTTTTGGACCACTTCCACTTACAAAACAAGGGAATAAATATATCTTAGTCATCGCAGACCTTTTCACCAAATGGACAGAAGCCATAGCAATTCCAAATCAGGAAAGTACCACAATATGCAAGGCCTTTGTAGACAATTTCATCACCAAATATGGAACGCCATTACAGATACATTCGGATCAGGGGAGGAATTTTCAGTCTGACACGTTCAAAGGGATATGTACAGTTTTAGGTATTGATAAAACAAGAGCTACAAGCTTTAGACCACAATCAAATGGTGGCGTAGAGAGATTTAATAGGACGCTAGCATCAATGCTCACAATGTATTGTGAGAAAAATCAAGAAACATGGGAAAACTATCTGCAGCAAGTGATGATGGCGTATCGATCATCGGTACATGCTTCAACCACCAGGACACCAAACTCCATGCTATTTGGAAGAGAAATAACTCTACCACTACAAGCTCTAATACCACAACCAAAGGAAACCACTATGGATCAAGGAACATCAGATGATTATATGGATCACCTGAAAAGTAAATTGGAACAAAATCATGCAATTGCAAGGAAGTCACTAAAACGGGTCTCACAGTATCAGAAAAGGAGATATGATTTAAAAGCTAAAAAAACAAAGTTTTAAGAAGGGACAGTCTGTTTGGATATATGAATCAACAAGAAAAATTGGCGTTTGCTCAAAATTTCCATCTAAATGGAAAGGACCATTTATTGTAGAGAAGAAAATTGATGATGTAACTTACCGAGTTAAAAGGAACACGAGACAGCCTTCTTCGGTATACCATGTTGACCGTTTAGCACTCTACTATGGAAGGAACATTCCGTCATGGGCATCACGATTTCGGAGGAACATCGTTGAGGAGGCAGACAACAAACAGTAAATTTATCTTCAGAGGAAGATACCTCCATGAGGGAGATCCAGAGGATTCAGACCTATTCAACTTTTTATTTTAAAGACAGATCTGTCGAGAGGCGGTTTGGGAGTGGTCTGGCCAACCATTAGCTAAATCATTGGACATGCGGTCCTTTTTCGATTACAGGATGAGCCTGGTCGATTGGTGGGAATGAATAGGTGCTGATGTGGATTTATTTTATTTTGAGTTTATTGGTTGCTGTTGTTTGCATGCTTTTGAGTTTTCGACGAATGCTGGCCTTCCATTTAGGGAAACAATTTGGGATCCGGGGGGTGGATTTCATAAAAGAAACAACTATGGATAAAACTAACAAGGTTCTCCTTGTTTTGCAGGATGTCATCTGAAACTATATTGAATTGCTGGATATGCCCAGAAACCATCAGCAAGACCAAAGCGCTTACAAACCACGCAATTGGAAATCATTCTGTCTGCAAGATGGTATGTCCATGGTGTATCCATGAAGAGAGGACATTTGCAAGGATGTCAGAGCTGACAAAACACACCAAGAGGAAACATCATGACCTGGTATTAGATCTCTTGGAAGGTGAATTTTTAACAGAACAAAATGGATTCTGACTCGCTAAGAGACCATCCGATTATGTGAAAACAGGAGGCGAATGAACAACGAGGAAAGGAGGTGAAAGAACGAGAACAGGAGGCGAAAGAACAAGACCAAACAGTGAAATAACAGCAGGAAACAGATATATAGCGCAGAGAAGCTAATGAAGAGAGGCGGGATGCCCTTATTTCCACTAGGGACCTTGAAATGGCCCCAGATCACACCATTTTGCATCTCTTCAAATCAAAATCCCAGACCCCCTCCCCTCTCAAGAATTAAGGCGTGCACATTATTAAGCCTCAGCTACGCCCCTGTTGATTGACGGTGAACCAACGTAATCCGCAATGTCAAAATATTGCTGAATTAACAAGCGCAAATGTGGAAGAAAGGCGACGATTCCCACAAGAGAGGCCTCGTATCCTAGTTCGTGGAATAAATAGACGAGTGCGGTAGCTCTGGCTACTAATTAAATGTGCTTCCGACTTCATTCAAAAGTTCTCGAAAAAATTATGGCTCGTTCGTTTTCGTAAATGGTTGAAAAACAATAACCAAATAAAACATTTTTGAAGTTTTAGAATGTTCATGTTATCCCCCTTTTTCCATTTGTAATAACCAACAATTTGATTTCTTAATCAGCTTCAAATACGACTCAACTGGTAGCCCATGATCTAATCCATAATGAAATATTACCAAAAGAGCATTTCGTGTTCAACTTCTTCCATCTTAAAATAAATACTGGGTGGTTCTTAGCGTTTTGTCGAAGTGTATATATAGAAAAATTAGAAAAGTCGATAATGTAGAATTTAAATTAAGAGAAGAATCACACCATCAAATATTTAGATCAACTAAATATGTAAACGTGACATTGAAGAGTATTTAATAACATATTTTTTGTTGTTTGTATGAAACTTGAGCATCAAGTAACAAGGAAGTCAGATTATATTACAAATCGTATATATACCTTAGGTACTCGTGACAAACACGAGACGTGACAAGGGCGTAGCTCGTTTGATGCTTAACTTGAGGAAAAGGAAAACTTTTGAGGTGACACTATCTTTTATAAGAAGAATTATATTATTCTTAGTATTTGGGATATTGCCAGAATTTATTTTAAGAAAAGCATATATGCAACATTGAAACTGATTTAATACTTAAATTTAGATTAAAATAATTAATTTGATCATTATATTATTATATACTTTATGAATTTATTCAGTTTATGAATAAACGTTACAGAATACCGAAGCGGCAATCAAGAATGGAACATCCAGAAAAATTGGCTTCATTGGGTACAGTAGACACAGGGCGCAGACAAACAACATTAAACACAAAACAGAACACTAAAAATAGCAACACGGCCCCCACCAATACCACAGTGAGTGAGTCTTAACTGCTCGCGAATATTTACCCCCCCCCCCCCCTTTATGAAAAAACCGCTGGAGATTACAAAACAAAGCAGTTCTACGTGTAATATTTCAATCTTTAGCCCTCTAACATTTAATACAGATGAGAGGAGGGTTA
Source organism: Bathymodiolus brooksi (assembly GCA_963680875.1). Taxonomy (NCBI): domain Eukaryota; kingdom Metazoa; phylum Mollusca; class Bivalvia; order Mytilida; family Modiolidae; genus Bathymodiolus; species Bathymodiolus brooksi. The sequence goes on from OY804590.1 coordinate 82,860,427, forward strand.
GGATCCCATTAATAGATTTAACCCCGCCATATTTGTATGCCTGTCCCAAGATAGTACCTGGATTTCCAACGAAATATGGTATTTTTGTGTTCAGTGAGTTAAGGTGAGATATGAGTATTCGTTTTGTTGATATTAATGGAATTGCTGACCATCACTCATTAAAGTATTCTTTCATAGTTTAAAATTAATTGTTTTTCAGCCTTTTGACTTTGAGCATACATGATGAAGGTTACTCCATAAACATGTCATGTGCACTAAATTTGATATTTATGTTTTTATTAAAGAAAGAAAAAATCTTACCTGTAATCACCCACCTGTAAATTTTGTAAACGCAATTTACCAATGTTATTTAAATCAAATTATTTGCCTCTGTACTATTAACATCGGTAGTGCATTGTTCAATAGTGTTTTTAGCAACACAATAATATTTTATTCAAACGTTTGTTACATATATAATGAGAGGCCAAGCTCCTCTCAACATGTATATATATATATATATATATTATATTCCACAACAATGACATTTTATCTTTAATTCGTGTGTTATATTTATGTTTAAATAAATTATAAACGTTAATATTTTAATTTTTTTGTTCGGATACATAATAAGATTTATACATAGAGATTCAAATAACTGTCAAGAAATAATTAAAATCAAAACAGTCTATATAGCCTAGGACAATGTGTTTTAATATTATAAGTCTGTCAATGTTAATCTTTTACAGTAGCTGATTAATTTGAGTCCATTTTAAAAACAATATTCACAAGAAATTAAATGGCTTTAGTAAATGGCATTTTAGACATGTATGGCTAGACCCAATATGATAACCACTCTTTAGGTTTAATAAAATAAAATTATAGCAGACAATTTACAAGTACTAGAGTGAGTGATTATTGTTTAACGCCAAATGAGCAATTGTTCAACTATATCATGGCGAGAACAGTTACATTTTAATGAGATGATGATGATGTCTGCTTTGTACTAGTCCGACACGCTTAGTCTAGTATTTTTATAGTGCGAGCTCTTTGAAACAACAGTCCACCGGTAGATAAGTCGCTCCCTTCGGACACATTATTCTCATTCCTAGCGAACCAGTCTGTTCTTTAACAAACTCAGCAAATGTCAAATTTATAGTTGTTGATTTGACTCCACCAGCACCCAAATTCAGCATCTTACTCTCTCGAGCAATGAACATCAAGAATTACACCACCGAGGAGGTTTTCAGAAGATGTGATGTTTTTGCCATCAATTGACGTAATGCTAACATTACTTACTATTAACGTTATTTGTGTTTTCTTTGCGTATTGTGGTGTCCAATGCTTATTGTGTTGAGTATTTATTTTTCATGTCTTCTTCGTCTTGTGTAGCCTATGTTGGCGGATTCTCTGGATTGTCCATTTTTGATTGGCCAGGGAATATAGATCCTAAGCCGGGAATGTCACATTATATACCATGTCTGATAGCTGAATAACATATACTATTCTTTCATGGTACCTACAATTTTGTATCGGACGATTAATTAAAGAACGACGAAACAGGGTTTTATTAGTTCACCTGTACCTTTGCGAAACTCAAGTTTGGTGGGGTTTTCAAATCGGTATCTGCACGTGCAGTACAGGTAAAACTTTAAATTTTCTAAACTTTATTTCAACATGACAGGTCGAAAGCTGTCAGATGTAGAAGGATGGCAAGCGGCTGGAATGGTAATTGGTGGTATGCCACACAGACAGACGCTGAACGATTCAATGTAAGCCACTCGATGATTGTTCGATTGAAGCAGCGCGTGAACCAAACCGGGAATGTTAAAGAACGCCAAAGGACATGACAGACTCTGAAAACGACTCCAAGAGAAGATTTTGTCATTAGAGGATTTCAGGAGAGAAGTAGCCAGATGACGAACCCACTGGGTCATTACTAAACGTAATGATTTGCAAACAACACTTTGTACCACAATTGATTCTGTAAATCCAGTTCTCTATCCTTCTATAGATACAATATTGATAAAACTATGTGTTTTGTTAACTATGCCAGTAGCAAGCGCTACTGCTGAAATGCCATTTAGTGTACTGAGACGTTTGAAAACTTATGCTAGGTCGACAATGAAGAATGACAGGCTATCTTCCCTTGGATTGATGCATATATTAACCGAGATTTTGAAGTGGACTTGTACAAGGGAATGGAGGTGTTCGTATCTGCTAAGACACGAAGAACAGATTTTGGACAATTTAAAGAAATTCTTGTCTAGCAAAGTCATTAAAATCCCAGACCCCCTCCCCCTCTCAAGAATAATGGCGTGCACACTATTAAGCCTCAGCTACGCCCCTGGAAATTAATCCTTTCCATGATGGCTCCGTCGCGGAAAACACGACGGAACAGGTAAACTGATATTTTTCATCCGCGGCGGTATCATCGTGGAAAGGATTAGCTTTTATTATACATGTGTATTTTCCACGATATTGCGTGGAAATCATCGTGGAAAAGATTAATATATGTGTGGTGACCACGATATAGAACGGAAATCATCGTGGAAGAGATTAATATATTTGTGGTGAACACGATACAACGTGGGAAAAGATTAATACATTAATCTTTTCCAGGATGATTTCCACGCTATATCGCGGAAATTAATCTTTTACGCGATGTTTTCGACGATATACAGTGGAACATATTTTAAAAGTGTTTAATATGTCTAACATTAACATTTATTTGGAATGCATAAGCTTCCTAAAATTATGTACACAAGAGTATTTACAGTGTACATTTTGAAGCGTAGAAATTAATTATGGGACAAAGTTTAAAACAGATAATTATTTGTACAGAAGCTATGATTGTGTTCATCATAAATGGTATTGTCATTAATTTACAGAAGTGTATGCAAATTGGGCATTTCAAATATAGAGTTATTTTTCTTATTTTGTAAGTTTATATAATAAGGGAAACGTTTTGCGTTTTCTTGTCAATTTGGAATAATAGAAAAAAAACATAGGTCACCGGGTGTAAGTCCATATGAATTGAAAAAGAAACCTTTTACGTTAACACTATGCCAGTACACTTAGAGACAATAACAATGTATATGAAGAACCACTTGTAATGGTTTATCCACATTGTTGTATGAAAGGAAGACAAGAAGTCCAGTGGGGTGAATAAAAATGTTTCAGAAACATCCCGGTTTACATAATTTCTGTCAAAGTTTTATTCTTGTGTGAAAATGTGAATAACTTTCATCAGGTATGCTCGATGTCAAAAAAGATTGGAACGCTCAATAAGTGTTCATGAGTTGGAAAACCAAAGGGCCAAGACCGGTATGTCTAAACACCGCTAAGATTGTCTTTGTGCACTAAGACTCTAAAAACTGCCGCTAAGGACATGAAGGTACATTGTATTGTTAAGTTGTGCATAATGATCCCTTTAGATGAAAAATATATTATTGAAAACAATTATGAATTATGATGGATAAGGGTATGTTAAATGTAAATATATGCCGACTTTAAATAAAATTTACTTCACTTTATTTTATTAGCAATTTAATAGGCACGTGTCGGCTATCACCACTGTTGATTAACAATTTTACCTGTTTGATTGGCAAGCAACTCCGAACAAATAAACAATCAGGACTGAGTTGCACACAGCACAATTAAAGTTAATTTACTATTAAAAGTAATATTAAAGTTAATAGTTATAGTTATAGTTATTTCTGTTGCACAAACCTCAATTAACGTTAATAGACTTTTAACTTTCGAAGATATCTAATTGTACAAACGAGCGCTATTAAATTCTTAATTGTAAATTAAAACTGGATGCCATGCAAGTACTTCTATTCTATTCTATTATACTATATAGTGACCACCTTCAACTAACGGAAGATTATTTTACAGTGGAATGAATTTGAATTTGAATGTTGGTGCTTAACGCCACTTTCAGCAATATTTCAGCTATATCATGGCGACCAGTTTTAGTTGTGGAGGAAGCCGGAGTACCCGGAGAGAACCACCGACCATGGGCAAGCAACTGGTAAACTTCATCACTTGCGGCTACGAGTCGAGTGCACCCTTATTGGTAATTTACAAAGCAGGGCGCGAACCCACGCCGTATTGGTGATAGGCTTGTATGAGCTATTAGATCCAACGATCTAACTCATTGAGCCACCCGGGCCCCTGTCACAGTTGAGGTTTACTTAGAACAAGACATAGATTAAAAACCAAAAATGTTAATAATATGTACAGTTAATGGCAAGAAGATCAAACAAGTAAAAATAACGTATACAAGTAGATTATTGAGAATTAATGCTGTTGTTTAGAGATGGAGGATTTGAAGGAGTCCAGTGATGTACTGTTGATTTTGTTTTCCGGTAATTTGTTCCAGTCTGTTATTGTTCTTGGGAAAAAAGATTCCTTTCTGTATTCAGTTTTACAAGATGGTATTTGGAAGCATTTAGTGTGGGAATGTCGTGTCTGTCTTTTTTGTGGAATGAGTCTATCTGTTTTTTGGATTTCAACTTTATCGTTTACTATTTTGTAGAACATATTCAAACGTGAATCTTTTCTACGGTCTTGGAGGCTGCGCCATTCTAGATGTTGTAGCATATTACCAACGCTAGAGGTGTTACGGTATTTGTTGGACTCTTTCAATGGCATCTATATGTCTTGTTGTAAGTAGCGGTCCCATACAGAGCAAGCATACTCTAGTGGTGGTTTGACTAGCGATTTGTATGCTTGCTCTTTCATGGATACTGAGCTTATGTTCAAGTTCTTCTTTAGAAAGTCGAGGGTATGTTGGCTTTCTTAGTTATGTTGTTTATGGGGAACGACCATTTAACTTGAAGGAAGGGGGGGGATATGCTTTTTTTCTAAACAAATATTCTGATTCCCAATGTTGCTGAAAAGAATATTCTGATTTTGGAGGGAAAAAAATAATCTGATTCGGAGTTTTTGTCATTTAACCTAATGTTGATTTCTGGAGAGAAAAAAAATATTCTAACTCTCGTGTTGTCCGAAAAAAAGATTTTGAACGAAACAAAAAAACATAACCCCCCCCCCCCCCCCCCCCCCCCCTCTGCAAGTTAAATGGTCGGTCCCTTAGTTATGTTGTTTATGGGTGATCCCCACTTGAGGTCTGAACTGATTGTTACACCCAGGTATTTTGCTTTTGTGACATGATCTAATGTATGTCCATGCAATGTATAATCAAATTGTATAGGTTTTTTGTTTCGTGTTACTGAGATCACATTGCATTTATCTGGGTGGAATGCCATTTTCCAATTTGTTTCCCAGTTTGACAGTTTGTCTAGGTCTTGTTGTAGTGTAAGTACGTCTCTGTTTGATTTTATTGCCAGAACCCTGAGGAACGCCTCACGATCAACTGCAACATAATCTGATTTATCACCTTCAAGAACTACTTCTTGTTTTCGGTTAGAAAGAAATATTAAATCCAGCTGTTTAATTCGCCCTGTATGCCATAATAGTGTAGTTTATGTAAAAAAAGAGAGTGTGAGACCTTGTCAAATCTTTTGAAAAATCTATGACCAAAATATCTCAATCATAACTACTCGGCCATTCTCGTTACCCTGCAAATAACCTCGTACGTACATAGTAGAAATTCTTCTTAAATTGTTTGCCGGAAGCTAAGTTAAGTTAAGCCGCACAAAAATATAGTCCATGAAAATCTAATATGGAAGACATAGTAAGTAAAATCTAATCATGCAAAACTATTTAAAACTTTAACTTTTATCCATGAAAATAATTGAAATATAGAAAATTGTTTAAAATATAACTTTATCAAACTTTCATGTAACTGACATGTGAAAAGTAGTGCGATTTATACGCCTAATGCATACGAGGTTATTTGTAGGGTAGCGAGAATGGCCGAGTAGTTACGATTGCAAAATATATGTTTGTTTTCCATTTTCCATGTTAAGAGTGACATCATCGATAAATTCCAGGAAATGAGTTTCGCAAGATCGACCAGTGCGGAAACCCTGTTGCAACGGATATAGAATGTTATGGGTGTCTGGATGTGACATTATGTGTTTAACAATAAGGTGTTCTAAGAGTTTGCAGCAAAGACATGTTAATGAAATTGGACGATAGTTTTCAGGGTTATATTTTTTACCTTTCTTGTATACAGGAGAGACATGGGCAGTTCTCCAGTCTGATGGAACAATACCAGTTGTGACTGACTTGTTAAATAATATGATAAGAATTGGTGCTATTTCCACAGAGAGTTCTTCTAAGAGAGTAGTATATGGGGACAGCTCAAGCCATATTTGTGGGGGTGGAGCGAGGTATAGCACCCGGAAGTCACGTGACAACAAATCACGTGACCGGAAGTGGCGTGTCACGTGACCAGTCACATGACCTGAAGAGCTACGCAATATCTGGCCTAGTGGGCCCCCGGAAGTGACGTATGTCACGTGACCGACCCTAACCGGAAGTCACGTGCCCAGAAGCGGCCCTGTCCGGAAGGGGTCAGGAAGTATGTTCTACGCATGCCCGGGTTTTCCCCGCGCTTTTTTCTTACTTTTATAGTAGTACAAGTACCATGGCTACCGAAGGTCGCCTGAAGGGATGGAAGGGTGTGCGCAAAATCTGCTCTAGTGTGGCCTTTTTCCCGGAAGTGAGGGTTTCCCGCGTTTTTTTTCTTAGTACAGAAGGTTGGGTTGATCTTTACGACGTCTGCGTCCTATATTTAACATGGCTACCGGAACTAGCCCTGGTTATCTACCCATTTCCCGCCATTTTATTTTCATATAATATATATATATATATATGTTGTGTAGTACTCCAAGTATTTCTACTAAATAACTAATATTTTTTCGTAAAATTTCTATCTATAGCGACGTTTTTTTATTCCTTTTTCTAATTTTCGTGTTTATTCAACATCTTAATCACTATTTTGATGAGAGGGAGGAGGAGGAGGAGGAGGAGAGAGGGAGTAGGGCGGAGGAGGAGGAGGTTTCTTTGGGTCTAATTATGACTAACACAGAGAAATCAAGTTTCATATTTCATTGTTCACATTAAGTTCAAGCTCTGTTTCTCAGTTTCTTTTATTTAATCTTCTCCAGTCACTTTATTGTTCATTGTCCTCAGTTCTGGTTCTTTGTCTTCAGTTCTTTCCATTCGTAAAGACTCAGGGTCACTCCTCGCCTCATAGGATGCAATGCCCATTCTCCATTAGGCATAAGGTTCTCTTTGATGTGAATTGTCAGTTGAGGGGTTTGTTGATGACGTAGACGTCTTCACCCATGTCATATCTCCAGTCCACGGTGTGTGACATGCATATATTAATGAATTACTTATATAACCCTTACATGTCCAAAGAGCATATTTTTAGGCTTTTCAAACCACCCCTCGAGTGCCAACAGTCTATTTATAGGCTTGGCATAAAGAGTCATTCGTCGATGACGTCACAGTAAACACGACGTCACAAGTTCAATCATAGTGCCGTTCTGTAATATATATCAAACTCATTGTGAGAATACCATTTTTTGTTTTTACATTGGTATTATTGGATTAAATATTTCCTAATATGTCACTTAATTTTAACTAATATCAACTGCATAACATTATTTTCAAAATTGTGGTGGTTAATTAATTATTTTAGTTCATTAAATATCATTTAAATATTCCTATAACAAAACAAAGAAATCAACCATCGTATTTTAACGTGGACATCTTTAGCACGACTCTTATTTGCTCCACAACAAAGGCTTGTCCGCCTCTCTTCATAAATTCCTTGAAGTCATTTAACGGCTATTTCAAGGGCCATACAAATATTTCAACTAGAAGTTTTAAATGAGTGCATAATATTAAATATCGGGCATTGAACATTTTGTTAATGTGGCTTAGGTCAGATGGTTTCCTTCACTGATGAACTCTTTACAATAATTATACAAGATAATGGGTTTCATTGATTTGCACGTTTTCCTTTAGATTTAAAGAAAGTAGCCTGTCTTACAAGATGTGGTATCACCACACTGTGTTGATAAAAGAAGAGCGCGACTTTGCACTGTGACAAAGACAAGCTGACACCGACTTTGGTAGGAACTTTGTCGTTTTCCCAAAATCTCAGTAACTGTAAATTTATCTGTTTATGTTCCTTCATATTCTGTATCATTTTAATGTAAAACAACCATATTTACCATTTTAAATGAAGCATTTCTTCAGTGTCAGGCAGCAGTGTTGACTGGATGTTGTTTGTTATTGTTTAATACATTTTCTATTGTCATTACATTCCAATTGTTATTTTGCTGTAAATCTGTAATGATGTTTTTATTTTATTCAAATTTATATTAGAATTCATTTTTTCTTAAAGAAAATAAAAGGTTTTGTGATCTAGTATTATTATCAATACATTTACCAAAGTTTTTTTCCCTGTAAATTCAAAATTCATGAATATTTTTTCAATTTATTTATTTATTTTTATATTCAATGTAGATTCAGTTCAATTCGTTGTTAAATTTCATTGTCAATCTTTTTTTTTTTTTTTTTAATTTTCTTTTCTATTTTTAAATGTTCTTGTTTATTTTTAAATTAAACTGGAGAATAATTTGTTCACTATGTAAACATTTTTTTTTCTTGTTTCCTTACTCGTTCACTTACACAACTCACTCAATGATATTCCCAACATAATTAAATTTTAAAATTCTCCTGTGATTTAAATTTTTTTCAAAGAATACCCATTGCTCTAAAATATATTGTGTTCTCCAGCTATTTGAAAATGGTATTGGGCAAGGTTTTCCAGTTCTCAGAAACAAGCATTAACAGTTATGATATCTCCTTTATGTACAAACTGCCATGATATAATTGTCATATTGTTGAATGTGGCATTAAACACCATACATCTAACCCTTTATTTACAAAGACATATACCTACCTACCTATATATCTACATTTTTATCAGAATTATAGATTTTATTCAATTTTTGCTAGTTATTTTCCTGTCTTGATGAGTTTCAAATTTCCACAATTAAATTTATTTTACATAACAGCCTGACACAGTGTTCTATTTTTAGAGCAGTAAGAAAACATACTTCCTGAACAGGGTTTTAGTATATATTTACCTACCAAAGGCAAGCAAATATCTGTATATAAGTTTAAATATATTTATTTTCCTCCCAAAAGCAGGTACCTATCTGTATATAAGTGTAACAATCGATTTCCAAATATCCATTTCTTGATACGTATTATATAGTATTTCTGTTTCTGCACAGGTATGTGTCCAGATACAGAGTGATGACCCCTTTATCCTCCACATAAAGAGCTATTTCCCCGACTAGTGTTATTACTCCACACACAGGGTTATGTCCCCTCCTGCAGTGTTATCCCCACTTAAATAGTTATGTCCCCTACTGCAGTGTTAAACCTCCACACACAGGGTTATGTCCCCTACTGCAGTGTTATCCCCACATAACTAGTTGTGTCCCCTACTGCAGTGCTAAACCTCCACATAAAGAGTTATTCCCTCTACTTTAATATTATCCTTGCACATACAGAGTTGTAGCTTATTCCCCACATAAAGAGTTATGTCCCCTATTACAGGTATTCCCTTCAGATACAGAGTGATTCCTCCTTACTGTAGGGCATAATGTAAACTTAAACTAGAGGCTCAGTGGGCTGAGCCTGTGTCGCTCACCTTTCATTCTGCTTTGGGGAAATTTAATGCAGAACCTCCCATAGGTGCTTCCCACCTAATATCGGTTCATTTTAGCAAAGCAGTTTCAGATCAGAAGATTTTTAGAAATTTACCAATTTAAAACAGAAATTACCTGTGGCAGCCATGTTTGTTAATGGATCAAAACGAAATGAGTAATCTCTATAGAGGATCTTCTATAGATGCTTCTTACCAAGTTTCATATCATTTGGCCAAGCGGATTCAGAGGAAAAGTTGCTTTAGGAATTGACCAATAAGAAACAAGACTTGCATGTGGCAGCCATATTTGTTAATTGATAGGGACGAAATGAGTAATCTTTATAGAGGACCTCCATATATGCATCCTATCAAGTTTCGGTTCATTTGGCCAAGCGGTTTCAGAGAAGATTCTCAAAAATAGGCCAATCAGAAACAAGAATTGCCTGTGGCCACCATGTATATTAAAGGATCGGAACGAAATATGCAATCGCAACAGAGGACTTACCATAGATGCTTCCTACCAAGTTTCAGTACATTTGGCCAAACGGTTTCAGAGGGGAAGAATCTAAAAAATCAGCCAATCAGAAACAAGAATTGCCTGTGGCGGCCATGTTTGTTAATGGATCGGAACGAAATGAGTAATTGTTATACAGGACCTCCCATAGATCAATCCTACAAAGTTTAGGTAAATTTGGCCGAGCAGTTTCAAAGGAGAAGAATTTTAAAAATAGGCCAATCAGAAATAAGAATTGCCTGTGGCGGCCATGTTTGTTAACAGATCGGAATGAAATAAGAATTCGCAACAGAGGACTTTCCATAGGAAAAGAATTTTTAAGATCAGCCAATCAGAAACAAGAATCGCCTGTGGCGGCCATGTTTAATAGTGGATCGGGACGAAATGAGCAATCTTGATAGAGGACCTTCCTTAGATGCTTCCTACCAAGTTTCAGTTCATTTGGCCAAACGGTCACAGAAGAGAAGAATTTTTAAAATCAGCCAATCATAAACAAGATTCGCCTATGGCGGCCATGTTTGTTAACCGATCGGGGCGAAATTAACAATGAAGGCCTTCCATAGATGCTTCCTACCAAGTTTCAGTTCATTTGGCTGAGGGGTTTTAGAGGCATATTTATCTGTAATTCAATTCATTGCTAAATTAACTGTATTTTGCTAATATCTATATTTAAATTAAAGTTATCCCCCTTTGCACAGAATTTTTTTCTTCTTCAGAAAGCATGCAATCATAAACATGAATTGCCTGTGGCGGCCATGTTTGTTAATGGATCGGGACAAAATGAGCAATCTTTATAGAGGACCTGCCATAGATGCTTCCGACTAAGTTTCATATCATTTGGCCCTATGGTTTCAGAGGAGAAGATTTTAAAAAATAGGCCAATCAGAAACAAGAATTGCCTGTGTCGGCCATGTTTGTTGATGGATCGGGACCTTCCATAGATGCTTACTACCAAGTTTCAGTTCATTTGGCTGAGGGGTTTCAGAGGAGAAGATTAAAATGTGAAAAGTTAACTTACGACAGACGACGGACGACGGACGCCAAGTGATGGCAAAAGCTCACATTGCCTTTGGCAAGGTGAGCTGATAAATTGCATGCAGTATTGATATTGTTCTGTAAAAAAAATCATGACTAGCTTGAGTAATCAGGGTGTACAGACAACAAGAAAAGATAATAAAATTATATGAAATGACGGCTTAGACAGTGATGGTCAACAATTCCACCACTATATATAACAATAATTCTGAGAGTATTGCCCATAGCAATACATTATCCCCTACCGGTGCAAAAATCAGAGGACCTAAAATATTAGAAGTATCACCTTGCAGTGACTAGATTTTAAACTACAAGTTTAAGGGCCAAAACTCTGGCAACAATAATTCAAAAAGACAGAAATTTGAATTTTATCTTAACTTTTACAGGCAAAAATAATTCAAAAAGACAGAACTTTGAATTTTATCTGAACTTAACTAGATATATCTATAAATCAGCAAATATCGACTCAATAATACATGTATCTCAAATCACTTCCAAAAACAGTCTTGACTAGTAATTGATGTGGAATGACAGACAGATAACAGTTGTGGAAACCAATTACAAAGCAAAATATATAATACATGTATTATATTTTTACATTTTTTACATATTGTTGTGACTGCCATCAGTGGTAGAGTTAAATGTTGGATATAGCTATATACCAAATATCATATCAATATCTCATAGGACGTCAAAAAATAGTCCGAACAACTAAAAGTTTAAAAAAAAATACAAGTTCAAGGGCCATAACTCAGCCAAAAATCATTCGACCAGAACGAAACTCGAACTTAAACTGTAATTCATCTAGATATAGCCACATACCAACTTTCAAGTCAATATCTCAAGGGACGTCAAAGAAAAGTTCGGACAACTTAAAATTTTAACAAAAAATACAAGTTCAAGGGCCATAACTCAGCCAAAAATCATTCGACCAGAACGAAATTCAAACTTAAACTGTAATTCATTTAGATATAGCCACATACCAAATATCAAGTCAATATATCAAAGGACGTAAAAAAAAAGTCCGGAGAACTTAAAATTTTAACGTGACGGACGAACGACAGACAGACAGACGGACGGACAGACAGACAGACAGACAGACAGACAGACAGACAGACAGACAGACAGACAGACAGACAGACAGACGGACGGACGGACGGACGGACGGACGGACGGAACCTAAAACTATAGTCGCCTTCGGCTTTCGCCGGTAGGGGACTAAAAAAGAACAATCATCTCCTACCTTAACTCACTGAACACACAAAATAAGGGGAATAGTAACATAGGGCGTTGGAAATCCAGCCCTTGGGTTGGACCAGGTAGTCATCACAGCATAACTCTGTGCTGCAACATCCAGATTCCTACAAGCCGACAAGAACGATGGTTGGATTTCTTCGTGAATCCATTCATCGTATTTTAACGGCCCTTTTAAGAGCCAAACAAATATTTAAAAAAAAATTAAATCAGTGTATAACGATAAACATTTTTCTAAGATAATTATCAGACATTGAAAAAAACATATTTAAAAAATGTAATTTCTTATTTATAACCTTCTTTTCACAAATAGCACAAGCCACAACGCCTGACAAATTCAACGTTACTTGTTTTCCGCGTGGATGACATTATAAAAACATTTCATTTTGCAGTATTTTTTCAAACCACAACGTTTGAAATGAAACGTTGCTTGTTTTCCGCGTATTATTTTCCCGTATGTTTTTCAAACCGCAACGTTTGAAATACTTCGTTACTTGTTTTCCGCGTATCATTTTCCTGTACTTGTTCAAATCGCAACGTTTGAAATACTTCGTTACTTGTGTGATGTTATAAAACATTTTCCCGTACCTTTTCAAAAACAAATTCATTTTGGTCACAGAATCTATTTTATACAAGTTTTATATTTTATCTACTTTTACTACAACATGTACCAATACTACAGCATGTTATAGCTTCTAAAAGCAACCATATTAATACAATGTTGCCCAATGTGATGGTCTTAGCTCCCCTACAAAAGCTGAAGATTAAATATGAATTGTCTTACCAATCTACTACCAGGCTGAAATATATTGATAAATTTGACCAATTGCTGATCACCCCGCAGTGAACGTCTACGGTTGATAACACTGTACGATCGTTGATACATCTCACCATTTTTTATCTGATACTATGTAGTAAAACATTTCCAATCATTTATAAAATCATCATTAAATAACTGGTGTCCAATTGAAATGTCTATAGTATTACATGTGTAGATCCTGTTTACGTGACACAGACAACAATAGCAGTGACTTTATTACATAAAATACATTACAGTATAGAGGTTCCCAAAACAAACAAAAACGGATTATTGGTTTTCAAAATATAACCGGAAGTTGCATCACCGGAAATGACGTCATTGGAAGGCAAGTGACCGGTAGTGACGTCGGGGATGTGATCGGAAGTGACGTCATTTTCCAGCGCTTTTTCCTTACTATAGTAGTAGTACATCTTCCCATTTTCCATATCTTTTCACTATTCAGCTTACTTTTCCTCCATATTTTCCATACCATTTCACATTTCAACTTACTTTTCTTCCATATTTTCCATATATTTTCACTATTCAACTTACTTTTCTTCCGCATTTTCCATATCTTTTCACTATTCAACTTACTTTTCTTCCATATTTTTCAACTTACTTTTCTTCCAGAATTTCCATATCTTTTCTCTATTCAACTTACTGTTCTTTCTCATTTTCCATATCTTTTCACTATTCAACTTACTTTTCTTCCATATTTTCCATATCATTTCACTATTCAACTTACTTTACTACAATATTTTCCATATCATTTCACTATTCAACTTACTTTATTTCCATATTTTCCATGCATTTTCACTATTCAACTTACTTTTCTTCCATATTTTCCATATCATTTCACTATTCAACTTACTCTTCATCCATATTTTCCATATCAAAATGTACTACTACTATAGTAAGAAAAAAGCGCGGGGGAAAATGACGTCACTTCCGGTCATGTGAGAAAATAGAATGCATGATAATAAATATCACATTTTACTGACACACACAATAAGGGTAATAACAAAATTACCGAACTCCGAACAATCTTACAAAGGAAAAGTCAAAACACATAATTATATAAACAGACAAAATCAGTCAACAACCGGAAAACTGTGAAAACCGTAATGACCCTGACTTGGTACAGGCATTTCTAAAGAACTGAAAAAAACACACGCAGTTTTTCAATTTATTATGGGAAAACCCAGACAGCGACATTCCGATTATTGAACCGTAAATAGTATGTCTTATATCAAGGACACAATATTGACCAAGGTTATTTTCTCTTCTTGTCATAAGATTTTATATTTTAAAATATACTGACTTATGTAAGACGGAAATAATCTGAAATATTATGTGTAACAGTTTTAAACAAAACTATTTGATTATTATTTTTTTCACTTTCGTTTTCCATTGCATGCAATGGTTGTGAAAATTCAACATCTTGTAAAAGTTGACAAAACACAATTTATCATAAATAAATGATGTTTATAATAAGTAAATTATGTTACCTTTGTGTTATTCACTTAAAACATGTTCGTACCATTCAAATGACTGACCAGTTGACTGCCGTGTATACACTTCCACCCATATCAGGTGATCGATTGATACTGATGACGACGTGTCGCTTATCTTCCCTGTTTGAAGAACTATTAATACATTTTATGCTCATTAATATTCTGAACAAATTTATATATACATCCTATATTATTTAGAAATAGTATAAATATATGTTCATTTTAAATTAGGCTTATTTTCGAATCCCTTTAATTATGTGTCTTATATCATATTGAAATTTATCTTATTGCACAATATTTATTAATTAATAAAAATATGCTTAAACTATTTAAGTAAAAATATCAACGGTGTAAAAAATCCTAATTGCCAATATTTGGTTTTTAGAGGTGATTTTGTTTAACTACGTAATTAGTAGGCCTATCCACAGGTACTTGTGGACAGGACCCTATGTTGCTCCCTTTTTTTTATTTTTTTTATTTTTTAAGATGCTGCCCCACCCCCTTTTTTTTTTTTTTTTTTTTTTTTTAACATCGACTTTTTTTCATATAAACAACATTTTGCAACTTTCTATGTATCACTGTATGACATATATACAATAAATACAATCAAACAGTTTCTATCCGTGCCGGGTTTCTGACATGATATAAGTTAGAAGGTAAGTCACTCTTCTTTGTTTACATTGGGGTACTTGTTGTGCATTCATCTTAAATTTAGTGAATAAAAAAGGCCTACCTGTCTGGAAATTGGTTTATTCCTTCTCTGTATATATTATTCTCCCTGAAAACACACATCAATATCTATTTGCAGCAGCTGACAACTCTCCATGGAACATTTTCCACTCGTGATTTGCGATTTTCAGACGACATTTTTGAAAACTCGAATTAAAACTACGGAAGTGTGATATTAGTGACATCTGCTGGTCATTTCAAATATTGACGATACGGTAAAACGCGAGAGTTCCGGGTAAAAAGTTCGGGAATTTTTTGGCGCAAACTTGAATTTTATATGAAAAAAGTCGATGTTCAAAAAAAAAAAAAAAAAAGGGGGGGGGGGGGGGGGGGGGGTGGGGGTAGGGGTACGGGGCAACATCTTAAAAAAAAAGAAAAAAAAAAAAAAAAAAAGGGAGCAACGTAGGGTCCTGTCCACAAGTACCTGTGGGCCTATCCCCCAAAATATATTAAAAAAAATAATTTAAATAGATCAATAATCGTACATAACAATAACTTCAACACAAAGATAAATAATTTCTATATAAGATTACTCCATCCAACCTTATGTGATAAATGTTTTCAGTGACTTACGGCAGGTCGGTAGTTTTCGTCGGGTACTGGGGTTTCTTTCCAATAAAACTGATTGCCACTATATCATTGACATATTGTTTTGAAGTGAAGTTAAACACCATAGCCCTAACCCAAAGTTTCAATGTGTTGTATGCAAGAAATACGTGAGGAAAAAAACAAAATGGAATTCTTTGTGACGAATGAATACTGTGACGCAACATATTTAATGTATTAACATATATTAAAATCAGAATACGATATATTATCTCACACAAACAAGAATTGATTTTGTAAAAACTGCACATTGTCAAATTCCTATACAAAGCACGTACTTAGAGCATCAATGGGCAACAAGAGGGGGGGGGGGCAGCACAAAAATCCGGCCGGTCACAAGGCAATTTATTTTATCAGCCAGATATTAGGCTAAAAAACACACCAAAAATAACCTAATTGATGTGCCAGAAAAGGCAACTGCCTCAATCACTGAAGCTAGTATAAAAATAAAGGTACTCTGAGTGTTGTCAAAATCTAATTGATGTTTATCTAGATGACTTGAACAGTAATTCATCTGCTGAGCTTCAACAGTTTCACTCATATTTTTTACTTTTGAGTGTAGTGCAACAAAAGCTGAAAAAGCTAGATACAGTCATGCTGAATAAAGTAATTGTAAAAGACAACATTGAGTGCGTTTTCCAAACGTAGATATTAGCTTGCGTATATTTTAACATTAATGGTCACAAATTGCAAAACTGAACCTTCATTCTCTCATATGAAGCGTATCAAAAATTCAAACAGAACAACGATGAGACAAGATGGGATGAAATCCATATCTCTGCTCATGATTGCAGCAGATCTGTTGCGCCAAATTAACTTTGAGGATGTATTGATTGGTTGTTGTTTTACGTCAATTCAGAAATTGTTTAACTATATTATGGTGAGTTCAAGTTAATTTTCAATGAGAGGATGGTGAGGTCCGATTACACTGAGTTGGATTTTTTATGGTGCTAGCTCACTGAAACAACAGTCCGCGGGTAGACATATCGCTTCAATCGGACACATTATTCTGATTCCGAGCCAACGCAGTCATGTGAAGGTTGTCCATCAATTGAAAATCCATACAAAAACGTGCTTTTACTTTTTGGTTCAATACACGCGAAAATGTATTAATTCTACTCATTTAAGCCATAAACCAATACAATTATGTGTGATCTACTCAAAATGGAAAAAAAATAAAATATTAGGAATCAATCACAGAGGTCACGTGATCACATTAAAGAGAAAGTAGCATCGTGACCACTAAAACCGAACAGAACAATGGCATAGCGGTATTCAATACAGGTAATGAAGGAACCGGCGGATTGAAGATATCATATTCTTCAAGAAAAACGCGTGGCAAAGTGTTGAATTTCATTTAATTAAATGTGCGAATAGACTGAAAGGCCAAATATGCCAAAAAAATGAAATCCCCCTTTTCCGAGTTCTATGGGATTTTTCTTGCTACATTGAACGTTCAATCCCTGTATTCTTTGCCATATGAAGAAGAAGAAGATACTTTTATTTACCAATTATGGGCCCACGAAGGGCATGAATATTCACATATATAATTATTTAAAACATAACATATGTTTAACAAAGACAAAGATACAATAACATATACTTATAACATGTCATTTATATGCTCAGTGTGGTTGATATGTTTTAATACACCCAGCTATGATATATAAATAGATAGAGCCGACTATTTGTATCCTACCCGTGTCTGAAGCAGAGAGGCAAACACAATGATAACCTTTCTGCAGGAGACACCAGGTGACGGTGCTAAAAGGATGATAGTCAACCCTTAATTTTGAGGTATGAGCCATTTATATCCTCCCTGTGGCTAAAGCAGAAAGGCAAGCACATAGGTTGCCCTTCAGCAGAAGACACCAGGGGACGATACTAAAAGGATGTTAGCTCATACCCAAATATTTAATTTTATGAATTGATCATCCTTCTCGTGCTTAAAGCAAACAAGCTAGCGAATAAGGTAGCTTGAATGTAGTAAACACCAGGGGACGGTGCCTCAAGGATATCTTAATTTACTCATACAGTTGATTTTGTGCTATAATTAAAAGACAAGATGTATCAACTTTTAAGGAAGATCATGCTTCAAAATAAATTTACAAAATGTTTTCAATAATTCAATATTTGCAGAGTTAAAAAGCCAAATCAGTTTGTTTTGACTTAAAATTTCTAAAGTTACTACATACAGTTGTAATTTCAAACAACATTGATTCTCGGTCTTCATCGTATTTTGAGCATTCAAATAAAAAATATAATTCATCTTCAATAACGTTTGAAGAACATTTTGTGCATTCTCTGTTATGTCGGGGAACACCTTGATATCTACCCAATTCTATCTGTAATCTATGTGAGGATGCACAGTTTTGTAAAACTTCTCCTTAGCTCAAAATTATTAACTATGGTGAGATATTTTTCAAGACCAAAATTATTCTTGCATATATTTTATATTTTTAGCTTACAGTTAGAGAATTGATTAATTTGTTTTTTTCCATTCTGTGATAAATAATGATTTAAAAAAATGTTAACATTATTTTAGAATTTTCCAAGTGTTTTTTTTAGAAGAAGATTAATATCAGTGTTTGTTGTCTTAAGTATGTTCACAATGATATTAATTGATTCATACCATGTTGGTTTTTTAGAAAGATACAACAGTTTGGTTTCATTATATGCTTCTTTTAATAGTGGAAATTCCTTTCCAAGATTTTCTAAGCGATACCCTGCTTAACCCCAACATTCAGCGGAAAATAAACACTGATTTGGTTCTGAATTTTCACACAAGATTTACTTATGTCGTATATCTATTTTATAATATTATAAAACAAGAAACCTACTCCTATGTCAAGCAATTTAATTTTGATCCCAGCATGTATTATCGTATCAAAAGCCTTTTTTAAATCTACAAAACATGCAAATAATCACCCATCTTTTGAACTACAATATTTGTTGATAAGACAGTTAATAACAAACATATGATCTGCTGTTCTGGCTTTTTTTGTAAAACCAATTTGTGATTTATGTATAATATTGTGATCCTGGAGAAACTTGTCCAATCTTAAACTCAGGACTCCATTAAATACTTTACCAATTGCACCAGTTATGGTTATTCCCCTGTAAGTATTTGGATCCGTTGGATCATTGCCTTTATGTATTGCTGTTATGTATCCATTTGCCTAAGAATTTGGATGAATTCCTGATGAAAGGCAGAAATTAAAAACGTTTTGTAAACTTTTAAATAAAACAGTTTGGCTATGTTTAATCATATTGTTACTTATATTATCCAGACCTGGGGATTTATTACCTTTTAAATGTGAAATAGCTTTTGATATTTCTTTATCCATAATAATTTAATCCAATTCATTGAAGCAGTTTATTTTTTCCAGTTCTTTTAATTGTTCACTGTGCATATCTATTATGAAATTCACTTTTCAATTCAGACAAAGTTTTGAAGTGTGATACTAAAGTTGGTGATGGTACAGCACAACTGTCACTTTTTCACTTTTTCCCTGAAGTTTATTAACAATATTCCAGTAAAGCTTAGGATTTTCTTCATGTAAAGAATCCAATTTGTCAATTAGAGACTGTCTGTGTTGTTTATATTTCTATTTTAAAGCTTTGAATATTCACGATTTAACTAATAAAAGTGATTTTTTACTACAAGGTCTTTTGGAAATTTTGAATATATTTTCCCATAATTAAGCAAATTTCCTCTTACTTTATGTAAATTTGCATCAAACCATTTATTTTTTGGTTTATCTGTTATCTTTTTTAATCGATGTTTCAGTGACATAGTTGCAGCTGATATGAATATATTTGACAGTTCCGCTGCAGCATCATCAACAGAAGTCTGATTTTGTTGTATTTGTATATTGTTAAATTTGGATATACAGTTTTGAATTTGGTCTGACGATAAAGCACATTGAAATTCAGTTGCCGAGTCATGAGACCAAATAAAATATGGTGATATGTCATATGTTTTAATTGGGACATCTAGTTCTCCAGAAACACAATAATTTGCAGATATTTCCCACTCTTATTTTACAATGACAATCAGATAGAGTAGGAACAAATGAAGATACATGAAAAAATATAATTTGCTCAAGGATATTCTCCGACACAAGTACATAATCAACCACACTGGCACCATTAGGGGTATAACAAGTGTAGTTACCAAACATTTCCCGAAGGATTCATCGTTAAGAATGAAATCATTTTCACATGATATTCTTGCATTAAAATCTCCACATAGTAAAATATTTCCAAGCTTATTGTAATGTGCTATATCCTTTTCTATGCAATCAAGAATATCATGTTTTAGCTCCTGAGTGTATTTAGAAGAAATAGGTGGATTATAAGTAACACAGATGAATAGATCTTTTTTTTTAATCCAAAGAAGGTCTTTTCCAGATAATCTGCATTTGTATTTTTAAAGATTTTCACATGTGGCTTAATGTAGCTTTTAATTAATTAAAATTGCTATACCCCCAAAATGTCTATTATTATTCGATACATTTCGACAAATAGAATGATAATGAAAATTACCTATGTTATGAATTTTGGAGTTGTATCCTATATGTGTTTCTACTAAGAACATGATATCGTATGGTTCAATATTTTTTTAGGAAAATTGAATCCTCAGCTTTGTTCATACCCCTTGTACATAAACCTCCTATGTTCCAGAACCCAAATTTAATGGATGAGTGGCTAGATTTTGGCATTTTATCAATTTTGTATAAATTCAAAAAAACAAATAAAAGATCAGTCTTCGGGATGCATTTTTTAAAATTTACATGATAAGCAAATCCCCCAAAAAACTATTATTTTAAAACACTTAAAGGACGTAGGGTTCTTGTAATATCGATTACGGACGAGTAAATATTCTGGATAAGTTACGTCAAAGTAAACGTCATGTAATACAATGTTCGTTTTCATAATCATTTGATAATCAGCGTAGTAACAATTTTCCTTAAATACATGTTTTATAGATGTGCTTAAAAAAGCTTCCTTCTTCACAATTAATTTGTATTGTTTATCTGCTGAAATATCTAAACAACAACGTTACCGTAGCATTTTACATGTGTAGACCCTCTCTACTGATTGCTTTTTGGATAATAACAATAGAAGCAGGGCTGTCTCAGAAGCATCACGAGCCCCCGGGCAAAGCAGTGCACTGGGGCTCATACCTACACAACCACTCATAGGAATACAAGTTTAAATGGCAGGTGCGGATCCAGGATGTAACGTTAGAGGGTCAACATCTAGGTCCCCTGTGGGACCAGGGCAGCGCTCGGTGCGGGGGGGGGTGGTGCGAAGCCCCCGTAAGCTCATGGGAATTAGAAAATATAGGACCTCTTTTCTGAATCGAAATTGATTAAAATTGTACCATGTGCGGCATGATGCTTCACATCGAAGGTACGTACAATGAAGTCTGATATGTTACTCATGACGTAAGGCCTTGCTACGACTTCAATATGAAGAAAACAGAAATCAGAGGCTGTTGCTTGTTCCAGGAAAATATGTGTGATTTTGTTCAATGCACATTGTCCTATATCCCTTCGCTCAAAAGAGAAAGAACTAATTCGTGTGTTTGAAATAGTATTAGGAAGGGGAAAATGGACATATCTCAAACAGAATGGAAAAGAACAGGTGAAAAATATTCTCAGCTTACGCCGCATGCATGGCTTTCAGAATACTGTGACGTATGCTTTAAAATTGATCAATAATTGGTAATTCTAGGGAAGATTTATATACTACGTGTTCAAACAAATAGAGCAGGAAATGAAAAAATTGCAAAAAATGACCAAACCGAAACTATAGTATGAACATATAACCAGAACACATACACATTGTTATATAAATTGCAAAGGAGAGACGAGTCTACAGAACAAAGTTTACCACCCGCTCCTCTCCCCTTCACCCTTGGCAGATTAAGTCAGAATTTTGTAATTCCGGCGTATCGCCCTCTAGCGGATTTATGAAGTACAACCCAATTGCATTACATCATTATCTACCAATATAGTCAGTCTGGCAGAACACTGAAAAAAGGGAATCTCTGTTGCTTGCGTATATATTGTATTTGTGCTCTCACACTCACACTATGAAATATATGCTCAAATATTTTAATACAGGTCCTTGGATTAATTTTCCAAAATATTCAACATATATCTTTGCCAAACAGTAAATGGCGATTCATATTAGATGTTTTGCTTGGTTTTTTCTCAACCGCCCAAGACTATCCTTATCGAACTTCGTTTTTTCAGATACTGCCAAATAAAATAAAAACAGCTATATGTTTATATATAAAAATAACAATAAACTTGATATATCAATATAATTGAACGACATCGGTGGCGAAATGGTAATCGTGCTCGTCTCGAGTGCAGTAGACCGAGGGTTCTGGCCCAGGTCGGGTCAAACCAAAGACTATACAATTGGTATATGTTGCTTCTCCGATAAGCATGCAGCATTAAGGAGAAATAGCAAATAATGGTTGGATCAGAATCAGGATAATGTGTCGAAGTGAAGTGACATGTCTACCCGCGGATTTTTGTTTCAGTGAGCTGGCATTATAAACATCCAACTCAGCGTGTTGGTCTAGAACAAAGCGGACCTCATCATCATCTCATTGAAAAATACCTTGTTCTCGCTAAGCAATAATCCCTCACTCACTCAATATTATTGATTCAGTGGTTGTTAATGTGCCCAGAATATTCACCGTCGTCTTTATTATTAGCCATCTTTGCGTCACAAAAAAAAAGAAAAAAAGAAAAAAAGACAACGACGAAAATAATTGGTGTATATTTGATAGTTGTTGATTACATTTGAAAATTTGAAATTATAAAATTTGTATGCATTGTATCTTATTTTCTCTTTGTTTTTCCACTGTCATTTTATTAATAAGGTTTTTGAATTGAATGTACTGGTTGGTTTATAGTATTTCTTACCTGCTTTTACAATGTTCATACAATTTTGTTGTTTAATTTAATTTACTAAATTCAAAGCTACTTGTGTATACCAGTAGTTTGATTTAGGTCGATGCTCGTAATTTTTTAGCTATATCCTCAAGCATGTACTATTCATTTTTCTACTTGTAAACTGACTATTCTTTGCTGATGTCAAAATTGATACACTGTCAATATATGTGTTTCCTATTAGTACTAATTGCATGCTTTCCATTTAAAAACAGCTACCTCTGCTTCTCTTTCGTCTTTTCTGTTTCTTCGGCATAATTTTGCTACCTACTTCTGGGAATTGCCCACCCCAATTTGTCTACCTCACTAGTTCCGCTGCCTATTGTTTCAAGTAATTTGTGCTATTCACTAAATAAATAAGACAATCTCAAACGTACAAGATTCCGAAAGATATTCGAATAAAGGGACGATCCGGATTTAAAAAAAATAAAAAACAAAAACAAAACATTAGGTAAAAACACTTAAGAAAAGGGTAAAGACTCGGTCAACACGAACTCCAAAAATCAGATAAATAGATCAGGTGCTCAGAAAGGGTTAGATCATCATGTCCCATTAATGACATATATTGCCATTTCCTAATCCATGCATGCAATATGTACATCATATTGAGTACAACTATTTGTTAAATAACCAAAGGGATCTTTGTCATTTTAGATTTTAATATGAATTCTTGCAATTGCCTGCTTAGGACGAAGTTAATATTATTCCCATATCACTTACTCTGCGTGAATGTCTATCAATGTTAAATTACTGTAATATAGCCTTGATAAATAATTACACTGACTGCACCTTTATTGTTGTGTCTTTTCGTCAAACAAAATATTAGCATGATTACGTAATGCATACTATTGGTTGTATGTATATTTTACTATGGTATGCAACTTAAACCAGGTCACTAGTATGTATTTACGCTTTAGTTGTTGTTATTTACAATAGCCATGTATAGTATGACCACATCATGTGTCAATTATCCTTTCTCCGCAAATCAAATTCAAGTATAATTGATACCTCTACTTAAAACGTTATGTTTCGTGTTAAAAACGAATAATTGTATTCACAAATAGATAAAGAACATTACACTGCTTGGAATACGACAGAAAATTAGGGGAAGACACGCTTTACGTGTAGTATCATTTTCAGAAAAATATATTATCCAAATAAGAAATATATTTTCGATTTTGTAGCTTTATCCACAACAAGCATCTTTTGAGTAAGGCTAATATAACACGATTTGACTTTAAGTTGACAAATCTCAGTAACCGCTGAAAATATCTAGCTAAATAGAAATTATGTACTTGATTAATATCCCTTCTACTACTAACCCTTCCTATAAGCTATTAAACACACATAAATTGTTATTAAATGACTTTGAAATTTAGGGCGAAACGATTTTTTTCGCCCAAATAAAAATGTCGCCCAAACTCATATAAAATATACCAAAAGTTTCGCCCAACCTGCCCATTTGTATATATATATATATATATATATATATATATATATATATATATATATATATATATATATATATATATATATATCATAGGGAGTGGATGTGGTCGAGTGGTCTAGGGCGCTGGACGTAAGGCTAAGCGAATGGTGCTGCAGTGTATCAATGGTGTGGGTTCAAATCCCGTCGAAGGAAGAACAAAAATTTGACAGCTCTAAAATCTAATTCTAACACTGTTTGGTTCAATTTTCAGACGTATATATTTGTAAAAAATTATGAAAAAGTGAAAACATGCTGCGAAGAAATAATTAATTTGGGACTTAAGTACCGTAGACATTCTGAAGGAAACTCCTGACGACGATAACGATGATGATATCTACAATGAAAGTGAGGCCAACAGAGACAGTGAACACACTATGAGTATAGCAGACTTTACTGACTTTCTATATAAAGCTAAACAATATGCCAAGCATCATGGCAATACATCACTTTTGGGTACAGTAATGGACCTGGATGACAAAAAGAACGTTTTGCTTACAGCCCTAAAGTAATGTAAAATAAGTTATTTCTTTAGCGCTTTAATGATTTGGTCTGTATTATTTCAATGTGTATGCAATATGTTTAACAAATGATGTGGTCTGTATAACTTGTGCATGCAATGTTTTTTTTTGCTCATATGATTGTCATATCTTAAAGAAACACAATAACTAAGCGTATTTTTTAAACATTTTATCTAACAAATAAAATTTGAAAATTTAATACATTTATATACATTAAACACCTGAAAAAAATAATGCATACACCATGTACATTATTCAACATAACTTATGTTCATTTACATTCATAAATACATGTATTATGTCCAATGAAAGTGCTTGGCAATCCATTTGATGACAATATTGGTCCTTTTTATTTAACCTCTTCTAAGAGGGTACCTCTCTTAAGAGGTCACTTTTGACATTAGTGACTGCTTAATACAGGTTAGAGTATATATATATACATATGAGCACAATCTGAGACGACTTGTGAGATATTACCGTAGATCTATTGAACACTAGGGAATAATAGTCAAGAACAATCACAAGTGGAAACTCGACATATTTATTTATTTTATCTAGTGGTCATAAGCTAGTCTGCAGTCATGTATATACATTTCTCCATGACCATTTGTCTTCCTACGATAAAAATGTTTTAAACTGTAGTAACATATATTTATGGTGTTGGAGGTTGAAGGAGTGGGGGGGATCACTGATTTGGATTTTCTATTTTCTGGAACATCTACAGTTTTCCTGGATCATTTACACTTTTACTGGAGCATCTACAGTTTGAAGGAAACGTTCCATTGTTGATCGGTTTAACTTGTCTTATGACTTGTTTCCTAATATTTTAACAGACACTCCTTCTCTCTCGGTAACAAACATATGTACGAGAGGTGCCATGATGTGTGGATGTTGACATCTTTCAAGAATCGATGGCCATATTGTCGTCGCACACTCTCCATGGCTGGCTTCAACACATTGGTACCCAGCAGAATTGGTACACTTATGTTGTACCCACTGTCTGGTATAACCAACATGTGGCATAGGAGTGGTTTGCTTATAGATGCTCCTAGTAGGTCCACTGGAGCTGTGATGTATCCAAGATATGTCAGCTTTCCACCGTCAGCACATCGTACCCACATGTCCTGATTTACAGGCTTAATTTCCTGATTGTTTAGGTGCTGACGGTAGAAAGACTCTTTAATAAGACTGATTTGAGATCCTGTATCCAGCAAAGCAGCTGTAGTGATGTTGCTCATCTTTACAGCTGCTTCAGTTTTACTTCCACAAAATATTGGACTAGTGTCTTCAACTGTTGATTGCTGGTGGTAAAGAAACAAACATATTAAAACTGGGGATCGTTGACATAGTTTAATAGTACTGGTAAAGAAACAAACATATTAAAACTGGGGATCGTTGGCATAGTTTAATAGTACTGGTAAAGAAACAAACATATTAAAACTGGGGATCGTTGGCATAGTTTAATATTACTGGTAAAGAAACAAACATATTAAAACTGGGGATCGTTGACATAGTTTAATATTACTGGTAAAGAAACAAACATATTAAAACTGGGGATCGTTGGCATAGTTTAATATTACTAGTAAAGAAACAAACATATTAAAACTGGGGATCGTTGACATAGTTTAATATTACTGGTAAAGAAACAAGCATATTAAAACTGGGGATCGTTGACATAGTTTAATAGTACTGGTAAAGAAACAAACATATTAAAACTGGGGATCGTTGACATAGTTTAATAGTACTGGTAAAGAAACAAACATATTAAAACTGGGGATCGTTGACATAGTTTAATAGTACTGGTAAAGAAACAAACATATTAAAACTGGGGATCGTTGACATAGTTTAATAGTACTGGTAAAGAAACAAACATATTAAAACTGGGGATCGTTGACATAGTTTAATATTACTGGTAAAGAAACAAACATATTAAAACTGGGGATCGTTGACATAGTTTAATATTACTGGTAAAGAAACAAACATATCAAAACTGGGGGTCGTTGACATAGTTTAATATTACTGGTAAAGAAACAAACATATTAAAACTGGGGGTCGTTGACATAGTTTAATATTACTGGTAAAGAAACAAACATATCAAAACTGGGGGTCGTTGACATAGTTTAATATTACTGGTAAAGAAACAAACATATTAAAACTGGAGATCGTTGACATAGTTTAATATTACTGGTAAAGAAACAAACATATTAAAACTGGGGGTCGTTGACATAGTTTAATATTACTGGTAAAGAAACAAACATATTAAAACTGGGGATCGTTGACATAGTTTAATATTACTGGTAAAGAAGCAAACATATTAAAACTGGGGATCGTTGGCATAGTTTAATAGTAGTGGTAAAGAAACAAACATATTAAAACTGGGGATCGTTGACATAGTTTAATATTACTGGTAAAGAAACAAACATATTAAAACTGGGGATCGTTGGCATAGTTTAATAGTACTGGTAAAGAAACAAACATATTAAAACTGGGGATCGTTGACATAGTTTAATATTACTGGTAAAGAAACAAACATATTAAAACTGGGGATCGTTGGCATAGTTTAATAGTACTGGTAAAGAAACAAACATATTAAAACTGGGGATCGTTGACATAGTTTAATATTACTGGTAAAGAAACAAACATATTAAAACTGGGGATCGTTGGCATAGTTTAATAGTACTGGTAAAGAAACAAACATATTAAAACTGGGGATCGTTGACATAGTTTAATATTACTGGTAAAGAAACAAACATATTAAAACTGAGGATCGTTGACATAGTTTAATATTACTGGTAAAGAAACAAACATATTAAAACTGGGGATCGTTGACATAGTTTAATATTACTGGTAAAGAAACAAACATATTAAAACTGGGGATCGTTGACATAGTTTAATATTACTGGTAAAGAAGCAAACATATTAAAACTGGGGGTCGTTGGCATAGTTTAATAGTACTGGTAAAGAAACAAACATATTAAAACTGGGGATCGTTGACATAGTTTAATATTACTGGTAAAGAAACAAACATATTAAAACTGGGGGTCGTTGACATAGTTTAATATTACTGGTAAAGAAACAAACATATTAAAACTGGGGATCGTTGGCATAGTTTAATATTACTGGTAAAGAAACAAACATATTAAAACTGGGGATCGTTGACATAGTTTAATATTACTGGTAAAGAAACAAACATATTAAAACTGGGGATCGTTGACATAGTTTAATATTACTGGTAAAGAAACAATCATATTAAAACTGGGGGTCGTTGACATAGTTTAATATTACTGGTAAAGAAACAAACATATCAAACCTGGGGATCGTTGGCATAGTTTAATATTACTGGTAAAGAAACAAACATATTAAAACTGGGGGTCGTTGACATAGTTTAATATTACTGGTAAAGAAACAAACATATTAAAACTGGGGGTCGTTGGCATAGTTTAATAGTACTGGTAAAGAAACAAACATATTAAAACTGGGGATGGTTGACATAGTTTAATATTACTGGTAAAGAAACAAACATATTAAAACTGGGGATCGTTGACATAGTTTAATATTACTGGTAAAGAAGCAAACATATTAAAACTGGGGATCGTTGGCATAGTTTAATAGTACTGGTAAAGAAACAAACATATTAAAACTGGGGATCGTTGACATAGTTTAATAGTACTGGTAAAGAAACAAACATATTAAAACTGGGGATCGTTGACATAGTTTAATAGTACTGGTAAAGAAACAAACATATTAAAACTGGGGATCGTTGACATAGTTTAATAGTACTGGTAAAGAAACAAACATATTAAAACTGGGGATCGTTGACATAGTTTAATAGTACTGGTAAAGAAACAAACATATTAAAACTGGGGATCGTTGACATAGTTTAATAGTACTGGTAAAGAAACAAACATATTAAAACTGGGGATCGTTGACATAGTTTAATATTACTGGTAGAGAAACAAACATATTAAAACTGGGGGTCGTTGGCATAGTTTAATATTACTGGTAAAGAAACAAACATATTAAAACTGGGGATCGTTGACATAGTTTAATATTACTGGTAAAGAAACAAACATATCAAAACTGGGGATCGTTGGCATAGTTTAATAGTACTGGTAAAGAAACAAACATATTAAAACTGGGGATCGTTGACATAGTTTAATATTACTGGTAAAGAAACAAACATATTAAAACTGGGGATCGTTGGCATAGTTTAATATTATTGGTAAAGAAACAAACATATTAAAACTGGTGATCGTTGACATAGTTTAATATTACTGGTAAAGAAACAAACATATTAAAAATGGGAATCGTTGGCATAGTTTAATAGTACTGGTAAAGAAACAAACATATTAAAACTGGGGATCGTTGGCATAGTTTAATATTACTGGTAAAGAAACAAACATATTAAAACTGGGGATCGTTGGCATAGTTTAATATTACTGGTAAAGAAACAAACATATTAAAACTGGGGATCGTTGACATAGTTTAATAGTACTGGTAAAGAAACAAACATATTAAAACTGGGGATCGTTGACATAGTTTAATATTACTGGTAAAGAAACAAACATATTAAAACTGGGGATCGTTGACATAGTTTAATATTACTGGTAAAGAAACAAACATATTAAAACTGGGGGTCGTTGACATAGTTTAATATTACTGGTAAAGAAACAAACATATTAAAACTGGGGGTCGTTGACATAGTTTAATATTACTGGTAAAGAAACAAACATATTAAAACTGGGGATCGTTGACATAGTTTAATATTACTGGTAAAGAAACAAACATATTAAAACTGGGGGTCGTTGACATAGTTTAATATTACTGGTAAAGAAACAAACATATCAAACCTGGGGATCGTTGGCATAGTTTAATATTACTGGTAAAGAAACAAACATATTAAAACTGGGGGTCGTTGACATAGTTTAATATTACTGGTAAAGAAACAAACATATTAAAACTGGGGGTCGTTGACATAGTTTAATAGTACTGGTAAAGAAACAAACATATTAAAACTGGGGATCGTTGACATAGTTTAATATTACTGGTAAAGAAACAAACATATTAAAACTGGGGGTCGTTGACATAGTTTAATATTACTGGTAAAGAAACAAACATATTAAAACTGGGGATCGTTGGCATAGTTTAATATTACTGGTAAAGACACAAACATATTAAAACTGGGGATCGTTGACATAGTTTAATATTACTGGTAAAGAAACAAACATATTAAAACTGGGGATCGTTGACATAGTTTAATATTACTGGTAAAGAAACAAACATATTAAAACTGTGGGTCGTTGACATAGTTTAATATTACTGGTAAAGAAACTAACATATCAAACCTGGGGATCGTTGGCATAGCTTAATATTACTGGTAAAGAAACAAACATATTAAAACTGGGGATCGTTGACATAGTTTAATATTACTGGTAAAGAAACAAACATATTAAAACTGGGGATCGTTGACATAGTTTAATATTACTGGTAAAGAAACAAACATATTAAAACTGAGGATCGTTGGCATAGTTTAATAGTACTGGTAAAGAAACAAACATATTAAAACTGGGGATCGTTGACATAGTTTAATATTACTGGTAAAGAAACAAACATATTAAAACTGGGGATCGTTGGCATAGTTTAATAGTACTGGTAAAGAAACAAACATATTAAAACTGGGGATCGTTGACATAGTTTAATATTACTGGTAAAGAAACAAACATATTAAAACTGGGGATCGTTGGCATAGTTTAATAGTACTGGTAAAGAAACAAACATATTAAAACTGGGGATCGTTGACATAGTTTAATATTACTGGTAAAGAAACAAACATATTAAAACTGGGGATCGTTGACATAGTTTAATATTACTGGTAAAGAAACAAACATATTAAAACTGGGGATCGTTGACATAGTTTAATATTACTGGTAAAGAAACAAACATATTAAAACTGGGGATCGTTGACATAGTTTAATATTACTGGTAAAGAAGCAAACATATTAAAACTGGGGGTCGTTGGCATAGTTTAATAGTACTGGTAAAGAAACAAACATATTAAAACTGGGGATCGTTGACATAGTTTAATATTACTGGTAAAGAAACAAACATATTAAAACTGGGGGTCGTTGACATAGTTTAATATTACTGGTAAAGAAACAAACATATTAAAACTGGGGATCGTTGGCATAGTTTAATATTACTGGTAAAGAAACAAACATATTAAAACTGGGGATCGTTGACATAGTTTAATATTACTGGTAAAGAAACAAACATATTAAAACTGGGGATCGTTGACATAGTTTAATATTACTGGTAAAGAAACAAACATATTAAAACTGGGGGTCGTTGACATAGTTTAATATTACTGGTAAAGAAACAAACATATCAAACCAGGGGATCGTTGGCATAGTTTAATATTACTGGTAAAGAAACAAACATATTAAAACTGGGGGTCGTTGACATAGTTTAATATTACTGGTAAAGAAACAAACATATTAAAACTGGGGGTCGTTGGCATAGTTTAATAGTACTGGTAAAGAAACAAACATATTAAAACTGGGGATCGTTGACATAGTTTAATATTACTGGTAAAGAAACAAACATATTAAAACTGGGGATCGTTGACATAGTTTAATATTACTGGTAAAGAAGCAAACATATTAAAACTGGGGATCGTTGGCATAGTTTAATAGTACTGGTAAAGAAACAAACATATTAAAACTGGGGATCGTTGACATAGTTTAATAGTACTGGTAAAGAAACAAACATATTAAAACTGGGGATCGTTGACATAGTTTAATAGTACTGGTAAAGAAACAAACATATTAAAACTGGGGATCGTTGACATAGTTTAATAGTACTGGTAAAGAAACAAACATATTAAAACTGGGGATCGTTGACATAGTTTAATAGTACTGGTAAAGAAACAAACATATTAAAACTGGGGATCGTTGACATAGTTTAATAGTACTGGTAAAGAAACAAACATATTAAAACTGGGGATCGTTGACATAGTTTAATAGTACTGGTAAAGAAACAAACATATTAAAACTGGGGATCGTTGACATAGTTTAATAGTACTGGTAAAGAAACAAACATATTAAAACTGGGGATCGTTGACATAGTTTAATATTACTGGTAAAGAAACAAACATATTAAAACTGGGGGTCGTTGGCATAGTTTAATATTACTGGTAAAGAAACAAACATATTAAAACTGGGGATCGTTGACATAGTTTAATATTACTGGTAAAGAAACAAACATATCAAAACTGGGGATCGTTGGCATAGTTTAATAGTACTGGTAAAGAAACAAACATATTAAAACTGGGGATCGTTGACATAGTTTAATATTACTGGTAAAGAAACAAACATATTAAAACTGGGGATCGTTGGCATAGTTTAATATTATTGGTAAAGAAACAAACATATTAAAACTGGTGATCGTTGACATAGTTTAATATTACTGGTAAAGAAACAAACATATTAAAAATGGGAATCGTTGGCATAGTTTAATAATACTGGTAAAGAAACAAACATATTAAAACTGGGGATCGTTGGCATAGTTTAATATTACTGGTAAAGAAACAAACATATTAAAACTGGGGATCGTTGGCATAGTTTAATATTACTGGTAAAGAAACAAACATATTAAAACTGGGGATCGTTGACATAGTTTAATATTACTGGTAAAGAAACAAACATATTAAAACTGGGGATCGTTGACATAGTTTAATATTACTGGTAAAGAAACAAACATATTAAAACTGGGGATCGTTGACATAGTTTAATATTACTGGTAAAGAAACAAACATATTAAAACTGGGGGTCGTTGACATAGTTTAATATTACTGGTAAAGAAACAAACATATTAAAACTGGGGGTCGTTGACATAGTTTAATATTACTGGTAAAGAAACAAACATATTAAAACTGGGGATCGTTGACATAGTTTAATATTACTGGTAAAGAAACAAACATATTAAAACTGGGGGTCGTTGACATAGTTTAATATTACTGGTAAAGAAACAAACATATCAAACCTGGGGATCGTTGGCATAGTTTAATATTACTGGTAAAGAAACAAACATATTAAAACTGGGGGTCGTTGACATAGTTTAATATTACTGGTAAAGAAACAAACATATCAAACCAGGGGATCGTTGGCATAGTTTAATATTACTGGTAAAGAAACAAACATATTAAAACTGGGGGTCGTTGACATAGTTTAATATTACTGGTAAAGAAACAAACATATTAAAACTGGGGGTCGTTGGCATAGTTTAATAGTACTGGTAAAGAAACAAACATATTAAAACTGGGGATCGTTGACATAGTTTAATATTACTGGTAAAGAAACAAACATATTAAAACTGGGGATCGTTGACATAGTTTAATATTACTGGTAAAGAAGCAAACATATTAAAACTGGGGATCGTTGGCATAGTTTAATAGTACTGGTAAAGAAACAAACATATTAAAACTGGGGATCGTTGACATAGTTTAATAGTACTGGTAAAGAAACAAACATATTAAAACTGGGGATCGTTGACATAGTTTAATAGTACTGGTAAAGAAACAAACATATTAAAACTGGGGATCGTTGACATAGTTTAATAGTACTGGTAAAGAAACAAACATATTAAAACTGGGGATCGTTGACATAGTTTAATAGTACTGGTAAAGAAACAAACATATTAAAACTGGGGATCGTTGACATAGTTTAATAGTACTGGTAAAGAAACAAACATATTAAAACTGGGGATCGTTGACATAGTTTAATAGTACTGGTAAAGAAACAAACATATTAAAACTGGGGATCGTTGACATAGTTTAATAGTACTGGTAAAGAAACAAACATATTAAAACTGGGGATCGTTGACATAGTTTAATATTACTGGTAAAGAAACAAACATATTAAAACTGGGGGTCGTTGGCATAGTTTAATATTACTGGTAAAGAAACAAACATATTAAAACTGGGGATCGTTGACATAGTTTAATATTACTGGTAAAGAAACAAACATATCAAAACTGGGGATCGTTGGCATAGTTTAATATTACTGGTAAAGAAACAAACATATTAAAACTGGGGATCGTTGACATAGTTTAATATTACTGGTAAAGAAACAAACATATTAAAACTGGGGATCGTTGGCATAGTTTAATATTATTGGTAAAGAAACAAACATATTAAAACTGGTGATCGTTGACATAGTTTAATATTACTGGTAAAGAAACAAACATATTAAAAATGGGAATCGTTGGCATAGTTTAATAATACTGGTAAAGAAACAAACATATTAAAACTGGGGATCGTTGGCATAGTTTAATATTACTGGTAAAGAAACAAACATATTAAAACTGGGGATCGTTGGCATAGTTTAATATTACTGGTAAAGAAACAAACATATTAAAACTGGGGATCGTTGACATAGTTTAATATTACTGGTTAAGAAACAAACATATTAAAACTGGGGATCGTTGACATAGTTTAATATTACTGGTAAAGAAACAAACATATTAAAACTGGGGATCGTTGACATAGTTTAATATTACTGGTAAAGAAACAAACATATTAAAACTGGGGGTCGTTGACATAGTTTAATATTACTGGTAAAGAAACAAACATATTAAAACTGGGGGTCGTTGACATAGTTTAATATTACTGGTAAAGAAACAAACATATTAAAACTGGGGATCGTTGACATAGTTTAATATTACTGGTAAAGAAACAAACATATTAAAACTGGGGGTCGTTGACATAGTTTAATATTACTGGTAAAGAAACAAACATATCAAACCTGGGGATCGTTGGCATAGTTTAATATTACTGGTAAAGAAACAAACATATTAAAACTGGGGGTCGTTGACATAGTTTAATATTACTGGTAAAGAAACAAACATATTAAAACTGGGGGTCGTTGACATAGTTTAATAGTACTGGTAAAGAAACAAACATATTAAAACTGGGGATCGTTGACATAGTTTAATATTACTGGTAAAGAAACAAACATATTAAAACTGGGGGTCGTTGACATAGTTTAATATTACTGGTAAAGAAACAAACATATTAAAACTGGGGATCGTTGGCATAGTTTAATATTACTGGTAAAGACACAAACATATTAAAACTGGGGATCGTTGACATAGTTTAATATTACTGGTAAAGAAACAAACATATTAAAACTGGGGATCGTTGACATAGTTTAATATTACTGGTAAAGAAACAAACATATTAAAACTGGGTGTCGTTGACATAGTTTAATATTACTGGTAAAGAAACTAACATATCAAACCTGGGGATCGTTGGCATAGTTTAATATTACTGGTAAAGAAACAAACATATTAAAACTGGGGGTCGTTGACATAGTTTAATATTACTGGTAAAGAAACAAACATATTAAAACTGGGGGTCGTTGGCATAGTTTAATAGTACTGGTAAAGAAACAAACATATTAAAACTGGGGATCGTTGACATAGTTTAATATTACTGGTAAAGAAACAAACATATTAAAACTGGGGATCGTTGACATAGTTTAATATTACTGGTAAAGAAGCAAACATATTAAAACTGGGGATCGTTGGCATAGTTTAATAGTACTGGTAAAGAAACAAACATATTAAAACTGGGGATCGTTGACATAGTTTAATATTAATGGTAAAGAAACAAACATATTAAAACTGGGGATCGTTGGCATAGTTTAATAGTACTGGTAAAGAAACAAACATATTAAAACTGGGGATCGTTGACATAGTTTAATATTACTGGTAAAGAAACAAACATATTAAAACTGGGGATCGTTGGCATAGTTTAATAGTACTGGTAAAGAAACAAACATATTAAAACTGGGGATCGTTGACATAGTTTAATATTACTGGTAAAGAAACAAACATATTAAAACTGGGGATCGTTGACATAGTTTAATATTACTGGTAAAGAAGCAAACATATTAAAACTGGGGGTCGTTGGCATAGTTTAATAGTACTGGTAAAGAAACAAACATATTAAAACTGGGGATCGTTGACATAGTTTAATATTACTGGTAAAGAAACAAACATATTAAAACTGGGAGTCGTTGACATAGTTTAATATTACTGGTAAAGAAACAAACATATTAAAACTGGGGATCGTTGACATAGTTTAATATTACTGGTAAAGAACCAAACATATTAAAACTGGGGATTGTTGACATAGTTTAATATTACTGGTAAAGAAACAAACATATTAAAACTGGGGATCGTTGACATAGTTTAATATTACTGGTAAAGAAACAAACATATTAAAACTGGGGGTCGTTGACATAGTTTAATATTACTGGTAAAGAAACAAACATATCAAACCAGGGGATCGTTGGCATAGTTTAATATTACTGGTAAAGAAACAAACATATTAAAACTGGGGGTCGTTGACATAGTTTAATATTACTGGTAAAGAAACAAACATATTAAAACTGGGGGTCGTTGGCATAGTTTAATAGTACTGGTAAAGAAACAAACATATTAAAACTGGGGATCGTTGACATAGTTTAATATTACTGGTAAAGAAACAAACATATTAAAACTGGGGATCGTTGACATAGTTTAATATTACTGGTAAAGAAGCAAACATATTAAAACTGGGGATCGTTGGCATAGTTTAATAGTACTGGTAAAGAAACAAACATATTAAAACTGGGGATCGTTGACATAGTTTAATAGTACTGGTAAAGAAACAAACATATTAAAACTGGGGATCGTTGACATAGTTTAATAGTACTGGTAAAGAAACAAACATATTAAAACTGGGGATCGTTGACATAGTTTAATAGTACTGGTAAAGAAACAAACATATTAAAACTGGGGATCGTTGACATAGTTTAATAGTACTGGTAAAGAAACAAACATATTAAAACTGGGGATCGTTGACATAGTTTAATAGTACTGGTAAAGAAACAAACATATTAAAACTGGGGATCGTTGACATAGTTTAATAGTACTGGTAAAGAAACAAACATATTAAAACTGGGGATCGTTGACATAGTTTAATAGTACTGGTAAAGAAACAAACATATTAAAACTGGGGATCGTTGACATAGTTTAATAGTACTGGTAAAGAAACAAACATATTAAAACTGGGGATCGTTGACATAGTTTAATATTACTGGTAAAGAAACAAACATATTAAAACTGGGGGTCGTTGGCATAGTTTAATATTACTGGTAAAGAAACAAACATATTAAAACTGGGGATCGTTGACATAGTTTAATATTACTGGTAAAGAAACAAACATATCAAAACTGGGGATCGTTGGCATAGTTTAATAGTACTGGTAAAGAAACAAACATATTAAAACTGGGGATCGTTGACATAGTTTAATATTACTGGTAAAGAAACAAACATATTAAAACTGGGGATCGTTGGCATAGTTTAATATTATTGGTAAAGAAACAAACATATTAAAACTGGTGATCGTTGACATAGTTTAATATTACTGGTAAAGAAACAAACATATTAAAAATGGGAATCGTTGGCATAGTTTAATAATACTGGTAAAGAAACAAACATATTAAAACTGGGGATCGTTGGCATAGTTTAATATTACTGGTAAAGAAACAAACATATTAAAACTGGGGATCGTTGGCATAGTTTAATATTACTGGTAAAGAAACAAACATATTAAAACTGGGGATCGTTGAAATAGTTTAATATTACTGGTAAAGAAACAAACATATTAAAACTGGGGATCGTTGACATAGTTTAATATTACTGGTAAAGAAACAAACATATTAAAACTGGGGATCGTTGACATAGTTTAATATTACTGGTAAAGAAACAAACATATTAAAACTGGGGGTCGTTGACATAGTTTAATATTACTGGTAAAGAAACAAACATATTAAAACTGGGGGTCGTTGACATAATTTAATATTACTGGTAAAGAAACAAACATATTAAAACTGGGGATCGTTGACATAGTTTAATATTACTGGTAAAGAAACAAACATATTAAAACTGGGGGTCGTTGACATAGTTTAATATTACTGGTAAAGAAACAAACATATCAAACCTGGGGATCGTTGGCATAGTTTAATATTACTGGTAAAGAAACAAACATATTAAAACTGGGGGTCGTTGACATAGTTTAATATTACTGGTAAAGAAACAAACATATTAAAACTGGGGGTCGTTGACATAGTTTAATAGTACTGGTAAAGAAACAAACATATTAAAACTGGGGATCGTTGACATAGTTTAATATTACTGGTAAAGAAACAAACATATTAAAACTGGGGGTCGTTGACATAGTTTAATATTACTGGTAAAGAAACAAACATATTAAAACTGGGGATCGTTGGCATAGTTTAATATTACTGGTAAAGACACAAACATATTAAAACTGGGGATCGTTGACATAGTTTAATATTACTGGTAAAGAAACAAACATATTAAAACTGGGGATCGTTGACATAGTTTAATATTACTGGTAAAGAAACAAACATATTAAAACTGGGTGTCGTTGACATAGTTTAATATTACTGGTAAAGAAACTAACATATCAAACCTGGGGATCGTTGGCATAGTTTAATATTACTGGTAAAGAAACAAACATATTAAAACTGGGGGTCGTTGACATAGTTTAATATTACTGGTAAAGAAACAAACATATTAAAACTGGGGGTCGTTGGCATAGTTTAATAGTACTGGTAAAGAAACAAACATATTAAAACTGGGGATCGTTGACATAGTTTAATATTACTGGTAAAGAAACAAACATATTAAAACTGGGGATCGTTGACATAGTTTAATATTACTGGTAAAGAAGCAAACATATTAAAACTGGGGATCGTTGGCATAGTTTAATAGTACTGGTAAAGAAACAAACATATTAAAACTGGGGATCGTTGACATAGTTTAATATTAATGGTAAAGAAACAAACATATTAAAACTGGGGATCGTTGGCATAGTTTAATAGTACTGGTAAAGAAACAAACATATTAAAACTGGGGATCGTTGACATAGTTTAATATTACTGGTAAAGAAACAAACATATTAAAACTGGGGATCGTTGGCATAGTTTAATAGTACTGGTAAAGAAACAAACATATTAAAACTGGGGATCGTTGACATAGTTTAATATTACTGGTAAAGAAACAAACATATTAAAACTGGGGATCGTTGGCATAGTTTAATATTACTGGTAAAGAAACAAACATATTAAAACTGGGGATCGTTGACATAGTTTAATATTACTGGTAAAGAAACAAACATATTAAAACTGGGGATCGTTGACATAGTTTAATATTACTGGTAAAGAAACAAACATATTAAAACTGGGGATCGTTGACATAGTTTAATATTACTGGTAAAGAAACAAACATATTAAAACTGGGGATCGTTGACATAGTTTAATATTACTGGTAAAGAAGCAAACATATTAAAACTGGGGGTCGTTGGCATAGTTTAATAGTACTGGTAAAGAAACAAACATATTAAAACTGGGGATCGTTGACATAGTTTAATATTACTGGTAAAGAAACAAACATATTAAAACTGGGGGTCGTTGACATAGTTTAATATTACTGGTAAGGAAACAAACATATTAAAACTGGGGATCGTTGGCATAGTTTAATATTACTGGTAAAGAAACAAACATATTAAAACTGGGGATAGTTGACATAGTTTAATATTACTGGTAAAGAAACAAACATATTAAAACTGGGGATCGTTGACATAGTTTAATATTACTGGTAAAGAAACAAACATATTAAAACTGGGGGTCGTTGACATAGTTTAATATTACTGGTAAAGAAACAAACATATCAAACCTGGGGACCGTTGGCATAGTTTAATATTACTGGTAAAGAAACAAACATATTAAAACTGGGGGTCGTTGACATAGTTTAATATTACTGGTAAAGAAACAAACATATTAAAACTGGGGGTCGTTGGCATAGTTTAATAGTACTGGTAAAGAAACAAACATATTAAAACTGGGGATCGTTGACATAGTTTAATATTACTGGTAAAGAAACAAACATATTAAAACTGGGGATCGTTGACATAGTTTAATATTACTGGTAAAGAAGCAAACATATTAAAACTGGGGATCGTTGGCATAGTTTAATAGTACTGGTAAAGAAACAAAGATATTAAAACTGGGGATCGTTGACATAGTTTAATAGTACTGGTAAAGAAACAAACATATTAAAACTGGGGATCGTTGACATAGTTTAATAGTACTGGTAAAGAAACAAACATATTAAAACTGGGGATCGTTGACATAGTTTAATAGTACTGGTAAAGAAACAAACATATTAAAACTGGGGATCGTTGACATAGTTTAATAGTACTGGTAAAGAAACAAACATATTAAAACTGGGGATCGTTGACATAGTTTAATAGTACTGGTAAAGAAACAAACATATTAAAACTGGGGATCGTTGACATAGTTTAATATTACTGGTAAAGAAACAAACATATTAAAACTGGGGGTCGTTGGCATAGTTTAATATTACTGGTAAAGAAACAAACATATTAAAACTGGGGATCGTTGACATAGTTTAATATTACTGGTAAAGAAACAAACATATCAAAACTGGGGATCGTTGGCATAGTTTAATAGTACTGGTAAAGAAACAAACATATTAAAACTGGGGATCGTTGACATAGTTTAATATTACTGGTAAAGAAACAAACATATTAAAACTGGGGATCGTTGACATAGTTTAATATTACTGGTAAAGAAACAAACATATTAAAACTGGGGATCGTTGACATAGTTTAATATTACTGGTAAAGAAACAAACATATTAAAACTGGGGATCGTTGGCATAGTTTAATATTATTGGTAAAGAAACAAACATATTAAAACTGGTGATCGTTGACATAGTTTAATATTACTGGTAAAGAAACAAACATATTAAAACTGGGAATCGTTGGCATAGTTTAATAGTACTGGTAAAGAAACAAACATATTAAAACTGGGAATCGTTGGCATAGTTTAATATTATTGGTAAAGAAACAAACATATTAAAACTGGTGATCGTTGACATAGTTTAATATTACTGGTAAAGAAACAAACATATTAAAACTGGGGATCGTTGGCATAGTTTAATATTACTGGTAAAGAAACAAACATATTAAAACTGGGGATCGTTGGCATAGTTTAATATTACTGGTAAAGAAACAAACATATTAAAACTGGGGATCGTTGACATAGTTTAACAGTACTGGTAAAGAAACAAACATATTAAAACTGGGGATCGTTGGCATAGTTTAATAGTACTGGTAAAGAAACAAACATATTAAAACTGGGGATCGTTGGCATAGTTTAATATTACTGGTAAAGAAACAAACATATTAAAACTGGGGATCGTTGGCATAGTTTAATATTACTGGTAAAGAAACAAACATATTAAAACTGGGGATCGTTGACATAGTTTAACAGTACTGGTAAAGAAACAAACATATTAAAACTGGGGATCGTTGGCATAGTTTAATAGTACTGGTAAAGAAACAAACATATTAAAACTGGGGATCGTTGGCATAGTTTAATATTACTGGTAAAGAAACAAACATATTAAAACTGGGGGTCGTTGACATAGTTTAATATTACTGGTAAAGAAACAAACATATTAAAACTGGGGGTCGTTGACATAGTTTAATAGTACTGGTAAAGAAACAAACATATTAAAACTGGGGATCGTTGACATAGTTTAATATTACTGGTAAAGAAGCAAACATATTAAAACTGGGGATCGTTGGCATAGTTTAATAGTACTGGTAAAGAAACAAACATATTAAAACTGGGGATCGTTGACATAGTTTAATAGTACTGGTAAAGAAACAAACATATTAAAACTGGGGATCGTTGACATAGTTTAATAGTACTGGTAAAGAAACAAACATATTAAAACTGGGGATCGTTGACATAGTTTAATAGTACTGGTAAAGAAACAAACATATTAAAACTGGGGATCGTTGACATAGTTTAATAGTACTGGTAAAGAAACAAACATATTAAAACTGGGGATCGTTGACATAGTTTAATAGTACTGGTAAAGAAACAAACATATTAAAACTGGGGATCGTTGACATAGTTTAATAGTACTGGTAAAGAAACAAACATATTAAAACTGGGGATCGTTGACATAGTTTAATAGTACTGGTAAAGAAACAAACATATTAAAACTGGGGATCGTTGACATAGTTTAATAGTACTGGTAAAGAAACAAACATATTAAAACTGGGGATCGTTGACATAGTTTAATATTACTGGTAAAGAAACAAACATATTAAAACTGGGGGTCGTTGGCATAGTTTAATATTACTGGTAAAGAAACAAACATATTAAAACTGGGGATCGTTGACATAGTTTAATATTACTGGTAAAGAAACAAACATATCAAAACTGGGGATCGTTGGCATAGTTTAATAGTACTGGTAAAGAAACAAACATATTAAAACTGGGGATCGTTGACATAGTTTAATATTACTGGTAAAGAAACAAACATATTAAAACTGGGGATCGTTGGCATAGTTTAATATTATTGGTAAAGAAACAAACATATTAAAACTGGTGATCGTTGACATAGTTTAATATTACTGGTAAAGAAACAAACATATTAAAAATGGGAATCGTTGGCATAGTTTAATAATACTGGTAAAGAAACAAACATATTAAAACTGGGGATCGTTGGCATAGTTTAATATTACTGGTAAAGAAACAAACATATTAAAACTGGGGATCGTTGGCATAGTTTAATATTACTGGTAAAGAAACAAACATATTAAAACTGGGGATCGTTGACATAGTTTAATATTACTGGTAAAGAAACAAACATATTAAAACTGGGGATCGTTGACATAGTTTAATATTACTGGTAAAGAAACAAACATATTAAAACTGGGGATCGTTGACATAGTTTAATATTACTGGTAAAGAAACAAACATATCAAACCTGGGGACCGTTGGCATAGTTTAATATTACTGGTAAAGAAACAAACATATTAAAACTGGGGGTCGTTGACATAGTTTAATATTACTGGTAAAGAAACAAACATATTAAAACTGGGGGTCGTTGGCATAGTTTAATAGTACTGGTAAAGAAACAAACATATTAAAACTGGGGATCGTTGACATAGTTTAATATTACTGGTAAAGAAACAAACATATTAAAACTGGGGATCGTTGACATAGTTTAATATTACTGGTAAAGAAGCAAACATATTAAAACTGGGGATCGTTGGCATAGTTTAATAG
This sequence comes from Bathymodiolus brooksi, assembly GCA_963680875.1. Taxonomy (NCBI): domain Eukaryota; kingdom Metazoa; phylum Mollusca; class Bivalvia; order Mytilida; family Modiolidae; genus Bathymodiolus; species Bathymodiolus brooksi. Next base: position 82,903,732 of record OY804590.1, read on the forward strand.
TACTGGTAAAGAAACAAAGATATTAAAACTGGGGATCGTTGACATAGTTTAATAGTACTGGTAAAGAAACAAACATATTAAAACTGGGGATCGTTGACATAGTTTAATAGTACTGGTAAAGAAACAAACATATTAAAACTGGGGATCGTTGACATAGTTTAATAGTACTGGTAAAGAAACAAACATATTAAAACTGGGGATCGTTGACATAGTTTAATAGTACTGGTAAAGAAACAAACATATTAAAACTGGGGATCGTTGACATAGTTTAATAGTACTGGTAAAGAAACAAACATATTAAAACTGGGGATCGTTGACATAGTTTAATATTACTGGTAAAGAAACAAACATATTAAAACTGGGGGTCGTTGGCATAGTTTAATATTACTGGTAAAGAAACAAACATATTAAAACTGGGGATCGTTGACATAGTTTAATATTACTGGTAAAGAAACAAACATATCAAAACTGGGGATCGTTGGCATAGTTTAATAGTACTGGTAAAGAAACAAACATATTAAAACTGGGGATCGTTGACATAGTTTAATATTACTGGTAAAGAAACAAACATATTAAAACTGGGGATCGTTGACATAGTTTAATATTACTGGTAAAGAAACAAACATATTAAAACTGGGGATCGTTGACATAGTTTAATATTACTGGTAAAGAAACAAACATATTAAAACTGGGGATCGTTGGCATAGTTTAATATTATTGGTAAAGAAACAAACATATTAAAACTGGTGATCGTTGACATAGTTTAATATTACTGGTAAAGAAACAAACATATTAAAACTGGGAATCGTTGGCATAGTTTAATAGTACTGGTAAAGAAACAAACATATTAAAACTGGGAATCGTTGGCATAGTTTAATATTATTGGTAAAGAAACAAACATATTAAAACTGGTGATCGTTGACATAGTTTAATATTACTGGTAAAGAAACAAACATATTAAAACTGGGGATCGTTGGCATAGTTTAATATTACTGGTAAAGAAACAAACATATTAAAACTGGGGATCGTTGGCATAGTTTAATATTACTGGTAAAGAAACAAACATATTAAAACTGGGGATCGTTGACATAGTTTAACAGTACTGGTAAAGAAACAAACATATTAAAACTGGGGATCGTTGGCATAGTTTAATAGTACTGGTAAAGAAACAAACATATTAAAACTGGGGATCGTTGGCATAGTTTAATATTACTGGTAAAGAAACAAACATATTAAAACTGGGGATCGTTGGCATAGTTTAATATTACTGGTAAAGAAACAAACATATTAAAACTGGGGATCGTTGACATAGTTTAACAGTACTGGTAAAGAAACAAACATATTAAAACTGGGGATCGTTGGCATAGTTTAATAGTACTGGTAAAGAAACAAACATATTAAAACTGGGGATCGTTGGCATAGTTTAATATTACTGGTAAAGAAACAAACATATTAAAACTGGGGGTCGTTGACATAGTTTAATATTACTGGTAAAGAAACAAACATATTAAAACTGGGGGTCGTTGACATAGTTTAATAGTACTGGTAAAGAAACAAACATATTAAAACTGGGGATCGTTGACATAGTTTAATATTACTGGTAAAGAAGCAAACATATTAAAACTGGGGATCGTTGGCATAGTTTAATAGTACTGGTAAAGAAACAAACATATTAAAACTGGGGATCGTTGACATAGTTTAATAGTACTGGTAAAGAAACAAACATATTAAAACTGGGGATCGTTGACATAGTTTAATAGTACTGGTAAAGAAACAAACATATTAAAACTGGGGATCGTTGACATAGTTTAATAGTACTGGTAAAGAAACAAACATATTAAAACTGGGGATCGTTGACATAGTTTAATAGTACTGGTAAAGAAACAAACATATTAAAACTGGGGATCGTTGACATAGTTTAATAGTACTGGTAAAGAAACAAACATATTAAAACTGGGGATCGTTGACATAGTTTAATAGTACTGGTAAAGAAACAAACATATTAAAACTGGGGATCGTTGACATAGTTTAATAGTACTGGTAAAGAAACAAACATATTAAAACTGGGGATCGTTGACATAGTTTAATAGTACTGGTAAAGAAACAAACATATTAAAACTGGGGATCGTTGACATAGTTTAATATTACTGGTAAAGAAACAAACATATTAAAACTGGGGGTCGTTGGCATAGTTTAATATTACTGGTAAAGAAACAAACATATTAAAACTGGGGATCGTTGACATAGTTTAATATTACTGATAAAGAAACAAACATATCAAAACTGGGGATCGTTGGCATAGTTTAATAGTACTGGTAAAGAAACAAACATATTAAAACTGGGGATCGTTGACATAGTTTAATATTACTGGTAAAGAAACAAACATATTAAAACTGGGGATCGTTGGCATAGTTTAATATTATTGGTAAAGAAACAAACATATTAAAACTGGTGATCGTTGACATAGTTTAATATTACTGGTAAAGAAACAAACATATTAAAAATGGGAATCGTTGGCATAGTTTAATAATACTGGTAAAGAAACAAACATATTAAAACTGGGGATCGTTGGCATAGTTTAATATTACTGGTAAAGAAACAAACATATTAAAACTGGGGATCGTTGGCATAGTTTAATATTACTGGTAAAGAAACAAACATATTAAAACTGGGGATCGTTGACATAGTTTAATATTACTGGTAAAGAAACAAACATATTAAAACTGGGGATCGTTGACATAGTTTAATATTACTGGTAAAGAAACAAACATATTAAAACTGGGGATCGTTGACATAGTTTAATATTACTGGTAAAGAAACAAACATATTAAAACTGGGGGTCGTTGACATAGTTTAATATTACTGGTAAAGAAACAAACATATTAAAACTGGGGGTCGTTGACATAGTTTAATATTACTGGTAAAGAAACAAACATATTAAAACTGGGGATCGTTGACATAGTTTAATATTACTGGTAAAGAAACAAACATATTAAAACTGGGGGTCGTTGACATAGTTTAATATTACTGGTAAAGAAACAAACATATCAAACCTGGGGATCGTTGGCATAGTTTAATATTACTGGTAAAGAAACAAACATATTAAAACTGGGGGTCGTTGACATAGTTTAATATTACTGGTAAAGAAACAAACATATTAAAACTGGGGGTCGTTGACATAGTTTAATAGTACTGGTAAAGAAACAAACATATTAAAACTGGGGATCGTTGACATAGTTTAATATTACTGGTAAAGAAACAAACATATTAAAACTGGGGGTCGTTGACATAGTTTAATATTACTGGTAAAGAAACAAACATATTAAAACTGGGGATCGTTGGCATAGTTTAATATTACTGGTAAAGACACAAACATATTAAAACTGGGGATCGTTGACATAGTTTAATATTACTGGTAAAGAAACAAACATATTAAAACTGGGGATCGTTGACATAGTTTAATATTACTGGTAAAGAAACAAACATATTAAAACTGGGTGTCGTTGACATAGTTTAATATTACTGGTAAAGAAACTAACATATCAAACCTGGGGATCGTTGGCATAGTTTAATATTACTGGTAAAGAAACAAACATATTAAAACTGGGGGTCGTTGACATAGTTTAATATTACTGGTAAAGAAACAAACATATTAAAACTGGGGGTCGTTGGCATAGTTTAATAGTACTGGTAAAGAAACAAACATATTAAAACTGGGGATCGTTGACATAGTTTAATATTACTGGTAAAGAAACAAACATATTAAAACTGGGGATCGTTGACATAGTTTAATATTACTGGTAAAGAAGCAAACATATTAAAACTGGGGATCGTTGGCATAGTTTAATAGTACTGGTAAAGAAACAAACATATTAAAACTGGGGATCGTTGACATAGTTTAATATTAATGGTAAAGAAACAAACATATTAAAACTGGGGATCGTTGGCATAGTTTAATAGTACTGGTAAAGAAACAAACATATTAAAACTGGGGATCGTTGACATAGTTTAATATTACTGGTAAAGAAACAAACATATTAAAACTGGGGATCGTTGGCATAGTTTAATAGTACTGGTAAAGAAACAAACATATTAAAACTGGGGATCGTTGACATAGTTTAATATTACTGGTAAAGAAACAAACATATTAAAACTGGGGATCGTTGGCATAGTTTAATATTACTGGTAAAGAAACAAACATATTAAAACTGGGGATCGTTGACATAGTTTAATATTACTGGTAAAGAAACAAACATATTAAAACTGGGGATCGTTGACATAGTTTAATATTACTGGTAAAGAAACAAACATATTAAAACTGGGGATCGTTGACATAGTTTAATATTACTGGTAAAGAAACAAACATATTAAAACTGGGGATCGTTGACATAGTTTAATATTACTGGTAAAGAAGCAAACATATTAAAACTGGGGGTCGTTGGCATAGTTTAATAGTACTGGTAAAGAAACAAACATATTAAAACTGGGGATCGTTGACATAGTTTAATATTACTGGTAAAGAAACAAACATATTAAAACTGGGGGTCGTTGACATAGTTTAATATTACTGGTAAGGAAACAAACATATTAAAACTGGGGATCGTTGGAATAGTTTAATATTACTGGTAAAGAAACAAACATATTAAAACTGGGGATAGTTGACATAGTTTAATATTACTGGTAAAGAAACAAACATATTAAAACTGGGGATCGTTGACATAGTTTAATATTACTGGTAAAGAAACAAACATATTAAAACTGGGGGTCGTTGACATAGTTTAATATTACTGGTAAAGAAACAAACATATCAAACCTGGGGACCGTTGGCATAGTTTAATATTACTGGTAAAGAAACAAACATATTAAAACTGGGGGTCGTTGACATAGTTTAATATTACTGGTAAAGAAACAAACATATTAAAACTGGGGGTCGTTGGCATAGTTTAATAGTACTGGTAAAGAAACAAACATATTAAAACTGGGGATCGTTGACATAGTTTAATATTACTGGTAAAGAAACAAACATATTAAAACTGGGGATCGTTGACATAGTTTAATATTACTGGTAAAGAAGCAAACATATTAAAACTGGGGATCGTTGGCATAGTTTAATAGTACTGGTAAAGAAACAAAGATATTAAAACTGGGGATCGTTGACATAGTTTAATAGTACTGGTAAAGAAACAAACATATTAAAACTGGGGATCGTTGACATAGTTTAATAGTACTGGTAAAGAAACAAACATATTAAAACTGGGGATCGTTGACATAGTTTAATAGTACTGGTAAAGAAACAAACATATTAAAACTGGGGATCGTTGACATAGTTTAATAGTACTGGTAAAGAAACAAACATATTAAAACTGGGGATCGTTGGCATAGTTTAATAGTACTGGTAAAGAAACAAACATATTAAAACTGGGGATCGTTGACATAGTTTAATATTACTGGTAAAGAAACAAACATATTAAAACTGGGGGTCGTTGGCATAGTTTAATATTACTGGTAAAGAAACAAACATATTAAAACTGGGGATCGTTGACATAGTTTAATATTACTGGTAAAGAAACAAACATATCAAAACTGGGGATCGTTGGCATAGTTTAATAGTACTGGTAAAGAAACAAACATATTAAAACTGGGGATCGTTGACATAGTTTAATATTACTGGTAAAGAAACAAACATATTAAAACTGGGGATCGTTGACATAGTTTAATATTACTGGTAAAGAAACAAACATATTAAAACTGGGGATCGTTGACATAGTTTAATATTACTGGTAAAGAAACAAACATATTAAAACTGGGGATCGTTGGCATAGTTTAATATTATTGGTAAAGAAACAAACATATTAAAACTGGTGATCGTTGACATAGTTTAATATTACTGGTAAAGAAACAAACATATTAAAACTGGGAATCGTTGGCATAGTTTAATAGTACTGGTAAAGAAACAAACATATTAAAACTGGGAATCGTTGGCATAGTTTAATATTATTGGTAAAGAAACAAACATATTAAAACTGGTGATCGTTGACATAGTTTAATATTACTGGTAAAGAAACAAACATATTAATACTGGGGATCGTTGGCATAGTTTAATATTACTGGTAAAGAAACAAACATATTAAAACTGGGGATCGTTGGCATAGTTTAATATTACTGGTAAAGAAACAAACATATTAAAACTGGGGATCGTTGACATAGTTTAACAGTACTGGTAAAGAAACAAACATATTAAAACTGGGGATCGTTGGCATAGTTTAATAGTACTGGTAAAGAAACAAACATATTAAAACTGGGGATCGTTGGCATAGTTTAATATTACTGGTAAAGAAACAAACATATTAAAACTGGGGATCGTTGGCATAGTTTAATATTACTGGTAAAGAAACAAACATATTAAAACTGGGGATCGTTGACATAGTTTAACAGTACTGGTAAAGAAACAAACATATTAAAACTGGGGATCGTTGGCATAGTTTAATAGTACTGGTAAAGAAACAAACATATTAAAACTGGGGATCGTTGGCATAGTTTAATATTACTGGTAAAGAAACAAACATATTAAAACTGGGGATCGTTGACATAGTTTAATATTACTGGTAAAGAAACAAACATATTAAAACTGGGGATCGTTGACATAGTTTAATAGTACTGGTAAAGAAACAAACATATTAAAACTGGGGATCGTTGGCATAGTTTAATAGTACTGGTAAAGAAACAAACATATTAAAACTGGGGACCGTTGGCATAGTTTAATATTACTGGTAAAGAAACAAACATATTAAAACTGGGGATCGTTGACATAGTTTAATATTACTGGTAAAAAACAAACATATTAAAACTGGGGATCGTTGACATAGTTTAATATTACTGGTAAAGAAACAAACATATTAAAACTGGGGGTCGTTGGCATAGTTTAATATTACTGGTAAAGAAACAAACATATTAAAACTGGGGATCGTTGACATAGTTTAATATTACTATTAAAGAAACAAACATATCAAAACTGGGGATCGATGGCATAGTTTAATATTACTGGTAAAGAAACAAACATATCAAAACTGGGGGTCGTTGACATAGTTTAATAGTACTGGTAAAGAAACAAACATATTAAAACTGGGGATCGTTGACATAGTTTAATAGTACTGGTAAAGAAACAAACATATTAAACCTGGGGATCGTTGGCATAGTTTAATATTACTGGTAAAGAAACAAACATATTAAAACTGGGGATCGTTGGCATAGTTTAATATTACTGGTAAAGAAACAAACATATTAAAACTGGGGATCGTTGGCATAGTTTAATATTACTGGTAAAGAAACAAACATATTAAAACTGGGGATCGTTGACATAGTTTAACAGTACTGGTAAAGAAACAAACATATTAAAACTGGGGATCGTTGGCATAGTTTAATAGTACTGGTAAAGAAACAAACATATTAAAACTGGGGATCGTTGGCATAGTTTAATATTACTGGTAAAGAAACAAACATATTAAAACTGGGGATCGTTGGCATAGTTTAATATTACTGGTAAAGAAACAAACATATTAAAACTGGGGATCGTTGACATAGTTTAACAGTACTGGTAAAGAAACAAACATATTAAAACTGGGGATCGTTGGCATAGTTTAATAGTACTGGTAAAGAAACAAACATATTAAAACTGGGGATCGTTGGCATAGTTTAATATTACTGGTAAAGAAACAAACATATTAAAACTGGGGATCGTTGACATAGTTTAATATTACTGGTAAAGAAACAAACATATTAAAACTGGGGATCGTTGACATAGTTTAATAGTACTGGTAAAGAAACAAACATATTAAAACTGGGGATCGTTGGCATAGTTTAATAGTACTGGTAAAGAAACAAACATATTAAAACTGGGGACCGTTGGCATAGTTTAATATTACTGGTAAAGAAACAAACATATTAAAACTGGGGATCGTTGACATAGTTTAATATTACTGGTAAAAAACAAACATATTAAAACTGGGGATCGTTGACATAGTTTAATATTACTGGTAAAGAAACAAACATATTAAAACTGGGGATCGTTGACATAGTTTAATAGTACTGGTAAAGAAACAAACATATTAAAACTGGGGATCGTTGACATAGTTTAATATTACTGGTAAAGAAACAAACATATTAAAACTGGGGATCGTTGACATAGTTTAATATTACTATTAAAGAAACAAACATATCAAAACTGGGGATCGATGGCATAGTTTAATATTACTGGTAAAGAAACAAACATATCAAAACTGGGGGTCGTTGACATAGTTTAATAGTACTGGTAAAGAAACAAACATATTAAAACTGGGGATCGTTGACATAGTTTAATAGTACTGGTAAAGAAACAAACATATTAAACCTGGGGATCGTTGGCATAGTTTAATATTACTGGTAAAGAAACAAACATATTAAAACTAGGGATCGTTGGCATAGTTTAATAGTACTGGTAAAGAAACAAACATATCAAACCTGGGAATCGTTGGCATAGTTTAATATTACTGGTAAAGAAACAAACATATTAAAACTAGAGATCGTTGGCATAGTTTAATAGTACTGGTAAAGAAACAAACATATTAAAACTGGGGGTCGTTGACATAGTTTAATATTACTGGTAAAGAAACAAACATATCAAAACTGGGGATCGTTGACATAGTTTAATATTACTGGTAAAGAAACAAACATATTAAAACTGGGGATCGTTGACATAGTTTAATATTACTGGTAAAGAAACAAACATATTAAAACTGGGGATCGTTGACATAGTTTAATATTACTGGTAAAAAACAAACATATTAAAACTGGGGATCGTTGACATAGTTTAATATTACTGGTAAAGAAACAAACATATTAAAACTGGGGGTCGTTGGCATAGTTTAATATTACTGGTAAAGAAACAAACATATTAAAACTGGGGATCGTTGACATAGTTTAATAGTACTGGTAAAGAAACAAACATATTAAAACTGGGGATCGTTGACATAGTTTAATATTACTGGTAAAGAAACAAACATATTAAAACTGGGGATCGTTGACATAGTTTAATATTACTATTAAAGAAACAAACATATCAAAACTGGGGATCGATGGCATAGTTTAATATTACTGGTAAAGAAACAAACATATCAAAACTGGGGGTCGTTGACATAGTTTAATAGTACTGGTAAAGAAACAAACATATTAAAACTGGGGATCGTTGACATAGTTTAATAGTACTGGTAAAGAAACAAACATATTAAACCTGGGGATCGTTGGCATAGTTTAATATTACTGGTAAAGAAACAAACATATTAAAACTAGGGATCGTTGGCATAGTTTAATAGTACTGGTAAAGAAACAAACATATCAAACCTGGGAATCGTTGGCATAGTTTAATATTACTGGTAAAGAAACAAACATATTAAAACTAGAGATCGTTGGCATAGTTTAATAGTACTGGTAAAGAAACAAACATATTAAAACTGGGGGTCGTTGACATAGTTTAATATTACTGGTAAAGAAACAAACATATCAAAACTGGGGATCGTTGACATAGTTTAATATTACTGGTAAAGAAACAAACATATTAAAACTGGGGGTCGTTGACATAGTTTAATAGTACTGGTAAAGAAACAAACATATTAAAACTGGGGATCGTTAACATAGTTTAATAGTACTGGTAAAGAAACAAACATATTAAACCTGGGGATCGTTGGCATAGTTTAATATTACTGGTAAAGAAACAAACATATTAAAACTAGGGATCGTTGGCATAGTTTAATAGTACTGGTAAAGAAACAAACATATCAAACCTGGGGATCGTTGGCATAGTTTAATATTACTGGTAAAGAAACAAACATATTAAAACTAGGGATCGTTGGCATAGTTTAATAGTACTGGTAAAGAAACAAACATATTAAAACTGGGGATCGTTGACATAGTTTAATATTACTGGTAAAGAAACAAACATATTAAAACTGGGGATCGTTGACATAGTTTAATATTACTGGTAAAGAAACAAACATATTAAAACTGGGGATCGTTGACATAGTTTAATATTACTGGTAAAGAAACAAACATATTAAAACTGGGGATCGTTGACATAGTTTAATATTACTGGTAAAGAAACAAACATATTAAAACTGGGGGTCGTTGACATAGTTTAATATTACTGGTAAAGAAACAAACATATCAAACCTGGGGATCGTTGGCATAGTTTAATATTACTGGTAAAGAAACAAACATATTAAAACTGGGGGTCGTTGACATAGTTTAATATTACTGGTAAAGAAACAAACATATTAAAACTGGGGGTCGTTGGCATAGTTTAATAGTACTGGTAAAGAAACAAACATATTAAAACTGGGGATCGTTGACATAGTTTAATATTACTGGTAAAGAAACAAATATATTAAAACTGGGGATCGTTGACATAGTTTAATATTACTGGTAAAGAAGCAAACATATTAAAACTGGGGATCGTTGGCATAGTTTAATAGTACTGGTAAAGAAACAAACATATTAAAACTGGGGATCGTTGACATAGTTTAATATTACTGGTAAAGAAACAAACATATCAAAACTGGGGATCGTTGGCATAGTTTAATAGTACTGGTAAAGAAACAAACATATTAAAACTGGGGATCGTTGACATAGTTTAATATTACTGGTAAAGAAACAAACATATTAAAACTGGGGATCGTTGACATAGTTTAATATTACTGGTAAAGAAACAAACATATTAAAACTGGGGATCGTTGACATAGTTTAATATTACTGGTAAAGAAACAAACATATTAAAACTGGGGATCGTTGGCATAGTTTAATATTATTGGTAAAGAAACAAACATATTAAAACTGGTGATCGTTGACATAGTTTAATATTACTGGTAAAGAAACAAACATATTAAAACTGGGAATCGTTGGCATAGTTTAATAGTACTGGTAAAGAAACAAACATATTAAAACTGGGGATCGTTGGCATAGTTTAATATTACTGGTAAAGAAACAAACATATTAAAACTGGGGATCGTTGGCATAGTTTAATAGTACTGGTAAAGAAACAAACATATTAAAACTGGGGATCGTTGACATAGTTTAATATTACTGGTAAAGAAACAAACATATTAAAACTGGGGATCGTTGGCATAGTTTAATATTACTGGTAAAGAAACAAACATATTAAAACTGGGGATCGTTGACATAGTTTAATATTACTGGTAAAGAAACAAACATATTAAAACTGGGGATCGTTGACATAGTTTAATATTACTGGTAAAGAAACAAACATATTAAAACTGGGGATCGTTGACATAGTTTAATATTACTGGTAAAGAAACAAACATATTAAAACTGGGGATCGTTGACATAGTTTAATATTACTGGTAAAGAAGCAAACATATTAAAACTGGGGGTCGTTGGCATAGTTTAATAGTACTGGTAAAGAAACAAACATATTAAAACTGGGGATCGTTGACATAGTTTAATATTACTGGTAAAGAAACAAACATATTAAAACTGGGGGTCGTTGACATAGTTTAATATTACTGGTAAGGAAACAAACATATTAAAACTGGGGATCGTTGGCATAGTTTAATATTACTGGTAAAGAAACAAACATATTAAAACTGGGGATAGTTGACATAGTTTAATATTACTGGTAAAGAAACAAACATATTAAAACTGGGGATCGTTGACATAGTTTAATATTACTGGTAAAGAAACAAACATATTAAAACTGGGGGTCGTTGACATAGTTTAATATTACTGGTAAAGAAACAAACATATCAAACCTGGGGACCGTTGGCATAGTTTAATATTACTGGTAAAGAAACAAACATATTAAAACTGGGGGTCGTTGACATAGTTTAATATTACTGGTAAAGAAACAAACATATTAAAACTGGGGGTCGTTGGCATAGTTTAATAGTACTGGTAAAGAAACAAACATATTAAAACTGGGGATCGTTGACATAGTTTAATATTACTGGTAAAGAAACAAACATATTAAAACTGGGGATCGTTGACATAGTTTAATATTACTGGTAAAGAAGCAAACATATTAAAACTGGGGATCGTTGGCATAGTTTAATAGTACTGGTAAAGAAACAAAGATATTAAAACTGGGGATCGTTGACATAGTTTAATAGTACTGGTAAAGAAACAAACATATTAAAACTGGGGATCGTTGACATAGTTTAATAGTACTGGTAAAGAAACAAACATATTAAAACTGGGGATCGTTGACATAGTTTAATAGTACTGGTAAAGAAACAAACATATTAAAACTGGGGATCGTTGACATAGTTTAATAGTACTGGTAAAGAAACAAACATATTAAAACTGGGGATCGTTGACATAGTTTAATAGTACTGGTAAAGAAACAAACATATTAAAACTGGGGATCGTTGACATAGTTTAATATTACTGGTAAAGAAACAAACATATTAAAACTGGGGGTCGTTGGCATAGTTTAATATTACTGGTAAAGAAACAAACATATTAAAACTGGGGATCGTTGACATAGTTTAATATTACTGGTAAAGAAACAAACATATCAAAACTGGGGATCGTTGGCATAGTTTAATAGTACTGGTAAAGAAACAAACATATTAAAACTGGGGATCGTTGACATAGTTTAATATTACTGGTAAAGAAACAAACATATTAAAACTGGGGATCGTTGACATAGTTTAATATTACTGGTAAAGAAACAAACATATTAAAACTGGGGATCGTTGACATAGTTTAATATTACTGGTAAAGAAACAAACATATTAAAACTGGGGATCGTTGGCATAGTTTAATATTATTGGTAAAGAAACAAACATATTAAAACTGGTGATCGTTGACATAGTTTAATATTACTGGTAAAGAAACAAACATATTAAAACTGGGAATCGTTGGCATAGTTTAATAGTACTGGTAAAGAAACAAACATATTAAAACTGGGAATCGTTGGCATAGTTTAATATTATTGGTAAAGAAACAAACATATTAAAACTGGTGATCGTTGACATAGTTTAATATTACTGGTAAAGAAACAAACATATTAAAACTGGGGATCGTTGGCATAGTTTAATATTACTGGTAAAGAAACAAACATATTAAAACTGGGGATCGTTGGCATAGTTTAATATTACTGGTAAAGAAACAAACATATTAAAACTGGGGATCGTTGACATAGTTTAATATTACTGGTAAAGAAACAAACATATTAAAACTGGGGATCGTTGACATAGTTTAATATTACTGGTAAAGAAACAAACATATTAAAACTGGGGATCGTTGACATAGTTTAATATTACTGGTAAAGAAACAAACATATTAAAACTGGGGATCGTTGGCATAGTTTAATATTATTGGTAAAGAAACAAACATATTAAAACTGGTGATCGTTGACATAGTTTAATATTACTGGTAAAGAAACAAACATATTAAAACTGGGAATCGTTGGCATAGTTTAATAGTACTGGTAAAGAAACAAACATATTAAAACTGGGAATCGTTGGCATAGTTTAATATTATTGGTAAAGAAACAAACATATTAAAACTGGTGATCGTTGACATAGTTTAATATTACTGGTAAAGAAACAAACATATTAAAACTGGGGATCGTTGGCATAGTTTAATATTACTGGTAAAGAAACAAACATATTAAAACTGGGGATCGTTGGCATAGTTTAATATTACTGGTAAAGAAACAAACATATTAAAACTGGGGATCGTTGACATAGTTTAACAGTACTGGTAAAGAAACAAACATATTAAAACTGGGGATCGTTGGCATAGTTTAATAGTACTGGTAAAGAAACAAACATATTAAAACTGGGGATCGTTGGCATAGTTTAATATTACTGGTAAAGAAACAAACATATTAAAACTGGGGATCGTTGGCATAGTTTAATATTACTGGTAAAGAAACAAACATATTAAAACTGGGGATCGTTGACATAGTTTAACAGTACTGGTAAAGAAACAAACATATTAAAACTGGGGATCGTTGGCATAGTTTAATAGTACTGGTAAAGAAACAAACATATTAAAACTGGGGATCGTTGGCATAGTTTAATATTACTGGTAAAGAAACAAACATATTAAAACTGGGGATCGTTGACATAGTTTAATATTACTGGTAAAGAAACAAACATATTAAAACTGGGGATCGTTGACATAGTTTAATAGTACTGGTAAAGAAACAAACATATTAAAACTGGGGATCGTTGGCATAGTTTAATAGTACTGGTAAAGAAACAAACATATTAAAACTGGGGACCGTTGGCATAGTTTAATATTACTGGTAAAGAAACAAACATATTAAAACTGGGGATCGTTGACATAGTTTAATATTACTGGTAAAAAACAAACATATTAAAACTGGGGATCGTTGACATAGTTTAATATTACTGGTAAAGAAACAAACATATTAAAACTGGGGACCGTTGGCATAGTTTAATATTACTGGTAAAGAAACAAACATATTAAAACTGGGGATCGTTGACATAGTTTAATATTACTGGTAAAAAACAAACATATTAAAACTGGGGATCGTTGACATAGTTTAATATTACTGGTAAAGAAACAAACATATTAAAACTGGGGGTCGTTGGCATAGTTTAATATTACTGGTAAAGAAACAAACATATTAAAACTGGGGATCGTTGACATAGTTTAATAGTACTGGTAAAGAAACAAACATATTAAAACTGGGGATCGTTGACATAGTTTAATATTACTGGTAAAGAAACAAACATATTAAAACTGGGGATCGTTGACATAGTTTAATATTACTATTAAAGAAACAAACATATCAAAACTGGGGATCGATGGCATAGTTTAATATTACTGGTAAAGAAACAAACATATCAAAACTGGGGGTCGTTGACATAGTTTAATAGTACTGGTAAAGAAACAAACATATTAAAACTGGGGATCGTTGACATAGTTTAATAGTACTGGTAAAGAAACAAACATATTAAACCTGGGGATCGTTGGCATAGTTTAATATTACTGGTAAAGAAACAAACATATTAAAACTAGGGATCGTTGGCATAGTTTAATAGTACTGGTAAAGAAACAAACATATCAAACCTGGGAATCGTTGGCATAGTTTAATATTACTGGTAAAGAAACAAACATATTAAAACTAGAGATCGTTGGCATAGTTTAATAGTACTGGTAAAGAAACAAACATATTAAAACTGGGGGTCGTTGACATAGTTTAATATTACTGGTAAAGAAACAAACATATCAAAACTGGGGATCGTTGACATAGTTTAATATTACTGGTAAAGAAACAAACATATTAAAACTGGGGGTCGTTGACATAGTTTAATAGTACTGGTAAAGAAACAAACATATTAAAACTGGGGATCGTTAACATAGTTTAATAGTACTGGTAAAGAAACAAACATATTAAACCTGGGGATCGTTGGCATAGTTTAATATTACTGGTAAAGAAACAAACATATTAAAACTAGGGATCGTTGGCATAGTTTAATAGTACTGGTAAAGAAACAAACATATCAAACCTGGGGATCGTTGGCATAGTTTAATATTACTGGTAAAGAAACAAACATATTAAAACTAGGGATCGTTGGCATAGTTTAATAGTACTGGTAAAGAAACAAACATATTAAAACTGGGGATCGTTGACATAGTTTAATATTACTGGTAAAGAAACAAACATATTAAAACTGGGGATCGTTGACATAGTTTAATATTACTGGTAAAGAAACAAACATATTAAAACTGGGGATCGTTGACATAGTTTAATATTACTGGTAAAGAAACAAACATATTAAAACTGGGGATCGTTGACATAGTTTAATATTACTGGTAAAGAAACAAACATATTAAAACTGGGGGTCGTTGACATAGTTTAATATTACTGGTAAAGAAACAAACATATCAAACCTGGGGATCGTTGGCATAGTTTAATATTACTGGTAAAGAAACAAACATATTAAAACTGGGGGTCGTTGACATAGTTTAATATTACTGGTAAAGAAACAAACATATTAAAACTGGGGGTCGTTGGCATAGTTTAATAGTACTGGTAAAGAAACAAACATATTAAAACTGGGGATCGTTGACATAGTTTAATATTACTGGTAAAGAAACAAATATATTAAAACTGGGGATCGTTGACATAGTTTAATATTACTGGTAAAGAAGCAAACATATTAAAACTGGGGATCGTTGGCATAGTTTAATAGTACTGGTAAAGAAACAAACATATTAAAACTGGGGATCGTTGACATAGTTTAATATTACTGGTAAAGAAACAAACATATCAAAACTGGGGATCGTTGGCATAGTTTAATAGTACTGGTAAAGAAACAAACATATTAAAACTGGGGATCGTTGACATAGTTTAATATTACTGGTAAAGAAACAAACATATTAAAACTGGGGATCGTTGACATAGTTTAATATTACTGGTAAAGAAACAAACATATTAAAACTGGGGATCGTTGACATAGTTTAATATTACTGGTAAAGAAACAAACATATTAAAACTGGGGATCGTTGGCATAGTTTAATATTATTGGTAAAGAAACAAACATATTAAAACTGGTGATCGTTGACATAGTTTAATATTACTGGTAAAGAAACAAACATATTAAAACTGGGAATCGTTGGCATAGTTTAATAGTACTGGTAAAGAAACAAACATATTAAAACTGGGGATCGTTGGCATAGTTTAATATTACTGGTAAAGAAACAAACATATTAAAACTGGGGATCGTTGGCATAGTTTAATAGTACTGGTAAAGAAACAAACATATTAAAACTGGGGATCGTTGACATAGTTTAATATTACTGGTAAAGAAACAAACATATTAAAACTGGGGATCGTTGGCATAGTTTAATATTACTGGTAAAGAAACAAACATATTAAAACTGGGGATCGTTGACATAGTTTAATATTACTGGTAAAGAAACAAACATATTAAAACTGGGGATCGTTGACATAGTTTAATATTACTGGTAAAGAAACAAACATATTAAAACTGGGGATCGTTGACATAGTTTAATATTACTGGTAAAGAAACAAACATATTAAAACTGGGGATCGTTGACATAGTTTAATATTACTGGTAAAGAAGCAAACATATTAAAACTGGGGGTCGTTGGCATAGTTTAATAGTACTGGTAAAGAAACAAACATATTAAAACTGGGGATCGTTGACATAGTTTAATATTACTGGTAAAGAAACAAACATATTAAAACTGGGGGTCGTTGACATAGTTTAATATTACTGGTAAGGAAACAAACATATTAAAACTGGGGATCGTTGGCATAGTTTAATATTACTGGTAAAGAAACAAACATATTAAAACTGGGGATAGTTGACATAGTTTAATATTACTGGTAAAGAAACAAACATATTAAAACTGGGGATCGTTGACATAGTTTAATATTACTGGTAAAGAAACAAACATATTAAAACTGGGGGTCGTTGACATAGTTTAATATTACTGGTAAAGAAACAAACATATCAAACCTGGGGACCGTTGGCATAGTTTAATATTACTGGTAAAGAAACAAACATATTAAAACTGGGGGTCGTTGACATAGTTTAATATTACTGGTAAAGAAACAAACATATTAAAACTGGGGGTCGTTGGCATAGTTTAATAGTACTGGTAAAGAAACAAACATATTAAAACTGGGGATCGTTGACATAGTTTAATATTACTGGTAAAGAAACAAACATATTAAAACTGGGGATCGTTGACATAGTTTAATATTACTGGTAAAGAAGCAAACATATTAAAACTGGGGATCGTTGGCATAGTTTAATAGTACTGGTAAAGAAACAAAGATATTAAAACTGGGGATCGTTGACATAGTTTAATAGTACTGGTAAAGAAACAAACATATTAAAACTGGGGATCGTTGACATAGTTTAATAGTACTGGTAAAGAAACAAACATATTAAAACTGGGGATCGTTGACATAGTTTAATAGTACTGGTAAAGAAACAAACATATTAAAACTGGGGATCGTTGACATAGTTTAATAGTACTGGTAAAGAAACAAACATATTAAAACTGGGGATCGTTGACATAGTTTAATAGTACTGGTAAAGAAACAAACATATTAAAACTGGGGATCGTTGACATAGTTTAATATTACTGGTAAAGAAACAAACATATTAAAACTGGGGGTCGTTGGCATAGTTTAATATTACTGGTAAAGAAACAAACATATTAAAACTGGGGATCGTTGACATAGTTTAATATTACTGGTAAAGAAACAAACATATCAAAACTGGGGATCGTTGGCATAGTTTAATAGTACTGGTAAAGAAACAAACATATTAAAACTGGGGATCGTTGACATAGTTTAATATTACTGGTAAAGAAACAAACATATTAAAACTGGGGATCGTTGACATAGTTTAATATTACTGGTAAAGAAACAAACATATTAAAACTGGGGATCGTTGACATAGTTTAATATTACTGGTAAAGAAACAAACATATTAAAACTGGGGATCGTTGGCATAGTTTAATATTATTGGTAAAGAAACAAACATATTAAAACTGGTGATCGTTGACATAGTTTAATATTACTGGTAAAGAAACAAACATATTAAAACTGGGAATCGTTGGCATAGTTTAATAGTACTGGTAAAGAAACAAACATATTAAAACTGGGAATCGTTGGCATAGTTTAATATTATTGGTAAAGAAACAAACATATTAAAACTGGTGATCGTTGACATAGTTTAATATTACTGGTAAAGAAACAAACATATTAAAACTGGGGATCGTTGGCATAGTTTAATATTACTGGTAAAGAAACAAACATATTAAAACTGGGGA
Source organism: Bathymodiolus brooksi (assembly GCA_963680875.1). Lineage (NCBI taxonomy): Eukaryota > Metazoa > Mollusca > Bivalvia > Mytilida > Modiolidae > Bathymodiolus > Bathymodiolus brooksi. The sequence continues at coordinate 82,922,572 of OY804590.1, forward strand.
TCGTTGGCATAGTTTAATATTACTGGTAAAGAAACAAACATATTAAAACTGGGGATCGTTGACATAGTTTAACAGTACTGGTAAAGAAACAAACATATTAAAACTGGGGATCGTTGGCATAGTTTAATAGTACTGGTAAAGAAACAAACATATTAAAACTGGGGATCGTTGGCATAGTTTAATATTACTGGTAAAGAAACAAACATATTAAAACTGGGGATCGTTGGCATAGTTTAATATTACTGGTAAAGAAACAAACATATTAAAACTGGGGATCGTTGACATAGTTTAACAGTACTGGTAAAGAAACAAACATATTAAAACTGGGGATCGTTGGCATAGTTTAATAGTACTGGTAAAGAAACAAACATATTAAAACTGGGGATCGTTGGCATAGTTTAATATTACTGGTAAAGAAACAAACATATTAAAACTGGGGATCGTTGACATAGTTTAATATTACTGGTAAAGAAACAAACATATTAAAACTGGGGATCGTTGACATAGTTTAATAGTACTGGTAAAGAAACAAACATATTAAAACTGGGGATCGTTGGCATAGTTTAATAGTACTGGTAAAGAAACAAACATATTAAAACTGGGGACCGTTGGCATAGTTTAATATTACTGGTAAAGAAACAAACATATTAAAACTGGGGATCGTTGACATAGTTTAATATTACTGGTAAAAAACAAACATATTAAAACTGGGGATCGTTGACATAGTTTAATATTACTGGTAAAGAAACAAACATATTAAAACTGGGGGTCGTTGGCATAGTTTAATATTACTGGTAAAGAAACAAACATATTAAAACTGGGGATCGTTGACATAGTTTAATAGTACTGGTAAAGAAACAAACATATTAAAACTGGGGATCGTTGACATAGTTTAATATTACTGGTAAAGAAACAAACATATTAAAACTGGGGATCGTTGACATAGTTTAATATTACTATTAAAGAAACAAACATATCAAAACTGGGGATCGATGGCATAGTTTAATATTACTGGTAAAGAAACAAACATATCAAAACTGGGGGTCGTTGACATAGTTTAATAGTACTGGTAAAGAAACAAACATATTAAAACTGGGGATCGTTGACATAGTTTAATAGTACTGGTAAAGAAACAAACATATTAAACCTGGGGATCGTTGGCATAGTTTAATATTACTGGTAAAGAAACAAACATATTAAAACTGGGGATCGTTGGCATAGTTTAATATTACTGGTAAAGAAACAAACATATTAAAACTGGGGATCGTTGGCATAGTTTAATATTACTGGTAAAGAAACAAACATATTAAAACTGGGGATCGTTGACATAGTTTAACAGTACTGGTAAAGAAACAAACATATTAAAACTGGGGATCGTTGGCATAGTTTAATAGTACTGGTAAAGAAACAAACATATTAAAACTGGGGATCGTTGGCATAGTTTAATATTACAGGTAAAGAAACAAACATATTAAAACTGGGGATCGTTGGCATAGTTTAATATTACTGGTAAAGAAACAAACATATTAAAACTGGGGATCGTTGACATAGTTTAACAGTACTGGTAAAGAAACAAACATATTAAAACTGGGGATCGTTGGCATAGTTTAATAGTACTGGTAAAGAAACAAACATATTAAAACTGGGGATCGTTGGCATAGTTTAATATTACTGGTAAAGAAACAAACATATTAAAACTGGGGATCGTTGACATAGTTTAATATTACTGGTAAAGAAACAAACATATTAAAACTGGGGATCGTTGACATAGTTTAATAGTACTGGTAAAGAAACAAACATATTAAAACTGGGGATCGTTGGCATAGTTTAATAGTACTGGTAAAGAAACAAACATATTAAAACTGGGGACCGTTGGCATAGTTTAATATTACTGGTAAAGAAACAAACATATTAAAACTGGGGATCGTTGACATAGTTTAATATTACTGGTAAAAAACAAACATATTAAAACTGGGGATCGTTGACATAGTTTAATATTACTGGTAAAGAAACAAACATATTAAAACTGGGGGTCGTTGGCATAGTTTAATATTACTGGTAAAGAAACAAACATATTAAAACTGGGGATCGTTGACATAGTTTAATAGTACTGGTAAAGAAACAAACATATTAAAACTGGGGATCGTTGACATAGTTTAATATTACTGGTAAAGAAACAAACATATTAAAACTGGGGATCGTTGACATAGTTTAATATTACTATTAAAGAAACAAACATATCAAAACTGGGGATCGATGGCATAGTTTAATATTACTGGTAAAGAAACAAACATATCAAAACTGGGGGTCGTTGACATAGTTTAATAGTACTGGTAAAGAAACAAACATATTAAAACTGGGGATCGTTGACATAGTTTAATAGTACTGGTAAAGAAACAAACATATTAAACCTGGGGATCGTTGGCATAGTTTAATATTACTGGTAAAGAAACAAACATATTAAAACTAGGGATCGTTGGCATAGTTTAATATTACTGGTAAAGAAACAAACATATTAAAACTGGGGGTCGTTGACATAGTTTAATAGTACTGGTAAAGAAACAAACATATTAAAACTGGGGATCGTTAACATAGTTTAATAGTACTGGTAAAGAAACAAACATATTAAACCTGGGGATCGTTGGCATAGTTTAATATTACTGGTAAAGAAACAAACATATTAAAACTAGGGATCGTTGGCATAGTTTAATAGTACTGGTAAAGAAACAAACATATCAAACCTGGGGATCGTTGGCATAGTTTAATATTACTGGTAAAGAAACAAACATATTAAAACTAGGGATCGTTGGCATAGTTTAATAGTACTGGTAAAGAAACAAACATATTAAAACTGGGGATCGTTGACATAGTTTAATATTACTGGTAAAGAAACAAACATATTAAAACTGGGGATCGTTGACATAGTTTAATATTACTGGTAAAGAAACAAACATATTAAAACTGGGGATCGTTGACATAGTTTAATATTACTGGTAAAGAAACAAACATATTAAAACTGGGGATCGTTGACATAGTTTAATATTACTGGTAAAGAAACAAACATATTAAAACTGGGGGTCGTTGACATAGTTTAATATTACTGGTAAAGAAACAAACATATCAAACCTGGGGATCGTTGGCATAGTTTAATATTACTGGTAAAGAAACAAACATATTAAAACTGGGGGTCGTTGACATAGTTTAATATTACTGGTAAAGAAACAAACATATTAAAACTGGGGGTCGTTGGCATAGTTTAATAGTACTGGTAAAGAAACAAACATATTAAAACTGGGGATCGTTGACATAGTTTAATATTACTGGTAAAGAAACAAATATATTAAAACTGGGGATCGTTGACATAGTTTAATATTACTGGTAAAGAAGCAAACATATTAAAACTGGGGATCGTTGGCATAGTTTAATAGTACTGGTAAAGAAACAAACATATTAAAACTGGGGATCGTTGACATAGTTTAATATTACTGGTAAAGAAACAAACATATCAAAACTGGGGATCGTTGGCATAGTTTAATAGTACTGGTAAAGAAACAAACATATTAAAACTGGGGATCGTTGACATAGTTTAATATTACTGGTAAAGAAACAAACATATTAAAACTGGGGATCGTTGACATAGTTTAATATTACTGGTAAAGAAACAAACATATTAAAACTGGGGATCGTTGACATAGTTTAATATTACTGGTAAAGAAACAAACATATTAAAACTGGGGATCGTTGGCATAGTTTAATATTATTGGTAAAGAAACAAACATATTAAAACTGGTGATCGTTGACATAGTTTAATATTACTGGTAAAGAAACAAACATATTAAAACTGGGAATCGTTGGCATAGTTTAATAGTACTGGTAAAGAAACAAACATATTAAAACTGGGGATCGTTGGCATAGTTTAATATTATTGGTAAAGAAACAAACATATTAAAACTGGTGATCGTTGACATAGTTTAATATTACTGGTAAAGAAACAAACATATTAAAACTGGGGATCGTTGGCATAGTTTAATATTACTGGTAAAGAAACAAACATATTAAAACTGGGGATCGTTGGCATAGTTTAATATTACTGGTAAAGAAACAAACATATTAAAACTGGGGATCGTTGACATAGTTTAACAGTACTGGTAAAGAAACAAACATATTAAAACTGGGGATCGTTGGCATAGTTTAATAGTACTGGTAAAGAAACAAACATATTAAAACTGGGGATCGTTGGCATAGTTTAATATTACTGGTAAAGAAACAAACATATTAAAACTGGGGATCGTTGGCATAGTTTAATATTACTGGTAAAGAAACAAACATATTAAAACTGGGGATCGTTGACATAGTTTAACTGTACTGGTAAAGAAACAAACATATTAAAACTGGGGATCGTTGGTATAGTTTAATAGTACTGGTAAAGAAACAAACATATTAAAACTGGGGATCGTTGGCATAGTTTAATATTACTGGTAAAGAAACAAACATATTAAAACTGGGGATCGTTGACATAGTTTAATATTACTGGTAAAGAAACAAACATATTAAAACTGGGGATCGTTGACTTAGTTTAATAGTACTGGTAAAGAAACAAACATATTAAAACTGGGGATCGTTGGCATAGTTTAATAGTACTGGTAAAGAAACAAACATATTAAAACTGGGGATCGTTGACATAGTTTAATATTACTGGTAAAAAACAAACATATTAAAACTAGGGATCGTTGACATAGTTTAATATTACTGGTAAAGAAACAAACATATTAAAACTGGGGGTCGTTGGCATAGTTTAATATTACTGGTAAAGAAACAAACATATTAAAACTGGGGATCGTTGACATAGTTTAATAGTACTGGTAAAGAAACAAACATATTAAAACTGGGGATCGTTGACATAGTTTAATATTACTGGTAAAGAAACAAACATATTAAAACTGGGGATCGTTGACATAGTTTAATATTACTATTAAAGAAACAAACATATCAAAACTGGGGATCGATGGCATAGTTTAATATTACTGGTAAAGAAACAAACATATCAAAACTGGGGGTCGTTGACATAGTTTAATAGTACTGGTAAAGAAACAAACATATTAAAACTGGGGATCGTTGACATAGTTTAATAGTACTGGTAAAGAAACAAACATATTAAACCTGGGGATCGTTGGCATAGTTTAATATTACTGGTAAAGAAACAAACATATTAAAACTAGGGATCCTTGGCATAGTTTAATAGTACTGGTAAAGAAACAAACATATCAAACCTGGGAATCGTTGGCATAGTTTAATATTACTGGTAAAGAAACAAACATATTAAAACTGGGGATCGTTGACATAGTTTAATATTACTGGTAAAGAAACAAACATATTAAAACTGGGGATCGTTGACATAGTTTAATATTACTGGTAAAGAAACAAACATATTAAAACTGGGGATCGTTGGCATAGATTAATATTATTGGTAAAGAAACAAACATATTAAAACTGGTGATCGTTGACATAGTTTAATATTACTGGTAAAGAAACAAACATATTAAAACTGGGAATCGTTGGCATAGTTTAATAGTACTGGTAAAGAAACAAACATATTAAAACTGGGGATCGTTGGCATAGTTTAATATTATTGGTAAAGAAACAAACATATTAAAACTGGTGATCGTTGACATAGTTTAATATTACTGGTAAAGAAACAAACATATTAAAACTGGGGATCGTTGGCATAGTTTAATATTACTGGTAAAGAAACAAACATATTAAAACTGGGGATCGTTGGCATAGTTTAATATTACTGGTAAAGAAACAAACATATTAAAACTGGGGATCGTTGACATAGTTTAACAGTACTGGTAAAGAAACAAACATATTAAAACTGGGGATCGTTGGCATAGTTTAATAGTACTGGTAAAGAAACAAACATATTAAAACTGGGGATCGTTGGCATAGTTTAATATTACTGGTAAAGAAACAAACATATTAAAACTGGGGATCGTTGGCATAGTTTAATATTACTGGTAAAGAAACAAACATATTAAAACTGGGGATCGTTGACATAGTTTAACTGTACTGGTAAAGAAACAAACATATTAAAACTGGGGATCGTTGGTATAGTTTAATAGTACTGGTAAAGAAACAAACATATTAAAACTGGGGATCGTTGGCATAGTTTAATATTACTGGTAAAGAAACAAACATATTAAAACTGGGGATCGTTGACATAGTTTAATATTACTGGTAAAGAAACAAACATATTAAAACTGGGGATCGTTGACTTAGTTTAATAGTACTGGTAAAGAAACAAACATATTAAAACTGGGGATCGTTGGCATAGTTTAATAGTACTGGTAAAGAAACAAACATATTAAAACTGGGGATCGTTGACATAGTTTAATATTACTGGTAAAAAACAAACATATTAAAACTAGGGATCGTTGACATAGTTTAATATTACTGGTAAAGAAACAAACATATTAAAACTGGGGGTCGTTGGCATAGTTTAATATTACTGGTAAAGAAACAAACATATTAAAACTGGGGATCGTTGACATAGTTTAATAGTACTGGTAAAGAAACAAACATATTAAAACTGGGGATCGTTGACATAGTTTAATATTACTGGTAAAGAAACAAACATATTAAAACTGGGGATCGTTGACATAGTTTAATATTACTATTAAAGAAACAAACATATCAAAACTGGGGATCGATGGCATAGTTTAATATTACTGGTAAAGAAACAAACATATCAAAACTGGGGGTCGTTGACATAGTTTAATAGTACTGGTAAAGAAACAAACATATTAAAACTGGGGATCGTTGACATAGTTTAATAGTACTGGTAAAGAAACAAACATATTAAACCTGGGGATCGTTGGCATAGTTTAATATTACTGGTAAAGAAACAAACATATTAAAACTAGGGATCCTTGGCATAGTTTAATAGTACTGGTAAAGAAACAAACATATCAAACCTGGGAATCGTTGGCATAGTTTAATATTACTGGTAAAGAAACAAACATATTAAAACTAGAGATCGTTGGCATAGTTTAATAGTACTGGTAAAGAAACAAACATATTAAAACTGGGGGTCGTTGACATAGTTTAATATTACTGGTAAAGAAACAAACATATCAAAACTGGGGATCGTTGACATAGTTTAATATTACTGGTAAAGAAACAAACATATTAAAACTGGGGGTCGTTGACATAGTTTAATAGTACTGGTAAAGAAACAAACATATTAAAACTGGGGATCGTTAACATAGTTTAATAGTACTGGTAAAGAAACAAACATATTAAACCTGGGGATCGTTGGCATAGTTTAATATTACTGGTAAAGAAACAAACATATTAAAACTAGGGATCGTTGGCATAGTTTAATAGTACTGGTAAAGAAACAAACATATCAAACCTGGGGATCGTTGGCATAGTTTAATATTACTGGTAAAGAAACAAACATATTAAAACTAGGGATCGTTGGCATAGTTTAATAGTACTGGTAAAGAAACAAACATATTAAAACTGGGGATCGTTGACATAGTTTAATATTACTGGTAAAGAAACAAACATATTAAAACTGGGGATCGTTGACATAGTTTAATATTACTGGTAAAGAAACAAACATATTAAAACTGGGGATCGTTGACATAGTTTAATATTACTGGTAAAGAAACAAACATATTAAAACTGGGGATCGTTGACATAGTTTAATATTACTGGTAAAGAAACAAACATATTAAAACTGGGGGTCGTTGACATAGTTTAATATTACTGGTAAAGAAACAAACATATCAAACCTGGGGATCGTTGGCATAGTTTAATATTACTGGTAAAGAAACAAACATATTAAAACTGGGGGTCGTTGACATAGTTTAATATTACTGGTAAAGAAACAAACATATTAAAACTGGGGGTCGTTGGCATAGTTTAATAGTACTGGTAAAGAAACAAACATATTAAAACTGGGGATCGTTGACATAGTTTAATATTACTGGTAAAGAAACAAACATATTAAAACTGGGGATCGTTGACATAGTTTAATATTACTGGTAAAGAAGCAAACATATTAAAACTGGGGATCGTTGGCATAGTTTAATAGTACTGGTAAAGAAACAAACATATTAAAACTGGGGATCGTTGACATAGTTTAATAGTACTGGTAAAGAAACAAACATATTAAAACTGGGGATCGTTGACATAGTTTAATAGTACTGGTAAAGAAACAAACATATTAAAACTGGGGATCGTTGACATAGTTTAATAGTACTGGTAAAGAAACAAACATATTAAAACTGGGGATCGTTGACATAGTTTAATAGTACTGGTAAAGAAACAAACATATTAAAACTGGGGATCGTTGACATAGTTTAATAGTACTGGTAAAGAAACAAACATATTAAAACTGGGGATCGTTGACATAGTTTAATATTACTGGTAAAGAAACAAACATATTAAAACTGGGGGTCGTTGGCATAGTTTAATATTACTGGTAAAGAAACAAACATATTAAAACTGGGGATCGTTGACATAGTTTAATATTACTGGTAAAGAAACAAACATATCAAAACTGGGGATCGTTGGCATAGTTTAATAGTACTGGTAAAGAAACAAACATATTAAAACTGGGGATCGTTGACATAGTTTAATATTACTGGTAAAGAAACAAACATATTAAAACTGGGGATCGTTGACATAGTTTAATATTACTGGTAAAGAAACAAACATATTAAAACTGGGGATCGTTGACATAGTTTAATATTACTGGTAAAGAAACAAACATATTAAAACTGGGGATCGTTGGCATAGTTTAATATTATTGGTAAAGAAACAAACATATTAAAACTGGTGATCGTTGACATAGTTTAATATTACTGGTAAAGAAACAAACATATTAAAACTGGGAATCGTTGGCATAGTTTAATAGTACTGGTAAAGAAACAAACATATTAAAACTGGGGATCGTTGGCATAGTTTAATATTATTGGTAAAGAAACAAACATATTAAAACTGGTGATCGTTGACATAGTTTAATATTACTGGTAAAGAAACAAACATATTAAAACTGGGAATCGTTGGCATAGTTTAATAGTACTGGTAAAGAAACAAACATATTAAAACTGGGGATCGTTGGCATAGTTTAATATTACTGGTAAAGAAACAAACATATTAAAACTGGGGATCGTTGGCATAGTTTAATATTACTGGTAAAGAAACAAACATATTAAAACTGGGGATCGTTGACATAGTTTAATAGTACTGGTAAAGAAACAAACATATTAAAACTGGGGATCGTTGGCATAGTTTAATATTACTGGTAAAGAAACAAACATATTAAAACTGGGGATCGTTGGCATAGTTTAATATTACTGGTAAAGAAACAAACATATTAAAACTGGGGATCGTTGACATAGTTTAACAGTACTGGTAAAGAAACAAACATATTAAAACTGGGGATCGTTGGCATAGTTTAATAGTACTGGTAAAGAAACAAACATATTAAAACTGGGGATCGTTGGCATAGTTTAATATTATTGGTAAAGAAACAAACATATTAAAACTGGTGATCGTTGACATAGTTTAATATTACTGGTAAAGAAACAAACATATTAAAACTGGGAATCGTTGGCATAGTTTAATAGTACTGGTAAAGAAACAAACATATTAAAACTGGGGATCGTTGGCATAGTTTAATATTATTGGTAAAGAAACAAACATATTAAAACTGGTGATCGTTGACATAGTTTAATATTACTGGTAAAGAAACAAACATATTAAAACTGGGAATCGTTGGCATAGTTTAATAGTACTGGTAAAGAAACAAACATATTAAAACTGGGGATCGTTGGCATAGTTTAATATTACTGGTAAAGAAACAAACATATTAAAACTGGGGATCGTTGGCATAGTTTAATATTACTGGTAAAGAAACAAACATATTAAAACTGGGGATCGTTGACATAGTTTAATATTACTGGTAAAGAAACAAACATATTAAAACTGGGGATCGTTGGCATAGTTTAATATTACTGGTAAAGAAACAAACATATTAAAACTGGGGATCGTTGGCATAGTTTAATATTACTGGTAAAGAAACAAACATATTAAAACTGGGGATCGTTGACATAGTTTAACAGTACTGGTAAAGAAACAAACATATTAAAACTGGGGATCGTTGGCATAGTTTAATAGTACTGGTAAAGAAACAAACATATTAAAACTGGGGATCGTTGACATAGTTTAATATTACTGGTAAAGAAACAAACATATTAAAACTGGGGATCGTTGGCATAGTTTAATATTACTGGTAAAGAAACAAACATATTAAAACTGGGGATCGTTGACATAGTTTAACAGTACTGGTAAAGAAACAAACATATTAAAACTGGGGATCGTTGGCATAGTTTAATATTACTGGTAAAGAAACAAACATATTAAAACTGGGGATCGTTGACATAGTTTAATATTACTGGTAAAGAAACAAACATATTAAAACTGGGGATCGTTGACATAGTTTAATAGTACTGGTAAAGAAACAAACATATTAAAACTGGGGATCGTTGGCATAGTTTAATAGTACTGGTAAAGAAACAAACATATTAAAACTGGGGACCGTTGGCATAGTTTAATATTACTGGTAAAGAAACAAACATATTAAAACTGGGGATCGTTGACATAGTTTAATATTACTGGTAAAAAACAAACATATTAAAACTGGGGATCGTTGACATAGTTTAATATTACTGGTAAAGAAACAAACATATTAAAACTGGGGGTCGTTGGCATAGTTTAATATTACTGGTAAAGAAACAAACATATTAAAACTGGGGATCGTTGACATAGTTTAATAGTACTGGTAAAGAAACAAACATATTAAAACTGGGGATCGTTGACATAGTTTAATATTACTGGTAAAGAAACAAACATATCAAAACTGGGGATCGTTGACATAGTTTAATATTACTGGTAAAGAAACAAACATATCAAAACTGGGGATCGATGGCATAGTTTAATATTACTGGTAAAGAAACAAACATATCAAAACTGGGGGTCGTTGACATAGTTTAATAGTACTGGTAAAGAAACAAACATATTAAAACTGGGGATCGTTGACATAGTTTAATAGTACTGGTAAAGAAACAAACATATTAAACCTGGGGATCGTTGGCATAGTTTAATATTACTGGTAAAGAAACAAACATATTAAAACTAGGGATCGTTGGCATAGTTTAATAGTACTGGTAAAGAAACAAACATATCAAACCTGGGAATCGTTGGCATAGTTTAATATTACTGGTAAAGAAACAAACATATTAAAACTAGAGATCGTTGGCATAGTTTAATAGTACTGGTAAAGAAACAAACATATTAAAACTGGGGGTCGTTGACATAGTTTAATATTACTGGTAAAGAAACAAACATATCAAAACTGGGGATCGTTGACATAGTTTAATATTACTGGTAAAGAAACAAACATATTAAAACTGGGGGTCGTTGACATAGTTTAATAGTACTGGTAAAGAAACAAACATATTAAAACTGGGGATCGTTGACATAGTTTAATAGTACTGGTAAAGAAACAAACATATTAAACCTGGGGATCGTTGGCATAGTTTAATATTACTGGTAAAGAAACAAACATATTAAAACTAGGGATCGTTGGCATAGTTTAATAGTACTGGTAAAGAAACAAACATATCAAACCTGGGGATCTTTGGCATAGTTTAATATTACTGGTAAAGAAACAAACATATTAAAACTAGGGATCGTTGGCATAGTTTAATAGTACTGGTAAAGAAACAAACATATTAAAACTGGGGGTCGTTGACATAGTTTAATAGTACTGGTAAAGAAACAAACATATTAAAACTGGGGATCGTTGACATAGTTTAATATTACTGGTAAAGAAACAAACATATTAAAACTGGGGATCGTTGACATAGTTTAATATTACTATTAAAGAAACAAACATATCAAAACTGGGGATCGATGGCATAGTTTAATATTACTGGTAAAGAAACAAACATATCAAAACTGGGGGTCGTTGACATAGTTTAATAGTACTGGTAAAGAAACAAACATATTAAAACTGGGGATCGTTGACATAGTTTAATAGTACTGGTAAAGAAACAAACATATTAAAACTGGGGATCGTTGACATAGTTTAATATTACTGGTAAAGAAACAAACATATTAAAACTGGGGATCGTTGACATAGTTTAATATTACTATTAAAGAAACAAACATATCAAAACTGGGGATCGATGGCATAGTTTAATATTACTGGTAAAGAAACAAACATATCAAAACTGGGGGTCGTTGACATAGTTTAATAGTACTGGTAAAGAAACAAACATATTAAAACTGGGGATCGTTGACATAGTTTAATAGTACTGGTAAAGAAACAAACATATTAAACCTGGGGATCGTTGGCATAGTTTAATATTACTGGTAAAGAAACAAACATATCAAAACTGGGGATCGTTGACATAGTTTAATATTACTGGTAAAGAAACAAACATATTAAAACTGGGGATCGTTGACATAGTTTAATATTACTGGTAAAGAAACAAACATATTAAAACTGGGGATCGTTGACATAGTTTAATATTACTGGTAAAGAAACAAACATATTAAAACTGGGGATCGTTGACATAGTTTAATATTACTGGTAAAGAAACAAACATATTAAAACTGGGGATCGTTGGCATAGTTTAATAGTACTGGTAAAGAAACAAACATATTAAAACTGGGGATCGTTGACATAGTTTAATATTACTGGTAAAGAAACAAACATATTAAAACTGGGGATCGTTGACATAGTTTAATAGTACTGGTAAAGAAACAAACATATTAAAACTGGGGATCGTTGACATAGTTTAATAGTACTGGTAAAGAAACAAACATATCAAAACTGGGGATCGTTGGCATAGTTTAATATTACTGGTAAAGAAACAAACATATTAAAACTGGGGATCGTTGACATAGTTTAATATTACTGGTAAAGAAACAAACATATTAAAACTGGGGGTCGTTGACATAGTTTAATATTACTGGTAAAGAAACAAACATATTAAAACTGGGGATCGTTGGCATAGTTTAATATTATTGGTAAAGAAACAAACATATTAAAACTGGTGATCGTTGACATAGTTTAATATTACTGGTAAGGAAACAAACATATTAAAACTGGGAATCGTTGGCATAGTTTAATAGTACTGGTAAAGAAACAAACATATTAAAACTGGGGATCGTTGGCATAGTTTAATATTACTGGTAAAGAAACAAACATATTAAAACTGGGGATCGTTGGCATAGTTTAATATTACTGGTAAAGAAACAAACATATTAAAACTGGGGATCGTTGACATAGTTTAATAGTACTGGTAAAGAAACAAACATATTAAAACTGGGGATCGTTGGCATAGTTTAATATTACTGGTAAAGAAACAAACATATTAAAACTGGGGATCGTTGACATAGTTTAATATTACTGGTAAAGAAACAAACATATTAAAACTGGGGATCGTTGACATAGTTTAACAGTACTGGTAAAGAAACAAACATATTAAAACTGGGGATCGTTGGCATAGTTTAATAGTACTGGTAAAGAAACAAACATATTAAAACTGGGGATCGTTGGCATAGTTTAATATTACTGGTAAAGAAACAAACATATTAAAACTGGGGATCGTTGACATAGTTTAATATTACTGGTAAAGAAACAAACATATTAAAACTGGGGATCGTTGACATAGTTTAATAGTACTGGTAAAGAAACAAACATATTAAAACTGGGGATCGTTGGCATAGTTTAATAGTACTGGTAAAGAAACAAACATATTAAAACTGGGGACCGTTGGCATAGTTTAATATTACTGGTAAAGAAACAAACATATTAAAACTGGGGATCGTTGACATAGTTTAATATTACTGGTAAAAAACAAACATATTAAAACTGGGGATCGTTGACATAGTTTAATATTACTGGTAAAGAAACAAACATATTAAAACTGGGGGTCGTTGGCATAGTTTAATATTACTGGTAAAGAAACAAACATATTAAAACTGGGGATCGTTGACATAGTTTAATAGTACTGGTAAAGAAACAAACATATTAAAACTGGGGATCGTTGACATAGTTTAATATTACTGGTAAAGAAACAAACATATCAAAACTGGGGATCGTTGACATAGTTTAATATTACTGGTAAAGAAACAAACATATCAAAACTGGGGATCGATGGCATAGTTTAATATTACTGGTAAAGAAACAAACATATCAAAACTGGGGGTCGTTGACATAGTTTAATAGTACTGGTAAAGAAACAAACATATTAAAACTGGGGATCGTTGACATAGTTTAATAGTACTGGTAAAGAAACAAACATATTAAAACTGGGGGTCGTTGACATAGTTTAATATTACTGGTAAAGAAACAAACATATTAAAACTGGGGATCGTTGACATAGTTTAATATTACTGGTAAAGAAACAAACATATTAAAACTGGGGATCGTTGACATAGTTTAATATTACTGGTAAAGAAACAAACATATTAAAACTGGGGATCGTTGACATAGTTTAATATTACTGGTAAAGAAACAAACATATCAAAACTGGGGATCGTTGACATAGTTTAATATTACTGGTAAAGAAACAAACATATCAAAACTGGGGATCGATGGCATAGTTTAATATTACTGGTAAAGAAACAAACATATCAAAACTGGGGGTCGTTGACATAGTTTAATAGTACTGGTAAAGAAACAAACATATTAAAACTGGGGATCGTTGACATAGTTTAATAGTACTGGTAAAGAAACAAACATATTAAACCTGGGGATCGTTGGCATAGTTTAATATTACTGGTAAAGAAACAAACATATTAAAACTAGGGATCGTTGGCATAGTTTAATAGTACTGGTAAAGAAACAAACATATCAAACCTGGGAATCGTTGGCATAGTTTAATATTACTGGTAAAGAAACAAACATATTAAAACTAGAGATCGTTGGCATAGTTTAATAGTACTGGTAAAGAAACAAACATATTAAAACTGGGGGTCGTTGACATAGTTTAATATTACTGGTAAAGAAACAAACATATCAAAACTGGGGATCGTTGACATAGTTTAATATTACTGGTAAAGAAACAAACATATTAAAACTGGGGGTCGTTGACATAGTTTAATAGTACTGGTAAAGAAACAAACATATTAAAACTGGGGATCGTTGACATAGTTTAATAGTACTGGTAAAGAAACAAACATATTAAACCTGGGAATCGTTGGCATAGTTTAATATTACTGGTAAAGAAACAAACATATTAAAACTAGGGATCGTTGGCATAGTTTAATAGTACTGGTAAAGAAACAAACATATCAAACCTGGGGATCGTTGGCATAGTTTAATATTACTGGTAAAGAAACAAACATATTAAAACTAGGGATCGTTGGCATAGTTTAATAGTACTGGTAAAGAAACAAACATATTAAAACTGGGGGTCGTTGACATAGTTTAATATTACTGGTAAAGAAACAAACATATCAAAACTGGGGATCGTTGACATAGTTTAATATTACTGGTAAAGAAACAAACATATTAAAACTGGGGATCGTTGACATAGTTTAATATTACTGGTAAAGAAACAAACATATTAAAACTGGGGATCGTTGACATAGTTTAATATTACTGGTAAAGAAACAAACATATTAAAACTGGGGATCGTTGGCATAGTTTAATAGTACTGGTAAAGAAACAAACATATTAAAACTGGGGATCGTTGACATAGTTTAATATTACTGGTAAAGAAACAAACATATTAAAACTGGGGATCGTTGACATAGTTTAATAGTACTGGTAAAGAAACAAACATATTAAAACTGGGGATCGTTGACATAGTTTAATAGTACTGGTAAAGAAACAAACATATTAAAACTGGGGGTCGTTGACATAGTTTAATATTACTGGTAAAGAAACAAACATATTAAAACTGGGGATCGTTGACATAGTTTAATATTACTGGTAAAGAAACAAACATATCAAAACTGGGGATCGTTGGCATAGTTTAATATTACTGGTAAAGAAACAAACATATTAAAACTGGGGGTCGTTGACATAGTTTAATATTACTGGTAAAGAAACAAACATATTAAAACTGGGGGTCGTTGACATAGTTTAATATTACTGGTAAAGAAACAAACATATTAAAACTGGGGATCGTTGGCATAGTTTAATATTATTGGTAAAGAAACAAACATATTAAAACTGGTGATCGTTGACATAGTTTAATATTACTGGTAAAGAAACAAACATATTAAAACTGGGAATCGTTGACATAGTTTAATAGTACTGGTAAAGAAACAAACATATTAAAACTGGGGATCGTTGGCATAGTTTAATATTACTGGTAAAGAAACAAACATATTAAAACTGGGGATCGTTGGCATAGTTTAATATTACTGGTAAAGAAACAAACATATTAAAACTGGGGATCGTTGACATAGTTTAATAGTACTGGTAAATAAACAAACATATTAAAACTGGGGATCGTTGGCATAGTTTAATATTACTGGTAAAGAAACAAACATATTAAAACTGGGGATCGTTGGCATAGTTTAATATTACTGGTAAAGAAACAAACATATTAAAACTGGGGATCGTTGACATAGTTTAACAGTACTGGTAAAGAAACAAACATATTAAAACTGGGGATCGTTGGCATAGTTTAATAGTACTGGTAAAGAAACAAACATATTGAAACTGGGGATCGTTGGCATAGTTTAATATTACTGGTAAAGAAACAAACATATTAAAACTGGGGATCGTTGACATAGTTTAATATTACTGGAAAAGAAACAAACATATTAAAACTGGGGATCGTTGACATAGTTTAATAGTACTGGTAAAGAAACAAACATATTAAAACTAGGGATCGTTGGCATAGTTTAATAGTACTGGTAAAGAAACAAACATATTAAAACTGGGGACCGTTGGCATAGTTTAATATTACTGGTAAAGAAACAAACATATTAAAACTGGGGATCGTTGACATAGTTTAATATTACTGGTAAAAAACAAACATATTAAAACTGGGGATCGTTGACATAGTTTAATATTACTGGTAAAGAAACAAACATATTAAAACTGGGGGTTGTTGGCATAGTTTAATATTACTGGTAAAGAAACAAACATATTAAAACTGGGGATCGTTGACATAGTTTAATATTACTGATAAAGAAACAAACATATCAAAACTGGGGATCGTTGACATAGTTTAATATTACTGGTAAAGAAACAAACATATCAAAACTGGGGATCGATGGCATAGTTTAATATTACTGGTAAAGAAACAAACATATCAAAACTGGGGGTCGTTGACATAGTGTAATAGTACTGGTAAAGAAACAAACATATTAAAACTGGGGATCGTTGAAATAGTTTAATAGTACTGGTAAAGAAACAAACATATTAAACCTGGGGATCGTTGGCATAGTTTAATATTACTGGTAAAGAAACAAACATATTAAAACTAGGGATCGTTGGCATAGTTTAATAGTACTGGTAAAGAAACAAACATATCAAACCTGGGAATCGTTGGCATAGTTTAATATTACTGGTAAAGAAACAAACATATCAAAACTGGGGATCGTTGACATAGTTTAATATTACTGGTAAAGAAACAAACATATTAAAACTGGGGGTCGTTGACATAGTTTAATAGTACTGGTAAAGAAACAAACATATTAAAACTGGGGATCGTTGACATAGTTTAATAGTACTGGTAAAGAAACAAACATATTAAACCTGGGGATCGTTGGCATAGTTTAATATTACTGGTAAAGAAACAAACATATTAAAACTAGGGATCGTTGGCATAGTTTAATAGTACTGGTAAAGAAACAAACATATCAAACCTGGGGATCGTTGGCATAGTTTAATATTACTGGTAAAGAAACAAACATATTAAAACTAGGGATCGTTGGCATAGTTTAATAGTACTGGTAAAGAAACAAACATATTAAAACTGGGGGTCGTTGACATAGTTTAATATTACTGGTAAAGAAACAAACATATCAAAACTGGGGATCGTTGACATAGTTTAATAGTACTGGTAAAGAAACAAACATATTAAAACTGGGGATCGTTGACATAGTTTAATAGTACTGGTAAAGAAACAAACATATTAAACCTGGGGATCGTTGGCATAGTTTAATATTACTGGTAAAGAAACAAACATATTAAAACTAGGGATCGTTGGCATAGTTTAATAGTACTGGTAAAGAAACAAACATATCAAACCTGGGGATCGTTGGCATAGTTTAATATTACTGGTAAAGAAACAAACATATTAAAACTAGGGATCGTTGGCATAGTTTAATAGTACTGGTAAAGAAACAAACATATTAAAACTGGGGGTCGTTGACATAGTTTAATATTACTGGTAAAGAAACAAACATATCAAAACTGGGGATCGTTGACATAGTTTAATATTACTGGTAAAGAAACAAACATATTAAAACTGGGGATCGTTGACATAGTTTAATATTACTGGTAAAGAAACAAACATATTAAAACTGGGGATCGTTGACATAGTTTAATATTACTGGTAAAGAAACAAACATATTAAAACTGGGGATCGTTGACATAGTTTAATATTACTGGTAAAGAAACAAACATATTAAAACTGGGGATCGTTGGCATAGTTTAATAGTACTGGTAAAGAAACAAACATATTAAAACTGGGGATCGTTGACATAGTTTAATATTACTGGTAAAGAAACAAACATATTAAAACTGGGGATCGTTGACATAGTTTAATAGTACTGGTAAAGAAACAAACATATTAAAACTGGGGATCGTTGACATAGTTTAATAGTACTGGTAAAGAAACAAACATATTAAAACTGGGGGTCGTTGACATAGTTTAATATTACTGGTAAAGAAACAAACATATTAAAACTGGGGATCGTTGACATAGTTTAATATTACTGGTAAAGAAACAAACATATCAAAACTGGGGATCGTTGGCATAGTTTAATATTACTGGTAAAGAAACAAACATATTAAAACTGGGGGTCGTTGACATAGTTTAATATTACTGGTAAAGAAACAAACATATTAAAACTGGGGATCGTTGGCATAGTTTAATATTACTGGTAAAGAAACAAACATATCAAAACTGGGGGTCGTTGACATAGTTTAATATTACTGGTAAAGAAACAAACATATTAAAACTGGGGATCGTTGGCATAGTTTAATATTACTGGTAAAGAAACAAACATATTAAAACTGGGGATCGTTGACATAGTTTAATATTACTGGTAAAGAAACAAACATATCAAAACTGGGGATCGTTGACATAGTTTAATAGTACTGGTAAAGAAACAAACATATTAAAACTGGGGATCATTGACATAGTTTAATATTACTGGTAAAGAAACAAACATATTAAAACTGGGGATCGTTGACATAGTTTAATATTACTGGTAAAGAAACAAACATATTAAAACTGGGGATCGTTGACATAGTTTAATAGTACTGGTAAAGAAACAAACATATTAAAACTGGGGATCGTTGACATAGTTTAATATTACTGGTAAAGAAACAAACATATTAAAACTGGGGATCGTTGGCATAGTTTAATATAACTGGTAAAGAAACAAACATATTAAAACTGGGGATCGTTGACATAGTTTAATATTACTGGTAAAGAAACAAACATATTAAAACTGGGAATCGTTGGCATAGTTTAATATTACTGGTAAAGAAACAAACATATTAAAACTGGGGGTCGTTGACATAGTTTAATATTACTGGTAAAGAAACAAACATATCAAACCTGGGGATCGTTGGCATAGTTTAATATTACTGGTAAAGAAACAAACATATTAAAACTGGGGGTCGTTGACATAGTTTAATATTACTGGTAAAGAAGCAAACATATTAAAACTGGGGGTCGTTGGCATAGTTTAATATTACTGGTAAAGAAACAAACATATTAAAACTGGGGATCGTTGACATAGTTTAATATTACTGGTAAAGAAACAAACATATTAAAACTGGGGATCGTTGACATAGTTTAATATTACTGGTAAAGAAACAAACATATTAAAACTGGGGGTCGTTGACATAGTTTAATAGTACTGGTAAAGAAACAAACATATTAAAACTGGGGGTCGTTGACATAGTTTAATATTACTGGTAAAGAAACAAACATATCAAAACTGGGGATCGTTGACATAGTTTAATATTACTGGTAAAGAAACAAACATATTAAAACTGGGGATCGTTGACATAGTTTAATATTACTGGTAAAGAAACAAACATATTAAAACTGGGGATCGTTGACAGTTTAATATTACTGGTAAAGAAACAAACATATTAAAACTGGGGATCGTTGACATAGTTTAATATTACTGGTAAAGAAACAAACATATTAAAACTGGGGATCGTTGGCATAGTTTAATAGTACTGGTAAAGAAACAAACATATTAAAACTGGGGATCGTTGACATAGTTTAATATTACTGGTAAAGAAACAAACATATTAAAACTGGGGATCGTTGACATAGTTTAATAGTACTGGTAAAGAAACAAACATATTAAAACTGGGGATCGTTGACATAGTTTAATAGTACTGGTAAAGAAACAAACATATTAAAACTGGGGGTCGTTGACATAGTTTAATATTACTGGTAAAGAAACAAACATATTAAAACTGGGGATCGTTGACATAGTTTAATATTACTGGTAAAGAAACAAACATATCAAAACTGGGGATCGTTGGCATAGTTTAATATTACTGGTAAAGAAACAAACATATTAAAACTGGGGGTCGTTGACATAGTTTAATATTACTGGTAAAGAAACAAACATATTAAAACTGGGGATCGTTGGCATAGTTTAATATTACTGGTAAAGAAACAAACATATCAAAACTGGGGGTCGTTGACATAGTTTAATATTACTGGTAAAGAAACAAACATATTAAAACTGGGGATCGTTGGCATAGTTTAATATTACTGGTAAAGAAACAAACATATTAAAACTGGGGATCGTTGACATAGTTTAATATTACTGGTAAAGAAACAAACATATCAAAACTGGGGATCGTTGACATAGTTTAATAGTACTGGTAAAGAAACAAACATATTAAAACTGGGGATCATTGACATAGTTTAATATTACTGGTAAAGAAACAAACATATTAAAACTGGGGATCGTTGACATAGTTTAATATTACTGGTAAAGAAACAAACATATTAAAACTGGGGATCGTTGACATAGTTTAATAGTACTGGTAAAGAAACAAACATATTAAAACTGGGGATCGTTGACATAGTTTAATATTACTGGTAAAGAAACAAACATATTAAAACTGGGGATCGTTGGCATAGTTTAATATAACTGGTAAAGAAACAAACATATTAAAACTGGGGATCGTTGACATAGTTTAATATTACTGGTAAAGAAACAAACATATTAAAACTGGGAATCGTTGGCATAGTTTAATATTACTGGTAAAGAAACAAACATATTAAAACTGGGGGTCGTTGACATAGTTTAATATTACTGGTAAAGAAACAAACATATCAAACCTGGGGATCGTTGGCATAGTTTAATATTACTGGTAAAGAAACAAACATATTAAAACTGGGGGTCGTTGACATAGTTTAATATTACTGGTAAAGAAGCAAACATATTAAAACTGGGGGTCGTTGGCATAGTTTAATATTACTGGTAAAGAAACAAACATATTAAAACTGGGGATCGTTGACATAGTTTAATATTACTGGTAAAGAAACAAACATATTAAAACTGGGGATCGTTGACATAGTTTAATATTACTGGTAAAGAAACAAACATATTAAAACTGGGGGTCGTTGACATAGTTTAATATTACTGGTAAAGAAACAAACATATTAAAACTGGAGATCGTTGACATAGTTTAATATTACTGGTAAAGAAACAAACATATTAAAACTGGGGGTCGTTGGCATAGTTTAATATTACTGGTAAAGAAACAAACATATCAAACCTGGGGATCGTTGGCATAGTTTAATATTACTGGTAAAGAAACAAACATATTAAAACTAGGGATCGTTGGCATAGTTTAATAGTACTGGTAAAGAAACAAACATATTAAAACTGGGGGTCGTTGACATAGTTTAATATTACTGGTAAAGAAACAAACATATCAAAACTGGGGATCGTTGACATAGTTTAATATTACTGGTAAAGAAACAAACATATTAAAACTGGGGATCGTTGACATAGTTTAATATTACTGGTAAAGAAACAAACATATTAAAACTGGGGATCGTTGACATAGTTTAATATTACTGGTAAAGAAACAAACATATTAAAACTGGGGATCGTTGACATAGTTTAATATTACTGGTAAAGAAACAAACATATTAAAACTGGGGATCGTTGGCATAGTTTAATAGTACTGGTAAAGAAACAAACATATTAAAACTGGGGATCGTTGACATAGTTTAATATTACTGGTAAAGAAACAAACATATTAAAACTGGGGATCGTTGACATAGTTTAATAGTACTGGTAAAGAAACAAACATATTAAAACTGGGGATCGTTGACATAGTTTAATAGTACTGGTAAAGAAACAAACATATTAAAACTGGGGGTCGTTGACATAGTTTAATATTACTGGTAAAGAAACAAACATATTAAAACTGGGGATCGTTGACATAGTTTAATATTACTGGTAAAGAAACAAACATATCAAAACTGGGGATCGTTGGCATAGTTTAATATTACTGGTAAAGAAACAAACATATTAAAACTGGGGGTCGTTGACATAGTTTAATATTACTGGTAAAGAAACAAACATATTAAAACTGGGGATCGTTGGCATAGTTTAATATTACTGGTAAAGAAACAAACATATCAAAACTGGGGGTCGTTGACATAGTTTAATATTACTGGTAAAGAAACAAACATATTAAAACTGGGGATCGTTGGCATAGTTTAATATTACTGGTAAAGAAACAAACATATTAAAACTGGGGATCGTTGACATAGTTTAATATTACTGGTAAAGAAACAAACATATCAAAACTGGGGATCGTTGACATAGTTTAATAGTACTGGTAAAGAAACAAACATATTAAAACTGGGGATCATTGACATAGTTTAATAGTACTGGTAAAGAAACAAACATATTAAACCTGGGGATCGTTGGCATAGTTTAATATTACTGGTAAAGAAACAAACATATTAAAACTAGGGATCGTTGGCATAGTTTAATAGTACTGGTAAAGAAACAAACATATCAAACCTGGGAATCGTTGGCATAGTTTAATATTACTGGTAAAGAAACAAACATATCAAAACTGGGGATCGTTGACATAGTTTAATATTACTGGTAAAGAAACAAACATATTAAAACTGGGGGTCGTTGACATAGTTTAATAGTACTGGTAAAGAAACAAACATATTAAAACTGGGGATCGTTGACATAGTTTAATAGTACTGGTAAAGAAACAAACATATTAAACCTGGGGATCGTTGGCATAGTTTAATATTACTGGTAAAGAAACAAACATATTAAAACTAGGGATCGTTGGCATAGTTTAATAGTACTGGTAAAGAAACAAACATATCAAACCTGGGGATCGTTGGCATAGTTTAATATTACTGGTAAAGAAACAAACATATTAAAACTAGGGATCGTTGGCATAGTTTAATAGTACTGGTAAAGAAACAAACATATTAAAACTGGGGGTCGTTGACATAGTTTAATATTACTGGTAAAGAAACAAACATATCAAAACTGGGGATCGTTGACATAGTTTAATATTACTGGTAAAGAAACAAACATATTAAAACTGGGGGTCGTTGACATAGTTTAATAGTACTGGTAAAGAAACAAACATATTAAAACTGGGGATCGTTGACATAGTTTAATAGTACTGGTAAAGAAACAAACATATTAAACCTGGGGATCGTTGGCATAGTTTAATATTACTGGTAAAGAAACAAACATATTAAAACTAGGGATCGTTGGCATAGTTTAATAGTACTGGTAAAGAAACAAACATATCAAACCTGGGGATCTTTGGCATAGTTTAATATTACTGGTAAAGAAACAAACATATTAAAACTAGGGATCGTTGGCATAGTTTAATAGTACTGGTAAAGAAACAAACATATTAAAACTGGGGGTCGTTGACATAGTTTAATATTACTGGTAAAGAAACAAACATATCAAAACTGGGGATCGTTGACATAGTTTAATATTACTGGTAAAGAAACAAACATATTAAAACTGGGGATCGTTGACATAGTTTAATATTACTGGTAAAGAAACAAACATATTAAAACTGGGGATCGTTGACATAGTTTAATATTACTGGTAAAGAAACAAACATATTAAAACTGGGGATCGTTGACATAGTTTAATATTACTGGTAAAGAAACAAACATATTAAAACTGGGGATCGTTGGCATAGTTTAATAGTACTGGTAAAGAAACAAACATATTAAAACTGGGGATCGTTGACATAGTTTAATATTACTGGTAAAGAAACAAACATATTAAAACTGGGGATCGTTGACATAGTTTAATAGTACTGGTAAAGAAACAAACATATTAAAACTGGGGATCGTTGACATAGTTTAATAGTACTGGTAAAGAAACAAACATATCAAAACTGGGGATCGTTGGCATAGTTTAATATTACTGGTAAAGAAACAAACATATTAAAACTGGGGGTCGTTGACATAGTTTAATATTACTGGTAAAGAAACAAACATATTAAAACTGGGGGTCGTTGACATAGTTTAATATTACTGGTAAAGAAACAAACATATTAAAACTGGGGATCGTTGGCATAGTTTAATATTATTGGTAAAGAAACAAACATATTAAAACTGGTGATCGTTGACATAGTTTAATATTACTGGTAAGGAAACAAACATATTAAAACTGGGAATCGTTGGCATAGTTTAATAGTACTGGTAAAGAAACAAACATATTAAAACTGGGGATCGTTGGCATAGTTTAATATTACTGGTAAAGAAACAAACATATTAAAACTGGGGATCGTTGGCATAGTTTAATATTACTGGTAAAGAAACAAACATATTAAAACTGGGGATCGTTGACATAGTTTAATAGTACTGGTAAAGAAACAAACATATTAAAACTGGGGATCGTTGGCATAGTTTAATATTACTGGTAAAGAAACAAACATATTAAAACTGGGGATCGTTGACATAGTTTAATATTACTGGTAAAGAAACAAACATATTAAAACTGGGGATCGTTGACATAGTTTAACAGTACTGGTAAAGAAACAAACATATTAAAACTGGGGATCGTTGGCATAGTTTAATAGTACTGGTAAAGAAACAAACATATTAAAACTGGGGATCGTTGGCATAGTTTAATATTACTGGTAAAGAAACAAACATATTAAAACTGGGGATCGTTGACATAGTTTAATATTACTGGTAAAGAAACAAACATATTAAAACTGGGGATCGTTGACATAGTTTAATAGTACTGGTAAAGAAACAAACATATTAAAACTGGGGATCGTTGGCATAGTTTAATAGTACTGGTAAAGAAACAAACATATTAAAACTGGGGACCGTTGGCATAGTTTAATATTACTGGTAAAGAAACAAACATATTAAAACTGGGGATCGTTGACATAGTTTAATATTACTGGTAAAAAACAAACATATTAAAACTGGGGATCGTTGACATAGTTTAATATTACTGGTAAAGAAACAAACATATTAAAACTGGGGGTCGTTGGCATAGTTTAATATTACTGGTAAAGAAACAAACATATTAAAACTGGGGATCGTTGACATAGTTTAATAGTACTGGTAAAGAAACAAACATATTAAAACTGGGGATCGTTGACATAGTTTAATATTACTGGTAAAGAAACAAACATATCAAAACTGGGGATCGTTGACATAGTTTAATATTACTGGTAAAGAAACAAACATATCAAAACTGGGGATCGATGGCATAGTTTAATATTACTGGTAAAGAAACAAACATATCAAAACTGGGGGTCGTTGACATAGTTTAATAGTACTGGTAAAGAAACAAACATATTAAAACTGGGGATCGTTGACATAGTTTAATAGTACTGGTAAAGAAACAAACATATTAAAACTGGGGGTCGTTGACATAGTTTAATATTACTGGTAAAGAAACAAACATATTAAAACTGGGGATCGTTGACATAGTTTAATATTACTGGTAAAGAAACAAACATATTAAAACTGGGGATCGTTGACATAGTTTAATATTACTGGTAAAGAAACAAACATATTAAAACTGGGGATCGTTGACATAGTTTAATATTACTGGTAAAGAAACAAACATATCAAAACTGGGGATCGTTGACATAGTTTAATATTACTGGTAAAGAAACAAACATATCAAAACTGGGGATCGATGGCATAGTTTAATATTACTGGTAAAGAAACAAACATATCAAAACTGGGGGTCGTTGACATAGTTTAATAGTACTGGTAAAGAAACAAACATATTAAAACTGGGGATCGTTGACATAGTTTAATAGTACTGGTAAAGAAACAAACATATTAAACCTGGGGATCGTTGGCATAGTTTAATATTACTGGTAAAGAAACAAACATATTAAAACTAGGGATCGTTGGCATAGTTTAATAGTACTGGTAAAGAAACAAACATATCAAACCTGGGAATCGTTGGCATAGTTTAATATTACTGGTAAAGAAACAAACATATTAAAACTAGAGATCGTTGGCATAGTTTAATAGTACTGGTAAAGAAACAAACATATTAAAACTGGGGGTCGTTGACATAGTTTAATATTACTGGTAAAGAAACAAACATATCAAAACTGGGGATCGTTGACATAATTTAATATTACTGGTAAAGAAACAAACATATTAAAACTGGGGGTCGTTGACATAGTTTAATAGTACTGGTAAAGAAACAAACATATTAAAACTGGGGATCGTTGACATAGTTTAATAGTACTGGTAAAGAAACAAACATATTAAACCTGGGAATCGTTGGCATAGTTTAATATTACTGGTAAAGAAACAAACATATTAAAACTAGGGATCGTTGGCATAGTTTAATAGTACTGGTAAAGAAACAAACATATCAAACCTGGGGATCGTTGGCATAGTTTAATATTACTGGTAAAGAAACAAACATATTAAAACTAGGGATCGTTGGCATAGTTTAATAGTACTGGTAAAGAAACAAACATATTAAAACTGGGGGTCGTTGACATAGTTTAATATTACTGGTAAAGAAACAAACATATCAAAACTGGGGATCGTTGACATAGTTTAATATTACTGGTAAAGAAACAAACATATTAAAACTGGGGATCGTTGACATAGTTTAATATTACTGGTAAAGAAACAAACATATTAAAACTGGGGATCGTTGACATAGTTTAATATTACTGGTAAAGAAACAAACATATTAAAACTGGGGATCGTTGGCATAGTTTAATAGTACTGGTAAAGAAACAAACATATTAAAACTGGGGATCGTTGACATAGTTTAATATTACTGGTAAAGAAACAAACATATTAAAACTGGGGATCGTTGACATAGTTTAATAGTACTGGTAAAGAAACAAACATATTAAAACTGGGGATCGTTGACATAGTTTAATAGTACTGGTAAAGAAACAAACATATTAAAACTGGGGGTCGTTGACATAGTTTAATATTACTGGTAAAGAAACAAACATATTAAAACTGGGGATCGTTGACATAGTTTAATATTACTGGTAAAGAAACAAACATATCAAAACTGGGGATCGTTGGCATAGTTTAATATTACTGGTAAAGAAACAAACATATTAAAACTGGGGGTCGTTGACATAGTTTAATATTACTGGTAAAGAAACAAACATATTAAAACTGGGGGTCGTTGACATAGTTTAATATTACTGGTAAAGAAACAAACATATTAAAACTGGGGATCGTTGGCATAGTTTAATATTATTGGTAAAGAAACAAACATATTAAAACTGGTGATCGTTGACATAGTTTAATATTACTGGTAAAGAAACAAACATATTAAAACTGGGAATCGTTGACATAGTTTAATAGTACTGGTAAAGAAACAAACATATTAAAACTGGGGATCGTTGGCATAGTTTAATATTACTGGTAAAGAAACAAACATATTAAAACTGGGGATCGTTGGCATAGTTTAATATTACTGGTAAAGAAACAAACATATTAAAACTGGGGATCGTTGACATAGTTTAATAGTACTGGTAAATAAACAAACATATTAAAACTGGGGATCGTTGGCATAGTTTAATATTACTGGTAAAGAAACAAACATATTAAAACTGGGGATCGTTGGCATAGTTTAATATTACTGGTAAAGAAACAAACATATTAAAACTGGGGATCGTTGACATAGTTTAACAGTACTGGTAAAGAAACAAACATATTAAAACTGGGGATCGTTGGCATAGTTTAATAGTACTGGTAAAGAAACAAACATATTGAAACTGGGGATCGTTGGCATAGTTTAATATTACTGGTAAAGAAACAAACATATTAAAACTGGGGATCGTTGACATAGTTTAATATTACTGGAAAAGAAACAAACATATTAAAACTGGGGATCGTTGACATAGTTTAATAGTACTGGTAAAGAAACAAACATATTAAAACTAGGGATCGTTGGCATAGTTTAATAGTACTGGTAAAGAAACAAACATATTAAAACTGGGGACCGTTGGCATAGTTTAATATTACTGGTAAAGAAACAAACATATTAAAACTGGGGATCGTTGACATAGTTTAATATTACTGGTAAAAAACAAACATATTAAAACTGGGGATCGTTGACATAGTTTAATATTACTGGTAAAGAAACAAACATATTAAAACTGGGGGTTGTTGGCATAGTTTAATATTACTGGTAAAGAAACAAACATATTAAAACTGGGGATCGTTGACATAGTTTAATATTACTGATAAAGAAACAAACATATCAAAACTGGGGATCGTTGACATAGTTTAATATTACTGGTAAAGAAACAAACATATCAAAACTGGGGATCGATGGCATAGTTTAATATTACTGGTAAAGAAACAAACATATCAAAACTGGGGGTCGTTGACATAGTGTAATAGTACTGGTAAAGAAACAAACATATTAAAACTGGGGATCGTTGAAATAGTTTAATAGTACTGGTAAAGAAACAAACATATTAAACCTGGGGATCGTTGGCATAGTTTAATATTACTGGTAAAGAAACAAACATATTAAAACTAGGGATCGTTGGCATAGTTTAATAGTACTGGTAAAGAAACAAACATATCAAACCTGGGAATCGTTGGCATAGTTTAATATTACTGGTAAAGAAACAAACATATCAAAACTGGGGATCGTTGACATAGTTTAATATTACTGGTAAAGAAACAAACATATTAAAACTGGGGGTCGTTGACATAGTTTAATAGTACTGGTAAAGAAACAAACATATTAAAACTGGGGATCGTTGACATAGTTTAATAGTACTGGTAAAGAAACAAACATATTAAACCTGGGGATCGTTGGCATAGTTTAATATTACTGGTAAAGAAACAAACATATTAAAACTAGGGATCGTTGGCATAGTTTAATAGTACTGGTAAAGAAACAAACATATCAAACCTGGGGATCGTTGGCATAGTTTAATATTACTGGTAAAGAAACAAACATATTAAAACTAGGGATCGTTGGCATAGTTTAATAGTACTGGTAAAGAAACAAACATATTAAAACTGGGGGTCGTTGACATAGTTTAATATTACTGGTAAAGAAACAAACATATCAAAACTGGGGATCGTTGACATAGTTTAATAGTACTGGTAAAGAAACAAACATATTAAAACTGGGGATCGTTGACATAGTTTAATAGTACTGGTAAAGAAACAAACATATTAAACCTGGGGATCGTTGGCATAGTTTAATATTACTGGTAAAGAAACAAACATATTAAAACTAGGGATCGTTGGCATAGTTTAATAGTACTGGTAAAGAAACAAACATATCAAACCTGGGGATCGTTGGCATAGTTTAATATTACTGGTAAAGAAACAAACATATTAAAACTAGGGATCGTTGGCATAGTTTAATAGTACTGGTAAAGAAACAAACATATTAAAACTGGGGGTCGTTGACATAGTTTAATATTACTGGTAAAGAAACAAACATATCAAAACTGGGGATCGTTGACATAGTTTAATATTACTGGTAAAGAAACAAACATATTAAAACTGGGGATCGTTGACATAGTTTAATATTACTGGTAAAGAAACAAACATATTAAAACTGGGGATCGTTGACATAGTTTAATATTACTGGTAAAGAAACAAACATATTAAAACTGGGGATCGTTGACATAGTTTAATATTACTGGTAAAGAAACAAACATATTAAAACTGGGGATCGTTGGCATAGTTTAATAGTACTGGTAAAGAAACAAACATATTAAAACTGGGGATCGTTGACATAGTTTAATATTACTGGTAAAGAAACAAACATATTAAAACTGGGGATCGTTGACATAGTTTAATAGTACTGGTAAAGAAACAAACATATTAAAACTGGGGATCGTTGACATAGTTTAATAGTACTGGTAAAGAAACAAACATATTAAAACTGGGGGTCGTTGACATAGTTTAATATTACTGGTAAAGAAACAAACATATTAAAACTGGGGATCGTTGACATAGTTTAATATTACTGGTAAAGAAACAAACATATCAAAACTGGGGATCGTTGGCATAGTTTAATATTACTGGTAAAGAAACAAACATATTAAAACTGGGGGTCGTTGACATAGTTTAATATTACTGGTAAAGAAACAAACATATTAAAACTGGGGATCGTTGGCATAGTTTAATATTACTGGTAAAGAAACAAACATATCAAAACTGGGGGTCGTTGACATAGTTTAATATTACTGGTAAAGAAACAAACATATTAAAACTGGGGATCGTTGGCATAGTTTAATATTACTGGTAAAGAAACAAACATATTAAAACTGGGGATCGTTGACATAGTTTAATATTACTGGTAAAGAAACAAACATATCAAAACTGGGGATCGTTGACATAGTTTAATAGTACTGGTAAAGAAACAAACATATTAAAACTGGGGATCATTGACATAGTTTAATATTACTGGTAAAGAAACAAACATATTAAAACTGGGGATCGTTGACATAGTTTAATATTACTGGTAAAGAAACAAACATATTAAAACTGGGGATCGTTGACATAGTTTAATAGTACTGGTAAAGAAACAAACATATTAAAACTGGGGATCGTTGACATAGTTTAATATTACTGGTAAAGAAACAAACATATTAAAACTGGGGATCGTTGGCATAGTTTAATATAACTGGTAAAGAAACAAACATATTAAAACTGGGGATCGTTGACATAGTTTAATATTACTGGTAAAGAAACAAACATATTAAAACTGGGAATCGTTGGCATAGTTTAATATTACTGGTAAAGAAACAAACATATTAAAACTGGGGGTCGTTGACATAGTTTAATATTACTGGTAAAGAAACAAACATATCAAACCTGGGGATCGTTGGCATAGTTTAATATTACTGGTAAAGAAACAAACATATTAAAACTGGGGGTCGTTGACATAGTTTAATATTACTGGTAAAGAAGCAAACATATTAAAACTGGGGGTCGTTGGCATAGTTTAATATTACTGGTAAAGAAACAAACATATTAAAACTGGGGATCGTTGACATAGTTTAATATTACTGGTAAAGAAACAAACATATTAAAACTGGGGATCGTTGACATAGTTTAATATTACTGGTAAAGAAACAAACATATTAAAACTGGGGGTCGTTGACATAGTTTAATAGTACTGGTAAAGAAACAAACATATTAAAACTGGGGGTCGTTGACATAGTTTAATATTACTGGTAAAGAAACAAACATATCAAAACTGGGGATCGTTGACATAGTTTAATATTACTGGTAAAGAAACAAACATATTAAAACTGGGGATCGTTGACATAGTTTAATATTACTGGTAAAGAAACAAACATATTAAAACTGGGGATCGTTGACAGTTTAATATTACTGGTAAAGAAACAAACATATTAAAACTGGGGATCGTTGACATAGTTTAATATTACTGGTAAAGAAACAAACATATTAAAACTGGGGATCGTTGGCATAGTTTAATAGTACTGGTAAAGAAACAAACATATTAAAACTGGGGATCGTTGACATAGTTTAATATTACTGGTAAAGAAACAAACATATTAAAACTGGGGATCGTTGACATAGTTTAATAGTACTGGTAAAGAAACAAACATATTAAAACTGGGGATCGTTGACATAGTTTAATAGTACTGGTAAAGAAACAAACATATTAAAACTGGGGGTCGTTGACATAGTTTAATATTACTGGTAAAGAAACAAACATATTAAAACTGGGGATCGTTGACATAGTTTAATATTACTGGTAAAGAAACAAACATATCAAAACTGGGGATCGTTGGCATAGTTTAATATTACTGGTAAAGAAACAAACATATTAAAACTGGGGGTCGTTGACATAGTTTAATATTACTGGTAAAGAAACAAACATATTAAAACTGGGGATCGTTGGCATAGTTTAATATTACTGGTAAAGAAACAAACATATCAAAACTGGGGGTCGTTGACATAGTTTAATATTACTGGTAAAGAAACAAACATATTAAAACTGGGGATCGTTGGCATAGTTTAATATTACTGGTAAAGAAACAAACATATTAAAACTGGGGATCGTTGACATAGTTTAATATTACTGGTAAAGAAACAAACATATCAAAACTGGGGATCGTTGACATAGTTTAATAGTACTGGTAAAGAAACAAACATATTAAAACTGGGGATCATTGACATAGTTTAATATTACTGGTAAAGAAACAAACATATTAAAACTGGGGATCGTTGACATAGTTTAATATTACTGGTAAAGAAACAAACATATTAAAACTGGGGATCGTTGACATAGTTTAATAGTACTGGTAAAGAAACAAACATATTAAAACTGGGGATCGTTGACATAGTTTAATATTACTGGTAAAGAAACAAACATATTAAAACTGGGGATCGTTGGCATAGTTTAATATAACTGGTAAAGAAACAAACATATTAAAACTGGGGATCGTTGACATAGTTTAATATTACTGGTAAAGAAACAAACATATTAAAACTGGGAATCGTTGGCATAGTTTAATATTACTGGTAAAGAAACAAACATATTAAAACTGGGGGTCGTTGACATAGTTTAATATTACTGGTAAAGAAACAAACATATCAAACCTGGGGATCGTTGGCATAGTTTAATATTACTGGTAAAGAAACAAACATATTAAAACTGGGGGTCGTTGACATAGTTTAATATTACTGGTAAAGAAGCAAACATATTAAAACTGGGGGTCGTTGGCATAGTTTAATATTACTGGTAAAGAAACAAACATATTAAAACTGGGGATCGTTGACATAGTTTAATATTACTGGTAAAGAAACAAACATATTAAAACTGGGGATCGTTGACATAGTTTAATATTACTGGTAAAGAAACAAACATATTAAAACTGGGGGTCGTTGACATAGTTTAATATTACTGGTAAAGAAACAAACATATTAAAACTGGAGATCGTTGACATAGTTTAATATTACTGGTAAAGAAACAAACATATTAAAACTGGGGGTCGTTGGCATAGTTTAATATTACTGGTAAAGAAACAAACATATCAAACCTGGGGATCGTTGGCATAGTTTAATATTACTGGTAAAGAAACAAACATATTAAAACTAGGGATCGTTGGCATAGTTTAATAGTACTGGTAAAGAAACAAACATATTAAAACTGGGGGTCGTTGACATAGTTTAATATTACTGGTAAAGAAACAAACATATCAAAACTGGGGATCGTTGACATAGTTTAATATTACTGGTAAAGAAACAAACATATTAAAACTGGGGATCGTTGACATAGTTTAATATTACTGGTAAAGAAACAAACATATTAAAACTGGGGATCGTTGACATAGTTTAATATTACTGGTAAAGAAACAAACATATTAAAACTGGGGATCGTTGACATAGTTTAATATTACTGGTAAAGAAACAAACATATTAAAACTGGGGATCGTTGGCATAGTTTAATAGTACTGGTAAAGAAACAAACATATTAAAACTGGGGATCGTTGACATAGTTTAATATTACTGGTAAAGAAACAAACATATTAAAACTGGGGATCGTTGACATAGTTTAATAGTACTGGTAAAGAAACAAACATATTAAAACTGGGGATCGTTGACATAGTTTAATAGTACTGGTAAAGAAACAAACATATTAAAACTGGGGGTCGTTGACATAGTTTAATATTACTGGTAAAGAAACAAACATATTAAAACTGGGGATCGTTGACATAGTTTAATATTACTGGTAAAGAAACAAACATATCAAAACTGGGGATCGTTGGCATAGTTTAATATTACTGGTAAAGAAACAAACATATTAAAACTGGGGGTCGTTGACATAGTTTAATATTACTGGTAAAGAAACAAACATATTAAAACTGGGGATCGTTGGCATAGTTTAATATTACTGGTAAAGAAACAAACATATCAAAACTGGGGGTCGTTGACATAGTTTAATATTACTGGTAAAGAAACAAACATATTAAAACTGGGGATCGTTGGCATAGTTTAATATTACTGGTAAAGAAACAAACATATTAAAACTGGGGATCGTTGACATAGTTTAATATTACTGGTAAAGAAACAAACATATCAAAACTGGGGATCGTTGACATAGTTTAATAGTACTGGTAAAGAAACAAACATATTAAAACTGGGGATCATTGACATAGTTTAATAGTACTGGTAAAGAAACAAACATATTAAACCTGGGGATCGTTGGCATAGTTTAATATTACTGGTAAAGAAACAAACATATTAAAACTAGGGATCGTTGGCATAGTTTAATAGTACTGGTAAAGAAACAAACATATCAAACCTGGGAATCGTTGGCATAGTTTAATATTACTGGTAAAGAAACAAACATATCAAAACTGGGGATCGTTGACATAGTTTAATATTACTGGTAAAGAAACAAACATATTAAAACTGGGGGTCGTTGACATAGTTTAATAGTACTGGTAAAGAAACAAACATATTAAAACTGGGGATCGTTGACATAGTTTAATAGTACTGGTAAAGAAACAAACATATTAAACCTGGGGATCGTTGGCATAGTTTAATATTACTGGTAAAGAAACAAACATATTAAAACTAGGGATCGTTGGCATAGTTTAATAGTACTGGTAAAGAAACAAACATATCAAACCTGGGGATCGTTGGCATAGTTTAATATTACTGGTAAAGAAACAAACATATTAAAACTAGGGATCGTTGGCATAGTTTAATAGTACTGGTAAAGAAACAAACATATTAAAACTGGGGGTCGTTGACATAGTTTAATATTACTGGTAAAGAAACAAACATATCAAAACTGGGGATCGTTGACATAGTTTAATATTACTGGTAAAGAAACAAACATATTAAAACTGGGGATCGTTGACATAGTTTAATATTACTGGTAAAGAAACAAACATATTAAAACTGGGGATCGTTGATATAGTTTAATATTACTGGTAAAGAAACAAACATATTAAAACTGGGGATCGTTGACATAGTTTAATATTACTGGTAAAGAAACAAACATATTAAAACTGGGGATCGTTGGCATAGTTTAATAGTACTGGTAAAGAAACAAACATATTAAAACTGGGGATCGTTGACATAGTTTAATATTACTGGTAAAGAAACAAACATATTAAAACTGGGGATCGTTGACATAGTTTAATAGTACTGGTAAAGAAACAAACATATTAAAACTGGGGATCGTTGACATAGTTTAATAGTACTGGTAAAGAAACAAACATATTAAAACTGGGGGTCGTTGACATAGTTTAATATTACTGGTAAAGAAACAAACATATTAAAACTGGGGATCGTTGACATAGTTTAATATTACTGGTAAAGAAACAAACATATCAAAACTGGGGATCGTTGGCATAGTTTAATATTACTGGTAAAGAAACAAACATATTAAAACTGGGGGTCGTTGACATAGTTTAATATTACTGGTAAAGAAACAAACATATTAAAACTGGGGATCGTTGGCATAGTTTAATATTACTGGTAAAGAAACAAACATATCAAAACTGGGGGTCGTTGACATAGTTTAATATTACTGGTAAAGAAACAAACATATTAAAACTGGGGATCGTTGGCATAGTTTAATATTACTGGTAAAGAAACAAACATATTAAAACTGGGGATCGTTGACATAGTTTAATATTACTGGTAAAGAAACAAACATATCAAAACTGGGGATCGTTGACATAGTTTAATAGTA
Organism: Bathymodiolus brooksi; assembly: GCA_963680875.1. Lineage (NCBI taxonomy): Eukaryota > Metazoa > Mollusca > Bivalvia > Mytilida > Modiolidae > Bathymodiolus > Bathymodiolus brooksi. The sequence continues at coordinate 82,959,046 of OY804590.1, forward strand.
CTGGTAAAGAAACAAACATATTAAAACTGGGGATCATTGACATAGTTTAATATTACTGGTAAAGAAACAAACATATTAAAACTGGGGATCGTTGACATAGTTTAATATTACTGGTAAAGAAACAAACATATTAAAACTGGGGATCGTTGACATAGTTTAATAGTACTGGTAAAGAAACAAACATATTAAAACTGGGGATCGTTGACATAGTTTAATATTACTGGTAAAGAAACAAACATATTAAAACTGGGGATCGTTGACATAGTTTAATAGTACTGGTAAAGAAACAAACATATTAAAACTGGGGATCGTTGACATAGTTTAATATTACTGGTAAAGAAACAAACATATCAAAACTGGGGATCGTTGACATAGTTTAATATTACTGGTAAAGAAACAAACATATCAAAACTGGGGATCGATGGCATAGTTTAATATTACTGGTAAAGAAACAAACATATCAAAACTGGGGGTCGTTGACATAGTTTAATAGTACTGGTAAAGAAACAAACATATTAAAACTGGGGATCGTTGACATAGTTTAATAGTACTGGTAAAGAAACAAACATATTAAAACTGGGGGTCGTTGACATAGTTTAATATTACTGGTAAAGAAACAAACATATTAAAACTGGGGATCGTTGACATAGTTTAATATTACTGGTAAAGAAACAAACATATTAAAACTGGGGATCGTTGACATAGTTTAATATTACTGGTAAAGAAACAAACATATTAAAACTGGGGATCGTTGACATAGTTTAATATTACTGGTAAAGAAACAAACATATCAAAACTGGGGATCGTTGACATAGTTTAATATTACTGGCAAAGAAACAAACATATCAAAACTGGGGGTCGTTGACATAGTTTAATAGTACTGGTAAAGAAACAAACATATTAAAACTGGGGATCGTTGACATAGTTTAATAGTACTGGTAAAGAAACAAACATATTAAACCTGGGGATCGTTGGCATAGTTTAATATTACTGGTAAAGAAACAAACATATTAAAACTAGGGATCGTTGGCATAGTTTAATAGTACTGGTAAAGAAACAAACATATCAAACCTGGGGATCGTTGGCATAGTTTAATATTACTGGTAAAGAAACAAACATATTAAAACTGGGGATCGTTGACATAGTTTAATATTACTGGTAAAGAAACAAACATATTAAAACTGGGGATCGTTGACATAGTTTAATATTACTGGTAAAGAAACAAACATATTAAAACTGGGGGTCGTTGACATAGTTTAATAGTACTGGTAAAGAAACAAACATATTAAAACTGGGGGTCGTTGACATAGTTTAATATTACTGGTAAAGAAACAAACATATCAAAACTGGGGATCGTTGACATAGTTTAATATTACTGGTAAAGAAACAAACATATTAAAACTGGGGATCGTTGACATAGTTTAATATTACTGGTAAAGAAACAAACATATTAAAACTGGGGATCGTTGACAGTTTAATATTACTGGTAAAGAAACAAACATATTAAAACTGGGGATCGTTGACATAGTTTAATATTACTGGTAAAGAAACAAACATATTAAAACTGGGGATCGTTGGCATAGTTTAATAGTACTGGTAAAGAAACAAACATATTAAAACTGGGGATCGTTGACATAGTTTAATATTACTGGTAAAGAAACAAACATATTAAAACTGGGGATCGTTGACATAGTTTAATAGTACTGGTAAAGAAACAAACATATTAAAACTGGGGATCGTTGACATAGTTTAATAGTACTGGTAAAGAAACAAACATATTAAAACTGGGGGTCGTTGACATAGTTTAATATTACTGGTAAAGAAACAAACATATTAAAACTGGGGATCGTTGACATAGTTTAATATTACTGGTAAAGAAACAAACATATCAAAACTGGGGATCGTTGGCATAGTTTAATATTACTGGTAAAGAAACAAACATATTAAAACTGGGGGTCGTTGACATAGTTTAATATTACTGGTAAAGAAACAAACATATTAAAACTGGGGATCGTTGGCATAGTTTAATATTACTGGTAAAGAAACAAACATATCAAAACTGGGGGTCGTTGACATAGTTTAATATTACTGGTAAAGAAACAAACATATTAAAACTGGGGATCGTTGGCATAGTTTAATATTACTGGTAAAGAAACAAACATATTAAAACTGGGGATCGTTGACATAGTTTAATATTACTGGTAAAGAAACAAACATATCAAAACTGGGGATCGTTGACATAGTTTAATAGTACTGGTAAAGAAACAAACATATTAAAACTGGGGATCATTGACATAGTTTAATATTACTGGTAAAGAAACAAACATATTAAAACTGGGGATCGTTGACATAGTTTAATATTACTGGTAAAGAAACAAACATATTAAAACTGGGGATCGTTGACATAGTTTAATAGTACTGGTAAAGAAACAAACATATTAAAACTGGGGATCGTTGACATAGTTTAATATTACTGGTAAAGAAACAAACATATTAAAACTGGGGATCGTTGGCATAGTTTAATATAACTGGTAAAGAAACAAACATATTAAAACTGGGGATCGTTGACATAGTTTAATATTACTGGTAAAGAAACAAACATATTAAAACTGGGAATCGTTGGCATAGTTTAATATTACTGGTAAAGAAACAAACATATTAAAACTGGGGGTCGTTGACATAGTTTAATATTACTGGTAAAGAAACAAACATATCAAACCTGGGGATCGTTGGCATAGTTTAATATTACTGGTAAAGAAACAAACATATTAAAACTGGGGGTCGTTGACATAGTTTAATATTACTGGTAAAGAAGCAAACATATTAAAACTGGGGGTCGTTGGCATAGTTTAATATTACTGGTAAAGAAACAAACATATTAAAACTGGGGATCGTTGACATAGTTTAATATTACTGGTAAAGAAACAAACATATTAAAACTGGGGATCGTTGACATAGTTTAATATTACTGGTAAAGAAACAAACATATTAAAACTGGGGGTCGTTGACATAGTTTAATATTACTGGTAAAGAAACAAACATATTAAAACTGGAGATCGTTGACATAGTTTAATATTACTGGTAAAGAAACAAACATATTAAAACTGGGGGTCGTTGGCATAGTTTAATATTACTGGTAAAGAAACAAACATATCAAACCTGGGGATCGTTGGCATAGTTTAATATTACTGGTAAAGAAACAAACATATTAAAACTAGGGATCGTTGGCATAGTTTAATAGTACTGGTAAAGAAACAAACATATTAAAACTGGGGGTCGTTGACATAGTTTAATATTACTGGTAAAGAAACAAACATATCAAAACTGGGGATCGTTGACATAGTTTAATATTACTGGTAAAGAAACAAACATATTAAAACTGGGGATCGTTGACATAGTTTAATATTACTGGTAAAGAAACAAACATATTAAAACTGGGGATCGTTGACATAGTTTAATATTACTGGTAAAGAAACAAACATATTAAAACTGGGGATCGTTGACATAGTTTAATATTACTGGTAAAGAAACAAACATATTAAAACTGGGGATCGTTGGCATAGTTTAATAGTACTGGTAAAGAAACAAACATATTAAAACTGGGGATCGTTGACATAGTTTAATATTACTGGTAAAGAAACAAACATATTAAAACTGGGGATCGTTGACATAGTTTAATAGTACTGGTAAAGAAACAAACATATTAAAACTGGGGATCGTTGACATAGTTTAATAGTACTGGTAAAGAAACAAACATATTAAAACTGGGGGTCGTTGACATAGTTTAATATTACTGGTAAAGAAACAAACATATTAAAACTGGGGATCGTTGACATAGTTTAATATTACTGGTAAAGAAACAAACATATCAAAACTGGGGATCGTTGGCATAGTTTAATATTACTGGTAAAGAAACAAACATATTAAAACTGGGGGTCGTTGACATAGTTTAATATTACTGGTAAAGAAACAAACATATTAAAACTGGGGATCGTTGGCATAGTTTAATATTACTGGTAAAGAAACAAACATATCAAAACTGGGGGTCGTTGACATAGTTTAATATTACTGGTAAAGAAACAAACATATTAAAACTGGGGATCGTTGGCATAGTTTAATATTACTGGTAAAGAAACAAACATATTAAAACTGGGGATCGTTGACATAGTTTAATATTACTGGTAAAGAAACAAACATATCAAAACTGGGGATCGTTGACATAGTTTAATAGTACTGGTAAAGAAACAAACATATTAAAACTGGGGATCATTGACATAGTTTAATAGTACTGGTAAAGAAACAAACATATTAAACCTGGGGATCGTTGGCATAGTTTAATATTACTGGTAAAGAAACAAACATATTAAAACTAGGGATCGTTGGCATAGTTTAATAGTACTGGTAAAGAAACAAACATATCAAACCTGGGAATCGTTGGCATAGTTTAATATTACTGGTAAAGAAACAAACATATCAAAACTGGGGATCGTTGACATAGTTTAATATTACTGGTAAAGAAACAAACATATTAAAACTGGGGGTCGTTGACATAGTTTAATAGTACTGGTAAAGAAACAAACATATTAAAACTGGGGATCGTTGACATAGTTTAATAGTACTGGTAAAGAAACAAACATATTAAACCTGGGGATCGTTGGCATAGTTTAATATTACTGGTAAAGAAACAAACATATTAAAACTAGGGATCGTTGGCATAGTTTAATAGTACTGGTAAAGAAACAAACATATCAAACCTGGGGATCGTTGGCATAGTTTAATATTACTGGTAAAGAAACAAACATATTAAAACTAGGGATCGTTGGCATAGTTTAATAGTACTGGTAAAGAAACAAACATATTAAAACTGGGGGTCGTTGACATAGTTTAATATTACTGGTAAAGAAACAAACATATCAAAACTGGGGATCGTTGACATAGTTTAATATTACTGGTAAAGAAACAAACATATTAAAACTGGGGATCGTTGACATAGTTTAATATTACTGGTAAAGAAACAAACATATTAAAACTGGGGATCGTTGATATAGTTTAATATTACTGGTAAAGAAACAAACATATTAAAACTGGGGATCGTTGACATAGTTTAATATTACTGGTAAAGAAACAAACATATTAAAACTGGGGATCGTTGGCATAGTTTAATAGTACTGGTAAAGAAACAAACATATTAAAACTGGGGATCGTTGACATAGTTTAATATTACTGGTAAAGAAACAAACATATTAAAACTGGGGATCGTTGACATAGTTTAATAGTACTGGTAAAGAAACAAACATATTAAAACTGGGGATCGTTGACATAGTTTAATAGTACTGGTAAAGAAACAAACATATTAAAACTGGGGGTCGTTGACATAGTTTAATATTACTGGTAAAGAAACAAACATATTAAAACTGGGGATCGTTGACATAGTTTAATATTACTGGTAAAGAAACAAACATATCAAAACTGGGGATCGTTGGCATAGTTTAATATTACTGGTAAAGAAACAAACATATTAAAACTGGGGGTCGTTGACATAGTTTAATATTACTGGTAAAGAAACAAACATATTAAAACTGGGGATCGTTGGCATAGTTTAATATTACTGGTAAAGAAACAAACATATCAAAACTGGGGGTCGTTGACATAGTTTAATATTACTGGTAAAGAAACAAACATATTAAAACTGGGGATCGTTGGCATAGTTTAATATTACTGGTAAAGAAACAAACATATTAAAACTGGGGATCGTTGACATAGTTTAATATTACTGGTAAAGAAACAAACATATCAAAACTGGGGATCGTTGACATAGTTTAATAGTACTGGTAAAGAAACAAACATATTAAAACTGGGGATCATTGACATAGTTTAATATTACTGGTAAAGAAACAAACATATTAAAACTGGGGATCGTTGACATAGTTTAATATTACTGGTAAAGAAACAAACATATTAAAACTGGGGATCGTTGACATAGTTTAATAGTACTGGTAAAGAAACAAACATATTAAAACTGGGGATCGTTGACATAGTTTAATATTACTGGTAAAGAAACAAACATATTAAAACTGGGGATCGTTGACATAGTTTAATAGTACTGGTAAAGAAACAAACATATTAAAACTGGGGATCGTTGACATAGTTTAATATTACTGGTAAAGAAACAAACATATCAAAACTGGGGATCGTTGACATAGTTTAATATTACTGGTAAAGAAACAAACATATCAAAACTGGGGATCGATGGCATAGTTTAATATTACTGGTAAAGAAACAAACATATCAAAACTGGGGGTCGTTGACATAGTTTAATAGTACTGGTAAAGAAACAAACATATTAAAACTGGGGATCGTTGACATAGTTTAATAGTACTGGTAAAGAAACAAACATATTAAAACTGGGGGTCGTTGACATAGTTTAATATTACTGGTAAAGAAACAAACATATTAAAACTGGGGATCGTTGACATAGTTTAATATTACTGGTAAAGAAACAAACATATTAAAACTGGGGATCGTTGACATAGTTTAATATTACTGGTAAAGAAACAAACATATTAAAACTGGGGATCGTTGACATAGTTTAATATTACTGGTAAAGAAACAAACATATCAAAACTGGGGATCGTTGACATAGTTTAATATTACTGGCAAAGAAACAAACATATCAAAACTGGGGATCGATGGCATAGTTTAATATTACTGGTAAAGAAACAAACATATCAAAACTGGGGGTCGTTGACATAGTTTAATAGTACTGGTAAAGAAACAAACATATTAAAACTGGGGATCGTTGACATAGTTTAATAGTACTGGTAAAGAAACAAACATATTAAACCTGGGGATCGTTGGCATAGTTTAATATTACTGGTAAAGAAACAAACATATTAAAACTAGGGATCGTTGGCATAGTTTAATAGTACTGGTAAAGAAACAAACATATCAAACCTGGGAATCGTTGGCATAGTTTAATATTACTGGTAAAGAAACAAACATATTAAAACTAGAGATCGTTGGCATAGTTTAATAGTACTGGTAAAGAAACAAACATATTAAAACTGGGGGTCGTTGACATAGTTTAATATTACTGGTAAAGAAACAAACATATCAAAACTGGGGATCGTTGACATAGTTTAATATTACTGGTAAAGAAACAAACATATTAAAACTGGGGGTCGTTGACATAGTTTAATAGTACTGGTAAAGAAACAAACATATTAAACCTGGGAATCGTTGGCATAGTTTAATATTACTGGTAAAGAAACAAACATATTAAAACTAGGGATCGTTGGCATAGTTTAATAGTACTGGTAAAGAAACAAACATATCAAACCTGGGGATCGTTGGCATAGTTTAATATTACTGGTAAAGAAACAAACATATTAAAACTAGGGATCGTTGGCATAGTTTAATAGTACTGGTAAAGAAACAAACATATTAAAACTGGGGGTCGTTGACATAGTTTAATATTACTGGTAAAGAAACAAACATATCAAAACTGGGGATCGTTGACATAGTTTAATATTACTGGTAAAGAAACAAACATATTAAAACTGGGGATCGTTGACATAGTTTAATATTACTGGTAAAGAAACAAACATATTAAAACTGGGGATCGTTGACATAGTTTAATATTACTGGTAAAGAAACAAACATATTAAAACTGGGGATCGTTGGCATAGTTTAATAGTACTGGTAAAGAAACAAACATATTAAAACTGGGGATCGTTGACATAGTTTAATATTACTGGTAAAGAAACAAACATATTAAAACTGGGGATCGTTGACATAGTTTAATAGTACTGGTAAAGAAACAAACATATTAAAACTGGGGATCGTTGACATAGTTTAATAGTACTGGTAAAGAAACAAACATATTAAAACTGGGGGTCGTTGACATAGTTTAATATTACTGGTAAAGAAACAAACATATTAAAACTGGGGATCGTTGACATAGTTTAATATTACTGGTAAAGAAACAAACATATCAAAACTGGGGATCGTTGGCATAGTTTAATATTACTGGTAAAGAAACAAACATATTAAAACTGGGGGTCGTTGACATAGTTTAATATTACTGGTAAAGAAACAAACATATTAAAACTGGGGGTCGTTGACATAGTTTAATATTACTGGTAAAGAAACAAACATATTAAAACTGGGGATCGTTGGCATAGTTTAATATTATTGGTAAAGAAACAAACATATTAAAACTGGTGATCGTTGACATAGTTTAATATTACTGGTAAAGAAACAAACATATTAAAACTGGGAATCGTTGACATAGTTTAATAGTACTGGTAAAGAAACAAACATATTAAAACTGGGGATCGTTGGCATAGTTTAATATTACTGGTAAAGAAACAAACATATTAAAACTGGGGATCGTTGGCATAGTTTAATATTACTGGTAAAGAAACAAACATATTAAAACTGGGGATCGTTGACATAGTTTAATAGTACTGGTAAAGAAACAAACATATTAAAACTGGGGATCGTTGGCATAGTTTAATATTACTGGTAAAGAAACAAACATATTAAAACTGGGGATCGTTGGCATAGTTTAATATTACTGGTAAAGAAACAAACATATTAAAACTGGGGATCGTTGACATAGTTTAACAGTACTGGTAAAGAAACAAACATATTAAAACTGGGGATCGTTGGCATAGTTTAATAGTACTGGTAAAGAAACAAACATATTGAAACTGGGGATCGTTGGCATAGTTTAATATTACTGGTAAAGAAACAAACATATTAAAACTGGGGATCGTTGACATAGTTTAATATTACTGGAAAAGAAACAAACATATTAAAACTGGGGATCGTTGACATAGTTTAATAGTACTGGTAAAGAAACAAACATATTAAAACTAGGGATCGTTGGCATAGTTTAATAGTACTGGTAAAGAAACAAACATATTAAAACTGGGGACCGTTGGCATAGTTTAATATTACTGGTAAAGAAACAAACATATTAAAACTGGGGATCGTTGACATAGTTTAATATTACTGGTAAAAAACAAACATATTAAAACTGGGGATCGTTGACATAGTTTAATATTACTGGTAAAGAAACAAACATATTAAAACTGGGGGTTGTTGGCATAGTTTAATATTACTGGTAAAGAAACAAACATATTAAAACTGGGGATCGTTGACATAGTTTAATATTACTGATAAAGAAACAAACATATCAAAACTGGGGATCGTTGACATAGTTTAATATTACTGGTAAAGAAACAAACATATCAAAACTGGGGATCGATGGCATAGTTTAATATTACTGGTAAAGAAACAAACATATCAAAACTGGGGGTCGTTGACATAGTTTAATAGTACTGGTAAAGAAACAAACATATTAAAACTGGGGATCGTTGACATAGTTTAATAGTACTGGTAAAGAAACAAACATATTAAACCTGGGGATCGTTGGCATAGTTTAATATTACTGGTAAAGAAACAAACATATTAAAACTAGGGATCGTTGGCATAGTTTAATAGTACTGGTAAAGAAACAAACATATCAAACCTGGGAATCGTTGGCATAGTTTAATATTACTGGTAAAGAAACAAACATATCAAAACTGGGGATCGTTGACATAGTTTAATATTACTGGTAAAGAAACAAACATATTAAAACTGGGGGTCGTTGACATAGTTTAATAGTACTGGTAAAGAAACAAACATATTAAAACTGGGGATCGTTGACATAGTTTAATAGTACTGGTAAAGAAACAAACATATTAAACCTGGGGATCGTTGGCATAGTTTAATATTACTGGTAAAGAAACAAACATATTAAAACTAGGGATCGTTGGCATAGTTTAATAGTACTGGTAAAGAAACAAACATATCAAACCTGGGGATCGTTGGCATAGTTTAATATTACTGGTAAAGAAACAAACATATTAAAACTAGGGATCGTTGGCATAGTTTAATAGTACTGGTAAAGAAACAAACATATTAAAACTGGGGGTCGTTGACATAGTTTAATATTACTGGTAAAGAAACAAACATATCAAAACTGGGGATCGTTGACATAGTTTAATATTACTGGTAAAGAAACAAACATATTAAAACTGGGGATCGTTGACATAGTTTAATATTACTGGTAAAGAAACAAACATATTAAAACTGGGGATCGTTGACATAGTTTAATATTACTGGTAAAGAAACAAACATATTAAAACTGGGGATCGTTGACATAGTTTAATATTACTGGTAAAGAAACAAACATATTAAAACTGGGGATCGTTGGCATAGTTTAATAGTACTGGTAAAGAAACAAACATATTAAAACTGGGGATCGTTGACATAGTTTAATATTACTGGTAAAGAAACAAACATATTAAAACTGGGGATCGTTGACATAGTTTAATAGTACTGGTAAAGAAACAAACATATTAAAACTGGGGATCGTTGACATAGTTTAATAGTACTGGTAAAGAAACAAACATATTAAAACTGGGGGTCGTTGACATAGTTTAATATTACTGGTAAAGAAACAAACATATTAAAACTGGGGATCGTTGACATAGTTTAATATTACTGGTAAAGAAACAAACATATCAAAACTGGGGATCGTTGGCATAGTTTAATATTACTGGTAAAGAAACAAACATATTAAAACTGGGGGTCGTTGACATAGTTTAATATTACTGGTAAAGAAACAAACATATTAAAACTGGGGATCGTTGGCATAGTTTAATATTACTGGTAAAGAAACAAACATATCAAAACTGGGGGTCGTTGACATAGTTTAATATTACTGGTAAAGAAACAAACATATTAAAACTGGGGATCGTTGGCATAGTTTAATATTACTGGTAAAGAAACAAACATATTAAAACTGGGGATCGTTGACATAGTTTAATATTACTGGTAAAGAAACAAACATATCAAAACTGGGGATCGTTGACATAGTTTAATAGTACTGGTAAAGAAACAAACATATTAAAACTGGGGATCATTGACATAGTTTAATATTACTGGTAAAGAAACAAACATATTAAAACTGGGGATCGTTGACATAGTTTAATATTACTGGTAAAGAAACAAACATATTAAAACTGGGGATCGTTGACATAGTTTAATAGTACTGGTAAAGAAACAAACATATTAAAACTGGGGATCGTTGACATAGTTTAATATTACTGGTAAAGAAACAAACATATTAAAACTGGGGATCGTTGGCATAGTTTAATATAACTGGTAAAGAAACAAACATATTAAAACTGGGGATCGTTGACATAGTTTAATATTACTGGTAAAGAAACAAACATATTAAAACTGGGAATCGTTGGCATAGTTTAATATTACTGGTAAAGAAACAAACATATTAAAACTGGGGGTCGTTGACATAGTTTAATATTACTGGTAAAGAAACAAACATATCAAACCTGGGGATCGTTGGCATAGTTTAATATTACTGGTAAAGAAACAAACATATTAAAACTGGGGGTCGTTGACATAGTTTAATATTACTGGTAAAGAAGCAAACATATTAAAACTGGGGGTCGTTGGCATAGTTTAATATTACTGGTAAAGAAACAAACATATTAAAACTGGGGATCGTTGACATAGTTTAATATTACTGGTAAAGAAACAAACATATTAAAACTGGGGATCGTTGACATAGTTTAATATTACTGGTAAAGAAACAAACATATTAAAACTGGGGGTCGTTGACATAGTTTAATATTACTGGTAAAGAAACAAACATATTAAAACTGGAGATCGTTGACATAGTTTAATATTACTGGTAAAGAAACAAACATATTAAAACTGGGGGTCGTTGGCATAGTTTAATATTACTGGTAAAGAAACAAACATATTAAAACTGGGAATCGTTGGCATAGTTTAATAGTACTACTATCGACAGTTGACTGCTGGTGGTAAAGAAACAAACATATTAAAACTGGGGATCGTTGACATAGTTTAATAGTACTACTAGAACATCTATGTTTTTATGTTTAGTTTTTAGATGAACCTTGTGGTTTTTAGATGAACCTTGTGGTTTCAGTTTGCTATTAATTGATTGCAGTAACAACAATAAAATAAATAAAAAATAAAAATATAAACCCCCCCGAGAGTCTGTGGTTGCTCCTCACCAGGAGACATCCATGTTAGGTGAAATATTGTCTTTTGATAGAAAATTGCCAGAACAAACTTTACCTGTATATTATCTATTTAAAGCTACTTTAAAATTCTTAATTGATTCCATAACTAGCTGGACTTAATCAGACAGAAATCCTGTGAACTATTCCTTTCAGTATGTGCTTAAAGCATTAAAGCTGCTAAAAACATGTTTTTCACATTAAAACATTATTACTCTGTAATACTCACTCTTAGATCCAAATCATATCCCCCCAGTCTTGTCTTAGTTACTTCAATTTTAAGATCTATTAATTTTCTTAACAGATCTTCGTTTTCTTTTGCAGCAGAATGCAAGCTGGTCTCCAACTTTTCAATACGCTTCTCTGCCTTGTTTTGACTTTCCTTTACTGCCACTGCCTCTTTGTACGCTCTATATTTCTGTAATAAAAGAAATGCAACATGATGGTGGTTGGTTTGTGGTGTTTAGCGCCACTTTCGACAATATTTCAGTTATATCGTGGCGGTCAGCTTTATTGTTGGAGGGAACAGGCGTACCCGGAGAAAACCACAGACCTGTCGCGAGTCACTGACAAACTTTATCACATAATGTCGTATCGAGTACACCTTGCCATGAACGGGGTTCAAACTTGCAATTTTAATGGTGATAGGTCTCTGATTGCACAGGTAGTTGTAGATCCAACTACCATACGATAACGACCACGATGCCCCTGCAACATATGTGAATACTGTATGTGTTATAGTCTTGATACATATATATTATTGGTCTTTTGATGGTGAATATAGCATTTGTTTGACGAGGCTTAGAAACGGGAAGAAAAACGAGCTTTTCAAATAGTTCCCGAAAGGAAGAGAGATAATTTTGATTCAAATAAATATTTATTGATCAAGATGAAAAACAAGATTGAATCTCGACATTTTAAAAGCTGAAACATATATCTTTAACCTACTTTAATATATATTTGTAATTTTTACCAGTGATATGATGTGTACAACGCTCGTAATATACACACACGTAAGCATGTGATATGATGTGTACAACGCTCGTAATATACACACACGTAAGCATGTGATATGATGTGTACAACGCTCGTAATATACACACACGTAAACATGTAATATGATGTGTACAACGCTCGTAATATACAAACACGTAAACATGTAATATGATGTGTACAACGCTCGTAATATACACACACGTAAACATGTGATATGATGTGTACAACGCTCGTAATATACACACACGTAAACATGTGATATGATGTGTACAACGCTCGTAATATACACACACGTAAACATGTGATATGATGTGCACAACGCTCGTAATATACACACACGTAAACATGTGATATGATATGTACAACGCTCGTAATATACACACACGTAAACATGTAATATGATGTGTACAACGCTCGTAATATACACACACGTAAACATGTGATATGATGTGCACAACGCTCGTAATATACACACACGTAAACATGTGATATGATGTGCACAACGCTCGTAATATACACACACGTAAACATGTGATATGATATGTACAACGCTCGTAATATACACACACGTAAACATGTGATATGATGTGCACAACGCTCGTAATATACACACACGTAAACATGTGATATGATGTGTACAACGCTCGTAATATACACACACGTAAACATGTGATATGATGTGTACAACGCTCGTAATATACACACACGTAAACACGTGAATGTTACACGTGGACGATTTTCAGGTGACACTGACGTGTTAATTTGCAGAATAAAAACGTTATATCAAATTTAACAAGCACGACACGTTTGTGGAGTAACTTTCAAAAAGTACTCTTAATATGGAAATATTGGAAAGAAAAACAATTAATTTAAAAGTGTTTGACCAATAAACCAATAAACTGGATAGCCAAAAACCGACTAAGGTCATCTATGCCCGAGGGGGTGGGGGGGGACTTTAGTTTTGATAATAATTGCATTATTAAGGAACTGTAAATTTCAATAATAAATATATCTAATAAACAATGTCAATGCCGAAACACTGACTACTCGGTGGATGATACCATCGGGGAAACAATGACTACTCGGCGGATGATACCATCGGGGAATCAATGACTACTCGGCGGATGATACCATCGGGGAAACACTGACTACTCGGCGGATGATACCATCGGGGAAACACTGACTACTCGGCGGATGATACCATCGGAGAAACAATGACTACTCGGTGGATGATACCATCGGGGAAACACTGACTACTGGGCGGATGATACCATCGGGGAAACACTGACTACTGGGCGGATGATACCATCGGGGAAACACTGACTACTGGGCGGTTGATACCATTGGTGACGAAACACTGACTACTGGGCGGATGCTACCATCGGGGAAACACTGACTACTGGGCGGATGATACCATCGGGGAAACACTGACTACTGGGCGGATGATACCATCGGGGACGAAACACTGACTACTGAGCGGATGATACCATCGGAGAAACACTGACTACTCAGCGGATGATACCATTGGGGAAACACTGACTACTCGGTGGATGATACCAACGTGGATTAATAGTCCACCAGCAGAGATATCGACCCAGTGATAGAAACACTGACTACTCGGTGGATGATACCCTTGGGGACTAATAGTCCACCAGCAGTGATAGTAATAAACATGGCTTGCATTTAGAAACAATACAATGGGCGACAAGTGAGTGTGATAGTAATAACTCAAATGACCCTGTGGTTCAGGTTAGCTACAAATGTAGATTTAACATTTGGGTTGGGTTTATGTGTTTAACGTCACTTTCATCAATATTTCAGTTATATCGTGGCGGTCAGTTTTATTTTTATTGGTGGAGGAAACTGGAGTACCCGCAGAAAACCACCGACCTGTTAGAAGTCACAGACAAACTTTATCATATAATGTTGTATTGCCTGAGCGGGATTCGAACTCACAACGTTATAGGTGATAGGTACTGATTGCATAGGTAGTTGTAAATCCAAATACCATGCGATCACGACCATGGCGGCCCCTTATTTTTCTAAATAGTTTTACATTAAAGTACATGTATAACAATCCTTTCAGAATATAATTATGCTGCAAAAACTTATTTTTTACATTAAAATAATTATGATTGTGTGATACTTACTTGTAGGTCCAATTCATGACCCAATCTAGTTCTCTCTGTTTTGATATCTTTTATCTACGATAAAACAAATGATAAGTATGTGAATCTACAATAAAACAAATGATAAGTATGTGAATCTACAATAAAACAAATGATAAGTATGTGAATCTACAATAAAACAAATGATAAGTATGTGAATCTACAATAAAACAAATGATAAGTATGTGAATCTACAATAAAACAAATGATAAGTATGTGAATCTACAATAAAACAAATGATAAGTATGTGAATCTACAATAAAACAAATGATAAGTATGTGAATCTACAATAAAACAAATGATAAGTATGTGAATCTACAATAAAACAAATGATAAGTATGTGAATCTACAATAAAACAAATGATAAGTATGTGAATCTACAATAAAACAAATGATAAGTATGTGAATCTACAATAAAACAAATGATAAGTATGTGAATCTACAATAAAACAAATGATAAGTATGTGAATCTACAATAAAACAAATGATAAGTATGTGAACGCTGTATGTGTTATTGTCTTGATGCAAAATTATACATTTGTAACATTGCACCCTATGTAAACTGTGACTTGTTTTAATATACACCCTGAAGTTGAACATATTCTGTACATGTTTAGGATAATTTTAAGAGACCCCATCTGTTGCATTATTTATCATGCACTTGTTTTATTTGAGCAGTCAAATTGCATTGACTGGATAATTGTTTGCTACATTCAATCACTGGCCGTAATATTGCTTTACTGGTACCCATTTCTCATGTTTTATCTGATGAGCTTTGGCAAACTAATTGTAAATCAGTTCACTTCCTGTTGACAGAAAATATTTTTAAAAAAAGGCAATCTGGATAGCTATAATTTTATTATTTAATTCAAAATATAAACATCAATAGATGAATGTGTGTTTTCTGCAGGATAAACACAATATTAATGCAGTGTCTTAAAATATTAAGCTTATATGTATAGATATGAATATGCCTTCACATAAAATATTTCAAACAATGTATATGTACCCGATCAATCCTATATTGCATACTCTCCTGTAACGTGTTGATGACAGGTCTAGTTGCTCCATCACTGCCTAATTTCTCATTCAGACTTTGTATTTCCTCCTGTTGTTGTTTGATTTCCTTCTTTTGTTCGGATATCGTAAATTCCAACTAAAAATAATGATAACAAAGTTGATAATTGTTTTATACAGTGGAACTGTACATCGATAAAATCAAAGAAGCTCATTTTCTGTATTGATTCAAAGGTAACTCAAAAAGCATTAAAATTAGATAATAAAAAGGAAAGTTCAAATTTCGGAATTCGGCACTTGTTCGCCATTTTCTGTACAATTTGTCACGGACACCATAAGAGATTGAAAAAATATGTGGTCATATTACCATAAGCTCTCAGCACAATCAATTCAAGGAAAGAAACAGCACTAAACTTGGACAAAACAATTCTATATACCTTCCCTATATGTAAAATTTCAGAATTTTGGACACCTTTAGACCCCTTTTTGAAATAAAATGGCACAATTTTGTTATGGTCCATTAATTAATAACCCATAATATTATCACTTTGCACACAAAAAACTGCATTAAAAATGGAAGAAAATACAAAAATTAAAATTTTGAATCCTCACATTTCATTGGTTCCTTTCATGTCATAAATGGTAATAATTACAAACATGAGGTAACATTATACATTTTTTCTAAAAGGGATTTTCCTAAGGAGTTCATTACAAAGCTTCATCAAAATCTCCACAAAAAAAACAAAAACACACATTTTTGAACCTAATAGGTCCTCTACCTTGGAAACAGACCTAGGTATGGTAATAACACCCATTCATTCCATGCCAATGATCTTTGCTTTAAACATTTAGAAAGATTGGTCATTTACAACTACATGTATTACACAGAAACCATTTTGTCTACAGACAAACAACACTAGATCCAAAACATAATGCGACCTCTAAATTTTTATTTTTGCGGTCGAAAATAATTGTGGATTAGCAGCAGTAAGAATTTTGTGAGAAAAGCAATTAGGAGGGCATAAAACATTTTGTGCCATACATTCTCAAATACATAATATCTTTTTTTTTTTTCTTTTTTTTTTTTTTCTCCAATTAAAATCTTTATTCGAAATCTTTACATTTGCTAGTTAGAGAAACATAAAATACCAGTACCTTATCCTGGCCTCGTTAATATTAGTAGCATGTATAGGAATTGTTAGTCTTTTTAGTACAATAGTAATACAATTATGATAGATCAATAAATTCAATACGTATTTTGAGAGTTATTTCATGATTGTTTCTAAATTTTGTTTATTTATTTACTTCCGATCTACTTTCGTTTTGACCCACGTGTTGGGAGCTATGAAAAATCTAAAATGTTGTGGGTTTTTTTTTTTTTTTTTTTAATATCAGTGTTTCCCAAGGTAAATTGAATTTGACTGGACATTCGGTCCAGTAAGGAAACATCAGGTAATGAACCATCTTAAAGTTTACTGGACATTCACATATTATACTGATGTCAGATTATGTGATCAGATTCCTACTGGTCATTTGGTCCAGTAATGAAATAACCTTTTACTGGACAAAACCGATTTGGTCCAGTAATGAAATAACATTTTACTGGACAAAACCAATTTGATCCAGTAATGAAATAACCTTTTACTGGACAAAACCAATTTGGTCAAGTAATGAAATAACCTTTTACTGGACAAAACCGATTTGGTCCAGAAATGAAATAACTTTGTACAGAACAAAACCAATTTGTATTGCCACATGTCCAGAGGATCTTGGGAATTACTGTAATACCTATAACAGACATTCAACAATTGTACATATTTTTCTAATATTAGATAAGAAGTTTACCTCTTTGATATGATTCTTTTCTCCGTGATCTGAATGATCAATATTACTATGACTTCTGAAAGTAAATTAAATGATGTGTTAAATTCTTTTCCTATTACAGTCAAACCTGCTCATGTGTTCACCTCTATTAAGCAATCACCTGTATTAAAAGGTCACTTTTTTCATATCCTGTCATAGACAATTTCATATGAATTGAACCTCTTTTAAGAGGTCATATATGTGTCAAACCTGCTCATGTGTTCACCTCTATTAAGCAATCACCTGTATTATAAGGCCACTTTTTTCTTTGTCCCAAATGTGACCCCTTAATACAGGTTAGACTGTATATGAATACTTCAAAAACATTCATATCCTACAATAGTCAACATATTGTTACTTTATATTATCCTACAATAGACAACATATTGTTACTTTATATTATCCTACAATAGACAACATATTGTTACTTTATATTATCCTACAATAGACAACATATTGTTACTTTATATTATCCTACAATAGACAACATATTGTGACTTTATATTATCCTACAATAGACAACATATTGTTACTTTATATTATCCTACAATAGACAACATATTGTTACTTTATATTATCCTACAATAGACAACATATTGTGACTTTATATTATCCTACAATAGACAACATATTGTTACTTTATATCTTTAAAAAAAATCAGAGCATCGAAGACAGAACGGATATGATTTCATACTAAACAACACAATGATTTAATAAATACCAATAGATCAACACTCTCTGTTGGATATTTATAGTTCTAGCTAACTGATATATCCCACAGACAGACATGACGCTCCACTCGGACACATTGTCATGAGTCCGAGTGAAACAGCCTTGATCTTACTCCTTAATGCAGCATACTTCAAAGATGACGTTAAACACCAATCAATCAATCAATCAATCAATCAATCAATCAATCAATCGATATATCAATCAATTAATCAATCAATCAATCAATCAATCAATCAATCAATCAATCAATCAATCAATTAATCAATCAATCAAAGAGGAGAAGCATCATATAACCATTGTTCAATATAAATATGATCAGTCCTTCTAATTCCATGTGACAAGTTGTATCAGAAGCAATATATAAAACAAGAGTAGAGGGTTGGCACATGCAAGGTCACAGGATAAAAAGTCGCAATTTGACTTTGTAATTTGAAAAAATACATTTGAGTTATTTAGAGTAAAATTCCATTTCTATTGGACAAAAAGTCACATTCTAAAATATTTGTCATTTTTATTAGTGTACAAATTAGACAAGAAATTAAAATGTATAGAAGTCATATATGTTTATAATGAAAATTAATTAACACAAGTCACATTTCATATGTTTAGCATAACTCGGGTCAAATATCAAGGAAAAAGACAAAGACAGTTAAAAAATCTGTCTTATAAGTATTAACTTAAATAATGATATTGTGATTGGGTTTTCTTAATTAAATTTGATTAAAAATCATTTAAATCTATAAATTAATCCAACAGAATTGGCAGCTGTACATTTATGTCGCAATCAGTAAATTTCAAATAAAAGAATAAGGGGTCAGACCTATTATCCGAAATACCGATAGTCCGACGGTCGAGTAGTCCGGTAGTCCGACAGATAGCGTTTCTATGAAAATAAAATATCTGTTCTTTATAAGAAATATTTGCTGAAGTCAAGCTTTGTGTACTGTGAAAGCAAGATCCGTTCTCAAACTGGCGTTGTAAGATACCTATGTGGTTTACTGAAGCATATATTAAAAATATGTTCGTCAAATTAATTTTCAAGTCATTTACTTTAGAGAATTCAAAGAAAAAAGGTCCGAATACACTGCCTAGACCCGGAATACGTAGTGTTTGTCTATTCCGGTCTGCTCATCTAGCCAATACAGTCTTTCCGGTCCGGAACAAATTGTCTGTTACATCGGCTCTGTCAAAAAAAATAAAAAATAACGGCGAAGAAGATGAAAAGATTTAATTTGATCCAAAAAATACCCCCCCTCTCCCCTCGAAAATCGTATGGCCGTCACTTTGAGATTATTGGTTGATTTAAAGAAGTTTTCTATTTCTTCGTTCAAAAGTGAATGCAAATTTCGTCATGTACAAGTACAAATTAAAACAAATATTCAAGAAAATTGGTTAAATTAAAGCTTTATATTTTTCTTATTTATTTTCCCCGAATTTTTACTTTCTTGTTGTTCTTATTTGAACGGTGAAAGTGAGAAACAAACACATCTCTGTCGGACTATCGGACTGTCAGACTAACGATGAAAGTGAGAAACAAACACATCTCTGTCGGACTATCGGACTGTCAGACTAACAGTGGAAGTGAGAAACAAACACATCTCTGTCGGACTATCAGACTGTCAGACTAACGGTGGAAGTGAGAAACAAACACATCTCTGTCGGACTATCGGACTGTCAGACTAACGGTGAAAGTGAGAAACAAACACATCTCTGTCGGACTATCGGACTGTCAGACTAACAATGAAAGTGAGAAACAAACACATCTCTGTCGGACTATCGGACTGTCAGACTAACGATGCAAGTGAGAAACAAACACATCTCTGTCGGACTATCGGACTGTCAGACTAACAGTGAAAGTGAGAAACAAACACATCTCTGTCGGACTATCGGACTGTCAGACTAACGATGAAAGTGAGAAACAAACACATCTCTGTCGGACTATCGGACTGTGTCAGACTAACAGTGAAAGTGAGAAACAAACACATCTCTGTCGGACTATCGGACTGTCAGACTAACGGTGAAAGTGAGAAACAAACACATCTCTGTCTGACTATCGGACTGTCAGACTGACGGTGGAAGTGAGAAACAAACACATCTCTGTCGGACTATCGGACTGTGTCAGACTAACAGTGAAAGTGAGAAACAAACACATCTCTGTCGGACTATCGGACTGTCAGACTAACGATGAAAGTGAGAAACAAACACATCTCTGTCGGACTATCGGACTGTCAGACTAACGGTGGAAGTGAGAAACAAACACATCTCTGTCGGACTATCGGACTGTCAGACTAACAGTGAAAGTGAGAAACAAACACATCTGTCGGACTATCGGACTGTCAGACTAACGGTGGAAGTGAGAAACAAACACATCTCTGTCGGACTATCGGACTGTCAGACTAACGATGAAAGTGAGAAACAAACACACCTCTGTCGGACTATCGGACTGTGTCAGACTAACAGTGAAAGTGAGAAACAAACACATCTCTGTCGGACTATCGGACTGTCAGACTAACGGTGAAAGTGAGAAACAAACACATCTCTGTCGGACTATCGGACTGTCAGACTAACAGTGAAAGTGAGAAACAAACACATCTCTGTCGGACTATCGGACTGTCAGACTAACGGTGGAAGTGAGAAACAAACACATCTCTGTCGGACTATCGGACTGTCAGACTAACGGTGAAAGTGAGAAACAAACACATCTCTGTCCGACTATCGGACTGTCAGACTAACGGTGAAAGTGAGAAACAAACACATCTCTGTCTGACTATCGGACTGTCAGACTAACGGTGAAAGTGAGAAACAAACACATCTCTGTCGGACTATCGGACTGTCAGACTAACGGGCTATCGGATTATAGCTACGTTCCCAAGAAAGAGTGTATGGATTTACAGGAAGGATCCAACATTTGGATAATAACGAAAGGCAATCATATAAGGAGATAAATAAACAAAGCAATGGTCATTGAATTGTTGTAGTTTTAAGAAGAAAAAAAGTTGTTATGGTTTTGCTCGACAGGATGGAGTATATTTGCCAACAATAATTTAAAAAAAAGTATTAGTGACATTTTATTATTATAACATTTCTTACCCAAAATATTGTGTGTCTTATTGTGACATATTTAACTCATTATGTTTGTTCTTTTTCATACACATAATTGTTTGTTTGTTTGTATTTGTCACAGACATGTTTATATATGTTTAATGACAATAAAGTTATTTGATTTGATTTTGAGTATAAATGTCCTGTGACTATCTGTCCGTTTAACAAATCAGACCGGCTATTTATAAAATTGGTAATTGTTGCTTTTCCGCTAAGCACGCAACATTTAGGAGAAAGAGCAAAGACTGGTTGGATCGGAATCAGAATAATGTGTCCGAGTGGAGTGACATTTTTAAACATGGAATGTTGTTTCAGGCAGCTAGTGCTAAAAAATCCAGCGTACGTATGTTGGTCCTATCAAAATGTAAATTGTTCTCGTCGTGATATATCGATACTATAGTTGAATAAAAAAGCTCATTGGCGTTACATATGAATCACGCACTCACCCCCCCCCCCCCCCCCCCCCCCCCCCCCCCAGTTTTACTAGGCCTAATGCCAGTGCTGGGAGAAAATCTTGATGAGTGTGGGTTTTTTTTTTACATTTCTCCATGTAGGCCTATTATTTTTCTGAATAAACAACTACTTGTGTATCAGATGACATAATGACTTACATTTTGTTATTTTTCTTCAAAAACTGCTTTATTCGTTTTGTGTAGCTTTTCTTAGCTTCGGAAAGTTCCATGTTGAACCTTTCTGTTAGCATAAAAATATACTACGAATGCAACGTCACAATGCGCTGCAACGTCAGAAAAAAAGTCGGAAAGCAGGTCAGGATTTGACCCCAGTGTTAATGGCAACAATATTTTCAAGTGATCAAAATCCTTGATATTTTCTTAAAATGTTGAAATGTTAGAGCGTTAGAGCAAATACTTATATAGGTGTAAGTTTCTTTAAAAACAAAATAAAATATTTTTTTTACTATAATTCATGCAGTCATGCGCAGAAACACTTCCGTGTGGCAAGTAGAAGATACAAAGATGGCGACCCGCGATCAATTTGAACATGCTCATTGTAAAAGAAGTTACACCAGACCACTACATCGAAGCGGACAAACAGGAACTAATTTATTTGACAGATTTTAAATTGCTGCGCCGACACCTGTTGTATGCCAAATGTCAGCAAATGAAGCGGTGTTGCCTTTCAAACCCAGTCGTCTAGACTTAATTTTCACGAATGAAGAGGGCATGATTGACACTATTGAACATAATGCTCCGCTAGGAAATAGTGATCATGAAACTTTAGAATTCAATTTCAGATTCGGGATAAAGCAGAAAAAGCATTACCAAAATAAATTATGTTGGTTCAAAGGGAACTATGAAAAAATCAACGCACAATTGAACAAAATAGATTGGAACTTAAAATTGGCCCAAGGAGATATCAATAATCTGTGGCAAAGATTTGCAGATGAATTAAAAATAATATATGAAGAAAACATACCAGAGAGCAAATCAATGTCCAGAAAATATGATACACCTTGGATAAACGAAGAAAGTAAGATTGCACTTGTAAAAAAGAGAAAGCTTTGGAAGAAATACAGGTACAATAAAAATCCACAAAATAAAACAAAATATGAAGAAGCAAGAACTGATGCTAACAGGTTAGTCAGGAAAGCAAAATATGAATACGAATGCACAATAGCGATCAATATGAAAGAGGACAACAAAATCTTTTGGAAATTTATAAAATCAAAAACTAAGGCTAAGGAGAGCATACCATGTATTTTAGATGATGAAGGAGGAATAAACACAGATGATAAAACTAAATCAGAGTTACTGAATAAATTTTTCCAAAGTGTATTCACTGTGGAAGCAGATAGTCAAAACGCCCCAGCGCTTAATCAACGATCCAATAAAAAGTTATCGACAATAGAATTCAACCCAGAAATTATACAAAAACATCTAGAAAAGTTAAAAGTTACCAAATCGCCAGGGCCAGACCAAATGCACCCCAAATTTTTAAATGAGACATCTAAAAGCATATCTACACCGTTGGCGCATATTTTTAATATATCAATGCAGACTGGAAAACTGCCAGATAATTGGAAAAAAGCAAATGTTACACCTCTACATAAAAAGGGACCTAAAAATCTAGTAGAAAATTATCGACCTATCAGTTTAACATCAATAGTATGTAAGACAATGGAAAAATTTATCAGAGATATCATTTTGGACCATATGGAAAAACACAAATTATTTACTATCCATCAGCATGGATTCAGAAAAGGCAGATCTTGCGTTACACAATTAATTGAAGTTTTAGATGACTGGACAGAACAACTCGACAACAAAAATGCAATAGATACCATATATTTAGATTTCCAAAAAGCCTTTGACACAGTACCTCACCAGCGTCTCATTAACAAATTACAAAGTTACGGCATATGTGGAAAAATCTTAGGCTGGATTAAAGACTTTCTTGCTAATAGAAAACAAAAGGTTGTAATAAATGGTACGGGCTCAAATTGGATATCAGTGACAAGTGGAATTCCTCAAGGAAGCGTTCTGGGACCGATCCTATTTACAATATATATAAATGACCTACCTGATGTTGTTCAAAACATAGTAAAACTTTTTGCAGATGACACCAAATTGTATGCTGTGGTTAATGAGGAAAAGCAACAAATCAGTTTGCAAAATGATATAGATAGTTTATTGAAATGGTCAGACAGGTGGTTATTGAAATTTAACAAGTCAAAATGCAAGCATATACATTTAGGACCTAACACCAACATAAAATATAAAATGAGAGAAAGTAATATACAGCAAGTAACAGAAGAAAAAGATCTAGGGATAATAATCGACGACAAGCTTAAATTCAAACAACACATTAATCTACAGACGAAAAAGGCAAATCAAAGATTAGGAATGATCAAAAGAAGCTTCGATTTTATGGATAAAGATATGTTTCTAACTGTATTTAAAAGTATCGTAAGGCCACACCTAGAATATGGCAGCAGTGTATGGTCAGTGATATACAAAAAAGAAGCCATACAATTGGAAAATGTTCAAAGAAGAGCCACCAAACTGATTAAAAATATACAACATAAAACCTACACTCAAAGATTGAAATATTTAGGGCTACCATCACTCCAATACAGAAGACTCCGAGCTGACATGATTGAAACTTACAAAATCCTCAACAATATTGATAAAGTGCAATATGAGCAAATTCTTCCTTTAAGTCAAACTACCACTAGGGGTCACAGCAAGAAATTATATAAAAAGAACTGTAGAACAAATGTTAGGAAATATAGCTTCTCGCAAAGAGTTGTGGATGAGTGGAACAAAATACCAAAGAAAGTAATAGACTCGCAGACAATCAATACTTTCAAGAGCCAATTGAACAATCATTGGAAAAATCTGGATATAAAATTTTCACCAGATATCTACCAACCGGGAGATGAAAAGAATTTATTAAGAAGGGTCCAAGGGGCTGAATAGCCCATATTCCAGACCTCGGAAACAGGTAAAACAGGTAAAACAGTTGCTTAGCTTTTGGACATTTCTGCTTATGCGGGGCAATCATTCTCTGGCTTCCCGCGCTCATTAATTTTTGCAACAGATATGCTTTTGCCACTCTTCTGGTTTCCTTCTGGCTTGCTTTGAGATGGCGGGTTCCACATAGGTGTTGTTACATCTGGTCATGGGGGCAGGCTAAGAAATAGAAGTCTGTGTGATATTGTCTGACTTCTCTGTAGCCTGTCCTCTGTTTGTCCTTTCCTCTCATTCCTCCATCCAACAGCTTGTCTTTTGGGCAGGAGTCTCTGCTCTTTGTCTTCATCTGGTCATAAAGACTAAGAAATAGAAGTCTGTGTGATATTGTCTGACTTCTCTGTAGCCTGTCCTCTGTTTGTCCTTTCCTCTCATTCCTCCATCCAACAGCTTGTCTTTTGGGTAGGAGTCTCCGCTCTTTGTCTTCATCTGGTCATAAAGACTAAGAAATAGAAGTCTGTGTGATATTGTCTGACTTCTCTGTAGCCTGTCCTTTGTTTGTCCTTTCCTCTCATTTCTCCATCCAGCAGTTTGTCTTTTGGGGAGGAGTCTTCGCTCTTCGTCCTCGGCACAGTATAATTGGGGAAGTGTTTCCTTGGAGAGGTTGAGCCAGGTCTTAATAAAAGGATCTCTGAATTGATCCACCCATCACAGAATATATATATATTTTTTTTATTTAATAATAATTGGGGGGAAGGATTATATGGATAATGTTGAGGTTTTTTTTAGGGGATATCGGAATAGATAATTGGTGCGTTGTGGGTATAGGTTGTATGATTTTTTGAATTTGTCATTACATCCCGGATGGCCCCTTGTTTCTGGGGGTTTCTCTGTGGCTGCAGTCCGGGGTCCTTTAAGATAAAACAGGGAAGAGTGTAGTGAATCGTGGGGGATGGGGGCCGAGGAGTTCCGAAAGGCACCCATGATGCACCAGAAAGTGCCCACGCTTGGGAGAACGAATTATACCATTGACTAAACCAGACGCATAAGCAGATATAGAGAAAACAAGAAGACTAAAGCATTGCTAGGAACCACTAGTACTTAGTAAGTAGTTGCTAATTACTATACAGGCACTTGTTTCTATTAAAAAAAATATACCTAGATACTATATATACCTAGGTATATTTTTTTTACCAGAAGCAAGTGCCTGTGGTTTTTGTGTACCAGAACACAA
The DNA here is from genome assembly GCA_963680875.1 of Bathymodiolus brooksi. Classification (NCBI taxonomy): domain Eukaryota; kingdom Metazoa; phylum Mollusca; class Bivalvia; order Mytilida; family Modiolidae; genus Bathymodiolus; species Bathymodiolus brooksi. The sequence goes on from OY804590.1 coordinate 82,985,714, forward strand.
TCACAGGCACTTGTTTCTGGTAAAAATAATATACCTACGTACTATAAGTGCCCGAGTACCAGAAATATGATAAAGCTTAGAGCGGTGAATTTACGAAGCCGATGGTGTTCAAGAAATTCAGTTTACAAAGATATAAATTCAATTTGCGCAGTTTTGTTTCCCATGGATACAAAATTTTAACTTATGAAAAGTTGCTCATTATTGTAAAATAGACAAAATGCAATCTTTAAGAATGAATCTTGAAAAAAGGATATTGATGAAAGAGCAATTTTCTGGAAAACTATTTTTTTTAAAATATTTTTAATTCCTTTCAAACTTCAAAATATTAAGGCAACTTTGTAACCTAATGTTCTTCCATCTAGAAATAAATATACCTATTAAGATTAATTTTTCAGATCACAAAAAGGGGTGTGGGTGTTAAATTATGGTGTTTAATGCCACTTTCAACAATATTTCAGTTATATCTTGGCGGATCATAGGACACCGGAGTACCCAGGGAAAACCACTGACCTGCTGGAAGTCACTGACAAACTTGATCACATAATGTTGTATTGAGTCGATCTCGCCTGAGCAGGATTCAAATTACTTTAGTGGTGATAGCCACTGATTGCATAGATAGTTCTAAATCCAACCACCATATGATCACGACTTTCCTAAGTATGTCCAACACCCATGGGTCAAGTTTGGACAAACCAACATTTTGTTGCGAGTGTCCTAAGGTTAAAACTTGATTTGTATTTTCAGGATAAAGATATGTACTACAGAAACAATGAAGAATTTATTTGTGATTCATCATGAGATGGGACATGTACAGTACTTCTTACAATACAAAGACCAGCCTGAGTTAAATTTAGGGAGTGTGCTAATAATGGTATGTTTAGTAGTTAATGTTGAATAATATTTGTTAGGAACTTGTATGGGGAAGTAGTGGGATGGTAACAGTCTTTGCTGAACTTGTATGGGGAAGTAGCGGGATGGTAACAGTCTTTGCTTTAATTTTTTTCACCTACAGTACATGCCCGAAAGCCAATTTTAGAAAAAAATTCTCTATTTATAGAAACAAATTCTTTCATTATTGTCACTTGTCTAAATCCAGTTGAACTTGTCCTAGGCTTCAGGTAAGTGGGTTAACACAAAGATTGTGGTACTTTTTTGTGAACACATACAATTTCTTATTAAGTTTGCAAATGGAAGAAAGTAGTTTGGAAATACTGGTATTTTATTTGACATGGTACAAGAGTTTCACTGTATATTATCCATATGAACACTTACGGAAAAATTTATACTTTGAATTATCTAGAATTTTTACTTTAATTATCCAGAATTTGTACTTTGAATTATCCAGAATTTGTACTTTGAATTATCCAAAATTTTTATTTTGAAGTATCCATAATATTCATTTTGAATTAACCAGAATTTTTTTTTGAGTTATCCAGAATTCGTACTTTGAATTATCCAGAATTTTTATTTTGAAGTATCCAGAATTTTTATTATGAATGATTCAGAATTTTTACTTTGAATTATCCAGAATTTTCATTTTGAAATAACCAGAATGTTTATTTTTAATTATCCAGAATTTGTACCTTGAATTGACCAGAATTTTGTATTTTTAATTATCCAGATAAAAAACTATTGAAGGTTTTAGACATCATGGCCCTGTCTGTAGCTACACCTGAACATTTACATAAGATTAGGTTACTGGACAAGGTGGAGAATGATGACGGTAAAACTATTATTGTGATTCTAGAATTAAGATGTTGTTTTTTTCATTCATAAGTGTTGATAAGTAATGTCTAGAAGTTATAGGGTCTTGGAAAAAGATTTAGTAAATTCCAGAATATACAGGGTCTTTTTAAAAGCCACCATCTAAATATTAGCCCAGTAAATCAGTTACACAACAATGTTACAATTGCTGTAAAATATATACTAGCACTGATTTGTTTGCGAAAATGGATTTTTCTCAAAGCAATATCGTATTGAAGGCGAAGAAAGATGTGATGAGAGGTGTGTTTATCGAGTATTCTTTAAGGTGATTTCAATATAATATCCCACAGTTATAAGTTATACAACAGTCGACAATAATTTCACATTTCGCGCTTGAGCAAATTTGGTTAGGCCAAAAAAAAAAATATGTGTGTTTACGGTCACCCGACCCACCCTATTTTTCAGCCGCCGACCCTAACCTTTTTTATCGGCAATTATTCCACCCTAATTTTTGCTAACGACCCTATCAATTTTTACACAGAATTCGGATAACCATTTTTGTTGTTTAATCAGCAACAATGTTTTATTTATTCAACCGCTAGCTTATTGTCGAAAATGAAATACCGGAATCGGATTCCGGAACTGGGCACGACTATTTCCGGTTTTGCCGATAGTTAAAAAAAAAATGAATGCCGACCGACCCTAGATATTTTTGATATGTGACAGTAGACACACGTATATATTTTTTTTGCCTTATTATAATTTTTGAGTTCAGGTTCATTTCTCAGTAACCCTATGTAGTATATTGTCGCTTGATAATAGACATCATTGTGTGTAATGGGGCCATCGTGGTCGTGATCGTATGGTAGTTGGCTTTATAACTACCTATGCAACCAGTGCCTATCACCATTAACGTTGTGAGTTTGAACCCCGCTGAGGCGAGGTGTACTTGATACAACATTATCTGATCAAGTTTGTCAGTGACTTGCGACAGATCGGTGGTTTTCTCCAGGTACTCCGGTTTCCTCCACCAATAAAACTGACTTCCACGATATAACTGAAATATTGTTTAAAGTTGCGTTAAACACCATAACCCCCCATTGTGTATAAAGATCAAAGGTAAAATTTGCAAATTATGGATAAAACTCCTTCTTGAAATTGCTGAGCAAACTGATATACATGTATATAAAGTGAAACCTGTCTAAAGTGACCACCTATGGGCCCAACAAGTTTTGTTCTGAAGTTGTTCATTTCCAGATTCTCTCTGATTTTAAAGTCAAAATCTTTGAATTAAAAAAGAAATGGAGATTTTTATGGTCTTGGATTATTTGAAATATAGAAATGTTTCCAAAAACTAATCTAATTTTTTATTGAGTTTTAAGCAAAAAGGTTCTGATCAGATGTATACATAAGGTTTTCATATGTTTTTGATTCGGTGGTGTTCTGGTAAAGACATTCTATTTTTATGGTCCTCATACGATAGTATGGGGCATATAGTATTTCCATTTTTTTCGTTTCTGTTCGTCCATCCTGCTTCATTTGTATACATGTTTCTTGTTTTTTTTAATTCTAGATGCTGATGGTAATTTCTTGATGCAGAGAGCTAGAAAAAGTAGTATTTGGATGCCTTATAGACAAATGGAGATGGAGTGTGTTTAGTCAGGAAACTTCACCTCACATTATGAATGTCAAATGGTGGGAATTAAGGTGGGTAGTAACCTCCCCTTATAATGTTCTAGTTTACAATGTTCCTATTCACTTCACCCTCAACCCCAATATGAACAACAAATGGCAGAAATTAAGGTGAGAAACTACCTCCCATAAGATAAGGCCTTTTTTATATTTTATTTAAAAAAGTTCCCATTCACATTACAACCCACGAATAAGAATAATAACAAATGGTCAATAGTGGGAATATAATGTTCTGTTAAGGTTCCCATTCTACCTGAAGAAATTTGGGTGGGTGGGAATATTTTGTAAAGTATAAGTTCCGAACAAAAACTGGAATTTGTTAACAAGGCAGACTTTTTGAAATTGGGAAATAAATAAAAGTTAAACTTTCTGGAAATGGTTTTGACTATAGGTTCAAATGATATGTTGAAAATAAAAATAATGTATGTGAAGTTCTCCACAAAAAGATTTAGCATTGTTTATTACTTAAACCCAAATTGTGCATGAATAACCAGGCAAACGATTCATGCTCAAGTGATGCCTCAAATTTCATTTTGATTCCGATGACAAGAATAGGCTTGCATTTCTTGGTAAAAGAAACCCACCCCTTTAGAGAACCTGAGATGTAGAAATAGGACATAGTTTCTCCACTGCAGTGTACAACTCTTTCAAAAGGATCAGCTGCTATCTAGCTCTGCAGGATGAAGCAAATACACAACTCGCCCATAAAACGTGGATGAAAACGAGAATTCTGTGATCTAGTTTCTCCACTGCGGTGTGCGACTGCTATGACAGGATCAACTGCTATCTAGCTGTGTAGGATGAACCAAATGAACAACTCGCCGATTAGACGAGGATGAAAAGAAAAATTCCATACTCCTTGCTCATAAGAGACAACTTTCATCAGCTCGTAATGAGCAACAGTTTGTTGGGAATGGTTTTTGCTTGCTCCGTTGTAAGTCAACATTTTCCAACCCCATCCATTAGGGAGATTGTACTTATCCATCTTTATGTTTATTTAAAATTATCTTTGTATATTACAGATGTTGATATCAAGGTATATCTCCACCAGTAAATAGGACAGACGATGACTTTGATACAGGAGCAAAATATCACATTCCTGCTTTTTTCTTTTGGACGATTTCTGCCAGAAAAGAACGTTCGGGTCATTGTAAGGAACTCATGGACTGTTTTCGGGCTATGTGTGATGGATTGTGAATTATATTTGAAGGATGATACTTGATGTAAAGGCATGGTTGATGTTGATGTACTTGTGATGGCAAAGATGTCCGTTATGGATGTGGCAGTAGCGCGGCCTCAATTCAGAATTGAACTTTGGTTGACCTGTGTACCCATGGTCAACTATGTTATAATGTTGGTCAATTCATAAAAGAACTTTGTTGATCTCTGTTTACCAGGGTCAAATTTGTAAATAGTCAAATCTGCTGTGTTAAGCAGTCACCTGTATTAAAAGGTCACCTTTTTATTGTCCAGTCATAGAACATTTCATATGAATTGAACCTCTTTTAACAGGTCACCTGTCTTATAAGGCCACTTTATCTTTGACCCAAAGATGACCTCTTAATTTTACATGTTTGACTATGTAGTATTTATTTCCAATTTATGAGTTAAAGAAAAGTTTAATATTTACAAATGTTCAATTTGACATTTGTTGCTATTGATTCCGAGTACAATGGACTGTTCAATACTGTTGTTGATATCAAGAAACTTTAATTGTGCTCAATATTCTACATAATTGTGCTAAAAGTGCTCAATATTCTACATAATTGCATATTGTTGTTGCTCATTGGGCTGCAGCGTAAAAATATTTCTTGGCAGCCCAATGTAATTGTAAATTCTTCAGACGTGACCAAACATTCGCCACTTCATAATAAAATCATTTACTTTTACGAATTTGATATTTTCTACCAATAAAAAATGCTAGAACTACATGTAGTATAAAAGATATTATCTTTAAAGCATTTATATTTTCCATTGTTGAATTTATCAGTATCTTTTAAGAAAAGTTTGAAGATAACCAAGGGGTAATCAAAACCTAAAATTAGAAGGACAGACAATACAATGGCTAAAAGATAAAAGATAAAAGGACAGACAATACAATGGCTAAAAGATAAAAGATAAAAGGACAGACAATACAATGGCTAAAAGATAAAAGGACAGACAATACAATGGCTAAAAGACAAAAGATAAAAGGACAGACAATACAATGGCTAAAAGATAAAAGATAAAAGGATAAACAATGATCTACAAAACATAGAAAACTAAAGATCAAGCAACACCGACCCCATTAAATCCCAGAAGTGAACTGAGGTGCTCTGGAAGGGCAAGTAGTTCCTGCTCCACTAGTGGTACCTGTCAAGTTTTTCTTGTTACAAACACATTGACAAGTTATGATCGAGGAACGGGCCGGATTGGCATCTTCAAATTTTTCTTTTCTTGAAGGAATTCAAATGTTCTGGACCGGACACTATGTCCTGTATATTTGGATAAGGATTGTATATTCGAACTAAGTTTGTGACCTTGATCTTCCAGATGCACAATAAAGATTTATTCTCGACACTACGATCCTATCTAGGTTGGTTGGTTTATGGTTTGTAATGCCACTTTCAACAATATTTCAGTTTTATTGGTGGAGGAAACCCGAGTACTCAGAGAAAACCACCAACCTGTCACAAGTCACTGACAAACTTTTTCACATAATGTTGTATCCAGTACACCTCGCCTGATTGGGGTTCAAACTCACAACTTTACGGGTTATAGGCACATATTGCAAGAGTAGTTAGTTGTATATGGGTTATATGCAAGGATTGCATAAAGTAGTTGTAAATCACACTACCATATGATCATGACTACGACGGCCCTAAAAAGATATAAAGAACAACCACAGAAAATTCAAGATGAGAGTGATTGTTGTTTAACGCCAATTCAGCAATTTTTCAATGAGCAATATGGACCATCTAAAACTGGGTGCTTCGGAATAGTGAGCCGTTCCTGCTCCAAATGTGGCATCCATCATTCTACATATGGTACTGGTATTGGTCTAGTAAATGTTGTAAATTAGGTACATGTTAAAGGAACGGAAAGAGATTACAACAATACAGGCATATATCTGTGAGGTAAACACTACAAAATCTGTGAGGTAAACACTACAAAATCTGTGAGGTAAACACTACAAAACAATCAACTAATTCATGATGGCAAACATAAAACTTCTAAAGTATTGACTTCAATCTAATTACTGTCATTAACCCCTGTGTAAGTATTGACTTCAATCTAATTACTGTCATTAACCCCTGTGTAAGTATTGACTTCAATCTAATTACTGTCATTAACCCCTGTGTAAGTATTGACTTCAATCTAATTACTGTCATTAACCCCTGTGTAAGTATTGACTTCAATCTAATTACTGTCATTAACCCCTGTGTAAGTATTGACTTCAATCTAATTACTGTCATTAACCCCTGTGTAAGTATTGACTTCAATCTAATTACTGTCATTAACCCCTGTGTAAGTATTGACTTCAATCTAATTACTGTCATTAACCCCTGTGTAAGTATTGACTTCAATCTAATTACTGTCATTAACCCCTGTGTAAGTATTGACTTCAATCTAATTACTGTCATTAACCCCTGTGTAAGTATTGACTTCAATCTAATTACTGTCATTAACCCCTGTGTAAGTATTGACTTCAATCTAATTACTGTCATTAACCCCTGTGTAAGTATTGACTTCAATCTAATTACTGTCATTAACCCCTGTGTAAGTATTGACTTCAATCTAATTACTGTCATTAACCCCTGTGTAAGTATTGACTTCAATCTAATTACTGTCATTAACCCCTGTGTAAGTATTGACTTCAATCTAATTACTGTCATTAACCCCTGTGTAAGTATTGACTTCAATCTAATTACTGTCATTAACCCCTGTGTAAGTATTGACTTCAATCTAATTACTGTCATTAACCCCTGTGTAAGTATTGACTTCAATCTAATTACTGTCATTAACCCCTGTGTAAGTATTGACTTCAATCTAATTACTGTCATTAACCCCTGTGTAAGTATTGACTTCAATCTAATTACTGTCATTAACCCCTGTGTAAGTATTGACTTCAATCTAATTACTGTCATTAACCCCTGTGTAAGTATTGACTTCAATCTAATTACTGTCATTAACCCCTGTGTAAGTATTGACTTCAATCTAATTACTGTCATTAACCCCTGTGTAAGTATTGACTTCAATCTAATTACTGTCATTAACCCCTGTGTAAGTATTGACTTCAATCTAATTACTGTCATTAACCCCTGTGTAAGTATTGACTTCAATCTAATTACTGTCATTAACCCCTGTGTAAGTATTGACTTCAATCTAATTACTGTCATTAACCCCTGTGTAAGTATTGACTTCAATCTAATTACTGTCATTAACCCCTGTGTAAGTATTGACTTCAATCTAATTACTGTCATTAACCCCTGTGTAAGTATTGACTTCAATCTAATTACTGTCATTAACCCCTGTGTAAGTATTGACTTCAATCTAATTACTGTCATTAACCCCTGTGTAAGTATTGACTTCAATCTAATTACTGTCATTAACCCCTGTGTAAGTATTGACTTCAATCTAATTACTGTCATTAACCCCTGTGTAAGTATTGACTTCAATCTAATTACTGTCATTAACCCCTGTGTAAGTATTGACTTCAATCTAATTACTGTCATTAACCCCTGTGTAAGTATTGACTTCAATCTAATTACTGTCATTAACCCCTGTGTAAGTATTGACTTCAATCTAATTACTGTCATTAACCCCTGTGTAAGTATTGACTTCAATCTAATTACTGTCATTAACCCCTGTGTAAGTATTGACTTCAATCTAATTACTGTCATTAACCCCTGTGTAAGTATTGACTTCAATCTAATTACTGTCATTAACCCCTGTGTAAGTATTGACTTCAATCTAATTACTGTCATTAACCCCTGTGTAAGTATTGACTTCAATCTAATTACTGTCATTAACCCCTGTGTAAGTATTGACTTCAATCTAATTACTGTCATTAACCCCTGTGTAAGTATTGACTTCAATCTAATTACTGTCATTAACCCCTGTGTAAGTATTGACTTCAATCTAATTACTGTCATTAACCCCTGTGTAAGTATTGACTTCAATCTAATTACTGTCATTAACCCCTGTGTAAGTATTGACTTCAATCTAATTACTGTCATTAACCCCTGTGTAAGTATTGACTTCAATCTAATTACTGTCATTAACCCCTGTGTAAGTATTGACTTCAATCTAATTACTGTCATTAACCCCTGTGTAAGTATTGACTTCAATCTAATTACTGTCATTAACCCCTGTGTAAGTATTGACTTCAATCTAATTACTGTCATTAACCCCTGTGTAAGTATTGACTTCAATCTAATTACTGTCATTAACCCCTGTGTAAGTATTGACTTCAATCTAATTACTGTCATTAACCCCTGTGTAAGTATTGACTTCAATCTAATTACTGTCATTAACCCCTGTGTAAGTATTGACTTCAATCTAATTACTGTCATTAACCCCTGTGTAAGTATTGACTTCAATCTAATTACTGTCATTAACCCCTGTGTAAGTATTGACTTCAATCTAATTACTGTCATTAACCCCTGTGTAAGTATTGACTTCAATCTAATTACTGTCATTAACCCCTGTGTAAGTATTGACTTCAATCTAATTACTGTCATTAACCCCTGTGTAAGTATTGACTTCAATCTAATTACTGTCATTAACCCCTGTGTAAGTATTGACTTCAATCTAATTACTGTCATTAACCCCTGTGTAAGTATTGACTTCAATCTAATTACTGTCATTAACCCCTGTGTAAGTATTGACTTCAATCTAATTACTGTCATTAACCCCTGTGTAAGTATTGACTTCAATCTAATTACTGTCATTAACCCCTGTGTAAGTATTGACTTCAATCTAATTACTGTCATTAACCCCTGTGTAAGTATTGACTTCAATCTAATTACTGTCATTAACCCCTGTGTAAGTATTGACTTCAATCTAATTACTGTCATTAACCCCTGTGTAAGTATTGACTTCAATCTAATTACTGTCATTAACCCCTGTGTAAGTATTGACTTCAATCTAATTACTGTCATTAACCCCTGTGTAAGTATTGACTTCAATCTAATTACTGTCATTAACCCCTGTGTAAGTATTGACTTCAATCTAATTACTGTCATTAACCCCTGTGTAAGTATTGACTTCAATCTAATTACTGTCATTAACCCCTGTGTAAGTATTGACTTCAATCTAATTACTGTCATTAACCCCTGTGTAAGTATTGACTTCAATCTAATTACTGTCATTAACCCCTGTGTAAGTATTGACTTCAATCTAATTACTGTCATTAACCCCTGTGTAAGTATTGACTTCAATCTAATTACTGTCATTAACCCCTGTGTAAGTATTGACTTCAATCTAATTACTGTCATTAACCCCTGTGTAAGTATTGACTTCAATCTAATTACTGTCATTAACCCCTGTGTAAGTATTGACTTCAATCTAATTACTGTCATTAACCCCTGTGTAAGTATTGACTTCAATCTAATTACTGTCATTAACCCCTGTGTAAGTATTGACTTCAATCTAATTACTGTCATTAACCCCTGTGTAAGTATTGACTTCAATCTAATTACTGTCATTAACCCCTGTGTAAGTATTGACTTCAATCTAATTACTGTCATTAACCCCTGTGTAAGTATTGACTTCAATCTAATTACTGTCATTAACCCCTGTGTAAGTATTGACTTCAATCTAATTACTGTCATTAACCCCTGTGTAAGTATTGACTTCAATCTAATTACTGTCATTAACCCCTGTGTAAGTATTGACTTCAATCTAATTACTGTCATTAACCCCTGTGTAAGTATTGACTTCAATCTAATTACTGTCATTAACCCCTGTGTAAGTATTGACTTCAATCTAATTACTGTCATTAACCCCTGTGTAAGTATTGACTTCAATCTAATTACTGTCATTAACCCCTGTGTAAGTATTGACTTCAATCTAATTACTGTCATTAACCCCTGTGTAAGTATTGACTTCAATCTAATTACTGTCATTAACCCCTGTGTAAGTATTGACTTCAATCTAATTACTGTCATTAACCCCTGTGTAAGTATTGACTTCAATCTAATTACTGTCATTAACCCCTGTGTAAGTATTGACTTCAATCTAATTACTGTCATTAACCCCTGTGTAAGTATTGACTTCAATCTAATTACTGTCATTAACCCCTGTGTAAGTATTGACTTCAATCTAATTACTGTCATTAACCCCTGTGTAAGTATTGACTTCAATCTAATTACTGTCATTAACCCCTGTGTAAGTATTGACTTCAATCTAATTACTGTCATTAACCCCTGTGTAAGTATTGACTTCAATCTAATTACTGTCATTAACCCCTGTGTAAGTATTGACTTCAATCTAATTACTGTCATTAACCCCTGTGTAAGTATTGACTTCAATCTAATTACTGTCATTAACCCCTGTGTAAGTATTGACTTCAATCTAATTACTGTCATTAACCCCTGTGTAAGTATTGACTTCAATCTAATTACTGTCATTAACCCCTGTGTAAGTATTGACTTCAATCTAATTACTGTCATTAACCCCTGTGTAAGTATTGACTTCAATCTAATTACTGTCATTAACCCCTGTGTAAGTATTGACTTCAATCTAATTACTGTCATTAACCCCTGTGTAAGTATTGACTTCAATCTAATTACTGTCATTAACCCCTGTGTAAGTATTGACTTCAATCTAATTACTGTCATTAACCCCTGTGTAAGTATTGACTTCAATCTAATTACTGTCATTAACCCCTGTGTAAGTATTGACTTCAATCTAATTACTGTCATTAACCCCTGTGTAAGTATTGACTTCAATCTAATTACTGTCATTAACCCCTGTGTAAGTATTGACTTCAATCTAATTACTGTCATTAACCCCTGTGTAAGTATTGACTTCAATCTAATTACTGTCATTAACCCCTGTGTAAGTATTGACTTCAATCTAATTACTGTCATTAACCCCTGTGTAAGTATTGACTTCAATCTAATTACTGTCATTAACCCCTGTGTAAGTATTGACTTCAATCTAATTACTGTCATTAACCCCTGTGTAAGTATTGACTTCAATCTAATTACTGTCATTAACCCCTGTGTAAGTATTGACTTCAATCTAATTACTGTCATTAACCCCTGTGTAAGTATTGACTTCAATCTAATTACTGTCATTAACCCCTGTGTAAGTATTGACTTCAATCTAATTACTGTCATTAACCCCTGTGTAAGTATTGACTTCAATCTAATTACTGTCATTAACCCCTGTGTAAGTATTGACTTCAATCTAATTACTGTCATTAACCCCTGTGTAAGTATTGACTTCAATCTAATTACTGTCATTAACCCCTGTGTAAGTATTGACTTCAATCTAATTACTGTCATTAACCCCTGTGTAAGTATTGACTTCAATCTAATTACTGTCATTAACCCCTGTGTAAGTATTGACTTCAATCTAATTACTGTCATTAACCCCTGTGTAAGTATTGACTTCAATCTAATTACTGTCATTAACCCCTGTGTAAGTATTGACTTCAATCTAATTACTGTCATTAACCCCTGTGTAAGTATTGACTTCAATCTAATTACTGTCATTAACCCCTGTGTAAGTATTGACTTCAATCTAATTACTGTCATTAACCCCTGTGTAAGTATTGACTTCAATCTAATTACTGTCATTAACCCCTGTGTAAGTATTGACTTCAATCTAATTACTGTCATTAACCCCTGTGTAAGTATTGACTTCAATCTAATTACTGTCATTAACCCCTGTGTAAGTATTGACTTCAATCTAATTACTGTCATTAACCCCTGTGTAAGTATTGACTTCAATCTAATTACTGTCATTAACCCCTGTGTAAGTATTGACTTCAATCTAATTACTGTCATTAACCCCTGTGTAAGTATTGACTTCAATCTAATTACTGTCATTAACCCCTGTGTAAGTATTGACTTCAATCTAATTACTGTCATTAACCCCTGTGTAAGTATTGACTTCAATCTAATTACTGTCATTAACCCCTGTGTAAGTATTGACTTCAATCTAATTACTGTCATTAACCCCTGTGTAAGTATTGACTTCAATCTAATTACTGTCATTAACCCCTGTGTAAGTATTGACTTCAATCTAATTACTGTCATTAACCCCTGTGTAAGTATTGACTTCAATCTAATTACTGTCATTAACCCCTGTGTAAGTATTGACTTCAATCTAATTACTGTCATTAACCCCTGTGTAAGTATTGACTTCAATCTAATTACTGTCATTAACCCCTGTGTAAGTATTGACTTCAATCTAATTACTGTCATTAACCCCTGTGTAAGTATTGACTTCAATCTAATTACTGTCATTAACCCCTGTGTAAGTATTGACTTCAATCTAATTACTGTCATTAACCCCTGTGTAAGTATTGACTTCAATCTAATTACTGTCATTAACCCCTGTGTAAGTATTGACTTCAATCTAATTACTGTCATTAACCCCTGTGTAAGTATTGACTTCAATCTAATTACTGTCATTAACCCCTGTGTAAGTATTGACTTCAATCTAATTACTGTCATTAACCCCTGTGTAAGTATTGACTTCAATCTAATTACTGTCATTAACCCCTGTGTAAGTATTGACTTCAATCTAATTACTGTCATTAACCCCTGTGTAAGTATTGACTTCAATCTAATTACTGTCATTAACCCTGTGTAAGTATTGACTTCAATCTAATTACTGTCATTAACCCCTGTGTAAGTATTGACTTCAATCTAATTACTGTCATTAACCCCTGTGTAAGTATTGACTTCAATCTAATTACTGTCATTAACCCCTGTGTAAGTATTGACTTCAATCTAATTACTGTCATTAACCCCTGTGTAAGTATTGACTTCAATCTAATTACTGTCATTAACCCCTGTGTAAGTATTGACTTCAATCTAATTACTGTCATTAACCCCTGTGTAAGTATTGACTTCAATCTAATTACTGTCATTAACCCCTGTGTAAGTATTGACTTCAATCTAATTACTGTCATTAACCCCTGTGTAAGTATTGACTTCAATCTAATTACTGTCATTAACCCCTGTGTAAGTATTGACTTCAATCTAATTACTGTCATTAACCCCTGTGTAAGTATTGACTTCAATCTAATTACTGTCATTAACCCCTGTGTAAGTATTGACTTCAATCTAATTACTGTCATTAACCCCTGTGTAAGTATTGACTTCAATCTAATTACTGTCATTAACCCCTGTGTAAGTATTGACTTCAATCTAATTACTGTCATTAACCCCTGTGTAAGTATTGACTTCAATCTAATTACTGTCATTAACCCCTGTGTAAGTATTGACTTCAATCTAATTACTGTCATTAACCCCTGTGTAAGTATTGACTTCAATCTAATTACTGTCATTAACCCCTGTGTAAGTATTGACTTCAATCTAATTACTGTCATTAACCCCTGTGTAAGTATTGACTTCAATCTAATTACTGTCATTAACCCCTGTGTAAGTATTGACTTCAATCTAATTACTGTCATTAACCCCTGTGTAAGTATTGACTTCAATCTAATTACTGTCATTAACCCCTGTGTAAGTATTGACTTCAATCTAATTACTGTCATTAACCCCTGTGTAAGTATTGACTTCAATCTAATTACTGTCATTAACCCCTGTGTAAGTATTGACTTCAATCTAATTACTGTCATTAACCCCTGTGTAAGTATTGACTTCAATCTAATTACTGTCATTAACCCCTGTGTAAGTATTGACTTCAATCTAATTACTGTCATTAACCCCTGTGTAAGTATTGACTTCAATCTAATTACTGTCATTAACCCCTGTGTAAGTATTGACTTCAATCTAATTACTGTCATTAACCCCTGTGTAAGTATTGACTTCAATCTAATTACTGTCATTAACCCCTGTGTAAGTATTGACTTCAATCTAATTACTGTCATTAACCCCTGTGTAAGTATTGACTTCAATCTAATTACTGTCATTAACCCCTGTGTAAGTATTGACTTCAATCTAATTACTGTCATTAACCCCTGTGTAAGTATTGACTTCAATCTAATTACTGTCATTAACCCCTGTGTAAGTATTGACTTCAATCTAATTACTGTCATTAACCCCTGTGTAAGTATTGACTTCAATCTAATTACTGTCATTAACCCCTGTGTAAGTATTGACTTCAATCTAATTACTGTCATTAACCCCTGTGTAAGTATTGACTTCAATCTAATTACTGTCATTAACCCCTGTGTAAGTATTGACTTCAATCTAATTACTGTCATTAACCCCTGTGTAAGTATTGACTTCAATCTAATTACTGTCATTAACCCCTGTGTAAGTATTGACTTCAATCTAATTACTGTCATTAACCCCTGTGTAAGTATTGACTTCAATCTAATTACTGTCATTAACCCCTGTGTAAGTATTGACTTCAATCTAATTACTGTCATTAACCCCTGTGTAAGTATTGACTTCAATCTAATTACTGTCATTAACCCCTGTGTAAGTATTGACTTCAATCTAATTACTGTCATTAACCCCTGTGTAAGTATTGACTTCAATCTAATTACTGTCATTAACCCCTGTGTAAGTATTGACTTCAATCTAATTACTGTCATTAACCCCTGTGTAAGTATTGACTTCAATCTAATTACTGTCATTAACCCCTGTGTAAGTATTGACTTCAATCTAATTACTGTCATTAACCCCTGTGTAAGTATTGACTTCAATCTAATTACTGTCATTAACCCCTGTGTAAGTATTGACTTCAATCTAATTACTGTCATTAACCCCTGTGTAAGTATTGACTTCAATCTAATTACTGTCATTAACCCCTGTGTAAGTATTGACTTCAATCTAATTACTGTCATTAACCCCTGTGTAAGTATTGACTTCAATCTAATTACTGTCATTAACCCCTGTGTAAGTATTGACTTCAATCTAATTACTGTCATTAACCCCTGTGTAAGTATTGACTTCAATCTAATTACTGTCATTAACCCCTGTGTAAGTATTGACTTCA
This sequence comes from Bathymodiolus brooksi, assembly GCA_963680875.1. NCBI lineage: Eukaryota > Metazoa > Mollusca > Bivalvia > Mytilida > Modiolidae > Bathymodiolus > Bathymodiolus brooksi. Next base: position 83,001,242 of record OY804590.1, read on the forward strand.
ATCTAATTACTGTCATTAACCCCTGTGTAAGTATTGACTTCAATCTAATTACTGTCATTAACCCCTGTGTAAGTATTGACTTCAATCTAATTACTGTCATTAACCCCTGTGTAAGTATTGACTTCAATCTAATTACTGTCATTAACCCCTGTGTAAGTATTGACTTCAATCTAATTACTGTCATTAACCCCTGTGTAAGTATTGACTTCAATCTAATTACTGTCATTAACCCCTGTGTAAGTATTGACTTCAATCTAATTACTGTCATTAACCCCTGTGTAAGTATTGACTTCAATCTAATTACTGTCATTAACCCCTGTGTAAGTATTGACTTCAATCTAATTACTGTCATTAACCCCTGTGTAAGTATTGACTTCAATCTAATTACTGTCATTAACCCCTGTGTAAGTATTGACTTCAATCTAATTACTGTCATTAACCCCTGTGTAAGTATTGACTTCAATCTAATTACTGTCATTAACCCCTGTGTAAGTATTGACTTCAATCTAATTACTGTCATTAACCCCTGTGTAAGTATTGACTTCAATCTAATTACTGTCATTAACCCCTGTGTAAGTATTGACTTCAATCTAATTACTGTCATTAACCCCTGTGTAAGTATTGACTTCAATCTAATTACTGTCATTAACCCTGTGTAAGTATTGACTTCAATCTAATTACTGTCATTAACCCCTGTGTAAGTATTGACTTCAATCTAATTACTGTCATTAACCCCTGTGTAAGTATTGACTTCAATCTAATTACTGTCATTAACCCCTGTGTAAGTATTGACTTCAATCTAATTACTGTCATTAACCCCTGTGTAAGTATTGACTTCAGATCTAATTACTGTCATTAACCCCTGTGTAAGTATTGACTTCAATCTAATTACTGTCATTAACCCCTGTGTAAGTATTGACTTCAATCTAATTACTGTCATTAACCCCTGTGTAAGTATTGACTTCAATCTAATTACTGTCATTAACCCCTGTGTAAGTATTGACTTCAATCTAATTACTGTCATTAACCCCTGTGTAAGTATTGACTTCAATCTAATTACTGTCATTAACCCCTGTGTAAGTATTGACTTCAATCTAATTACTGTCATTAACCCCTGTGTAAGTATTGACTTCAATCTAATTACTGTCATTAACCCCTGTGTAAGTATTGACTTCAATCTAATTACTGTCATTAACCCCTGTGTAAGTATTGACTTCAATCTAATTACTGTCATTAACCCCTGTGTAAGTATTGACTTCAATCTAATTACTGTCATTAACCCCTGTGTAAGTATTGACTTCAATCTAATTACTGTCATTAACCCCTGTGTAAGTATTGACTTCAATCTAATTACTGTCATTAACCCCTGTGTAAGTATTGACTTCAATCTAATTACTGTCATTAACCCCTGTGTAAGTATTGACTTCAATCTAATTACTGTCATTAACCCCTGTGTAAGTATTGACTTCAATCTAATTACTGTCATTAACCCCTGTGTAAGTATTGACTTCAATCTAATTACTGTCATTAACCCCTGTGTAAGTATTGACTTCAATCTAATTACTGTCATTAACCCCTGTGTAAGTATTGACTTCAATCTAATTACTGTCATTAACCCCTGTGTAAGTATTGACTTCAATCTAATTACTGTCATTAACCCCTGTGTAAGTATTGACTTCAATCTAATTACTGTCATTAACCCTGTGTAAGTATTGACTTCAATCTAATTACTGTCATTAACCCCTGTGTAAGTATTGACTTCAATCTAATTACTGTCATTAACCCCTGTGTAAGTATTGACTTCAATCTAATTACTGTCATTAACCCCTGTGTAAGTATTGACTTCAATCTAATTACTGTCATTAACCCCTGTGTAAGTATTGACTTCAATCTAATTACTGTCATTAACCCCTGTGTAAGTATTGACTTCAATCTAATTACTGTCATTAACCCCTGTGTAAGTATTGACTTCAATCTAATTACTGTCATTAACCCCTGTGTAAGTATTGACTTCAATCTAATTACTGTCATTAACCCCTGTGTAAGTATTGACTTCAATCTAATTACTGTCATTAACCCCTGTGTAAGTATTGACTTCAATCTAATTACTGTCATTAACCCCTGTGTAAGTATTGACTTCAATCTAATTACTGTCATTAACCCCTGTGTAAGTATTGACTTCAATCTAATTACTGTCATTAACCCCTGTGTAAGTATTGACTTCAATCTAATTACTGTCATTAACCCCTGTGTAAGTATTGACTTCAATCTAATTACTGTCATTAACCCCTGTGTAAGTATTGACTTCAATCTAATTACTGTCATTAACCCCTGTGTAAGTATTGACTTCAATCTAATTACTGTCATTAACCCCTGTGTAAGTATTGACTTCAATCTAATTACTGTCATTAACCCCTGTGTAAGTATTGACTTCAATCTAATTACTGTCATTAACCCCTGTGTAAGTATTGACTTCAATCTAATTACTGTCATTAACCCCTGTGTAAGTATTGACTTCAATCTAATTACTGTCATTAACCCCTGTGTAAGTATTGACTTCAATCTAATTACTGTCATTAACCCCTGTGTAAGTATTGACTTCAATCTAATTACTGTCATTAACCCCTGTGTAAGTATTGACTTCAATCTAATTACTGTCATTAACCCCTGTGTAAGTATTGACTTCAATCTAATTACTGTCATTAACCCCTGTGTAAGTATTGACTTCAATCTAATTACTGTCATTAACCCCTGTGTAAGTATTGACTTCAATCTAATTACTGTCATTAACCCCTGTGTAAGTATTGACTTCAATCTAATTACTGTCATTAACCCCTGTGTAAGTATTGACTTCAATCTAATTACTGTCATTAACCCCTGTGTAAGTATTGACTTCAATCTAATTACTGTCATTAACCCCTGTGTAAGTATTGACTTCAATCTAATTACTGTCATTAACCCCTGTGTAAGTATTGACTTCAATCTAATTACTGTCATTAACCCCTGTGTAAGTATTGACTTCAATCTAATTACTGTCATTAACCCCTGTGTAAGTATTGACTTCAATCTAATTACTGTCATTAACCCCTGTGGTAAGTATTGACTTCAATCTAATTACTGTCATTAACCCCTGTGTAAGTATTGACTTCAATCTAATTAATGTCATTAACCCCTGTGTAAGTATTGACTTCAATCTAATTACTGTCATTAACCCCTGTGTAAGTATTGACTTCAATCTAATTACTGTCATTAACCCCTGTGTAAGTATTGACTTCAATCTAATTACTGTCATTAACCCCTGTGTAAGTATTGACTTCAATCTAATTACTGTCATTAACCCCTGTGTAAGTATTGACTTCAATCTAATTACTGTCATTAACCCCTGTGTAAGTATTGACTTCAATCTAATTACTGTCATTAACCCCTGTGTAAGTATTGACTTCAATCTAATTACTGTCATTAACCCCTGTGTAAGTATTGACTTCAATCTAATTACTGTCATTAACCCCTGTGTAAGTATTGACTTCAATCTAATTACTGTCATTAACCCCTGTGTAAGTATTGACTTCAATCTAATTACTGTCATTAACCCCTGTGTAAGTATTGACTTCAATCTAATTACTGTCATTAACCCCTGTGTAAGTATTGACTTCAATCTAATTACTGTCATTAACCCCTGTGTAAGTATTGACTTCAATCTAATTACTGTCATTAACCCCTGTGTAAGTATTGACTTCAATCTAATTACTGTCATTAACCCCTGTGTAAGTATTGACTTCAATCTAATTACTGTCATTAACCCCTGTGTAAGTATTGACTTCAATCTAATTACTGTCATTAACCCCTGTGTAAGTATTGACTTCAATCTAATTACTGTCATTAACCCCTGTGTAAGTATTGACTTCAATCTAATTACTGTCATTAACCCCTGTGTAAGTATTGACTTCAATCTAATTACTGTCATTAACCCCTGTGTAAGTATTGACTTCAATCTAATTACTGTCATTAACCCCTGTGTAAGTATTGACTTCAATCTAATTACTGTCATTAACCCCTGTGTAAGTATTGACTTCAATCTAATTACTGTCATTAACCCCTGTGTAAGTATTGACTTCAATCTAATTACTGTCATTAACCCCTGTGTAAGTATTGACTTCAATCTAATTACTGTCATTAACCCCTGTGTAAGTATTGACTTCAATCTAATTACTGTCATTAACCCCTGTGTAAGTATTGACTTCAATCTAATTACTGTCATTAACCCCTGTGTAAGTATTGACTTCAATCTAATTACTGTCATTAACCCCTGTGTAAGTATTGACTTCAATCTAATTACTGTCATTAACCCCTGTGTAAGTATTGACTTCAATCTAATTACTGTCATTAACCCCTGTGTAAGTATTGACTTCAATCTAATTACTGTCATTAACCCTGTGTAAGTATTGACTTCAATCTAATTACTGTCATTAACCCCTGTGTAAGTATTGACTTCAATCTAATTACTGTCATTAACCCCTGTGTAAGTATTGACTTCAATCTAATTACTGTCATTAACCCCTGTGTAAGTATTGACTTCAATCTAATACTGTCATTAACCCCTGTGAAGTATTGACTTCAATCTAATTACTGTCATTAACCCCTGTGTAAGTATTGACTTCAATCTAATTACTGTCATTAACCCCTGTGTAAGTATTGACTTCAATCTAATTACTGTCATTAACCCCTGTGTAAGTATTGACTTCAATCTAATTACTGTCATTAACCCCTGTGTAAGTATTGACTTCAATCTAATTACTGTCATTAACCCCTGTGTAAGTATTTGACTTCATCTAATTACTGTCATTAATCCCTGTGTAAGTTATTGACTTCAATCTAATTACTGTCATTAACCCCTGTGTAAGTATTGACTTCAATCTAATTACTGTCATTAACCCCTGTGTAAGTATTGACTTCAATCTAATTACTGTCATTAACCCCTGTGTAAGTATTGACTTCATCTAATTACTGTCATTAACCCCTGTGTAAGTATTGACTTCAATCAATTACTGTCATTAACCCCTGTGTAAGTTTGATCTTCAATCTAATTACTGTCATTATCCACTGTGTAAGTATTGACTCAATCTAATTACTGTCATTAACCCCTGTGTAAAGTATTGACTTCAATCTAATTACTGTCATTAACCCCTGTGTAAGTATTGACTTCAATCTAATTACTGTCATTAACCCCTGTGTAAGTATTGACTTCAATCTAATTACTGTCATTAACCCCTGTGTAAGTATTGACTTCAATCTAATTACTGTCATTAACCCCTGTGTAAGTATTGACTTCAATCTAATTACTGTCATTAACCCCTGTGTAAGTATTGACTTCAATCTAATTACTGTCATTAACCCCTGTGTAAGTATTGACTTCAATCTAATTACTGTCATTAACCCCTGTGTAAGTATTGACTTCAATCTAATTACTGTCATTAACCCCTGTGTAAGTATTGACTTCAATCTAATTACTGTCATTAACCCCTGTGTAAGTATTGACTTCAATCTAATTACTGTCATTAACCCCTGTGTAAGTATTGACTTCAATCTAATTACTGTCATTAACCCCTGTGTAAGTATTGACTTCAATCTAATTACTGTCATTAACCCCTGTGTAAGTATTGACTTCAATCTAATTACTGTCATTAACCCCTGTGTAAGTATTGACTTCAATCTAATTACTGTCATTAACC